>JANIJH010000008.1:9553602-9567178 GCA_024520975.1 Erythroxylum areolatum
CCAAACACTTCACTGTCTCCAGTGTTTGTTCTGTTCTGTCCTGTTCCGTTTCGCCTCTAGCTACTGGAGACAGCAACTAAACGCAACGTTAGGGTACGTGTTCTTCTTCTGTTGATCTATTTAGAGAAGGATGGAAACAAGAGGAAGGATCCTTCTGGTTTGCTTAGGGTACGTGTTCTGTTGTTCATTGATGTTACGATCAACCTGAACATTTCAATGCTCTTCTGTGCAAGGTGCTTATTTCACACATGAATCCTACTTATTATTTATTATACCTGTCTTATTTTACGTCCCCAAATTATTAAATTTCTGAAAACGAAAGGAGATGAGATCACCATCACCCATGCACCTTGTCGCTCAAGTTTCTGAATGGTGTCTTTATTGGACCGTGGACCAGCAGATGACATTTATTGCATGCTCTTGGTAATCTTTTGTCTCATCTAAGTTGGTCACCCATTGCTTGTACCTGCATTATTTTCCATCTTCAGTTTTAGTTTCTGAACTTTTTCTCGAGTGGGGAGTTTGGATTATGATATATAAAAAGTACCGAAGGCTTTAGCAAGTGCTATGCTTAACACTAAAGGTACTATGACCCTTAAAGGGTACAGTAAAGAAATGAAAAGGACTTGCGACCCTAATGCTATTCAAAATGGATTGTAATTTGTGAACAATAATATGATATCCTTAACCTTCATTCTATGATAAAAACTTTTCATGCCTTCTGACTTCTAAATTTATATATAGAAAAAGGGTTGATCATTGAGTGGCTTATGTTGCAACTTGCATGCTGCAATGATTTTGTTCCCTACGTGGAAAGCAGGTTCGTTTTCGACAGAGATGCTGTTTCATTTAAATTTACCTAACTTTCAAAATGAAAAAAGTTGAAAGCCTTAAGCACCTCGATGCCACTAAAATTATTATTGCCATTGGCACTCGTCCATACAAGCCTTTGTTTCCCATAGAAATTTAAATGGTACAAAGTTTCGGATGTGAGACATCTAAAGGAAAGAAATGAAAACACACTTTCTTTAGAATTTGTAATTATAAAAACAATATAAATTGGGTAGCACTCCCCTCAATTCGGATTCAAAATATATTATCAACCACCGATCAAAGAAATAACTATCAAGAACGAAATAACTCTTTTCCTTTATTTATTATACATTCACTTTATTTTTTTTAATTGTCTTATTTCTTATATCCATAGTCATAGAGTTCGAATTCGTATCAGAATTCATGAATTAGGGTAAGGGAATGCAATTTAATTCATTATTTTAAAAAAATTTATTTAATATCCTTAAAAAAGTTTCATTGATATACACATCTTTATTAATTCTCCTTAATAAAAGGGTGTCTATCTATTTAATAAAATATAAAGAACCTTTTTTTTATATAACATTAATTCATAAGAAGTTTTAAAAAATAACTGAAATTACAAAAGAGATGTATACCACCCCATTTCTACAAAATTGTACATAATATGTGAGTGAGCCATTGGCTGTGTTACAGCTTAAAGGACTGCGTAATGAAGCTTGAACTCCAGTTCAATGGTTCCTGAATTCTGTTATACAGATCCCGACTTTTTCACAACTTCCTAGAGGCAACAACATTAATGTCAGATTCACAAATACTGGAATAATTAATCTTATCATTGACTTAGCTTCATTTAATTATTCTCATGCATTAATAATATGTCCTATTTTTAAAGAAGCAGTAGCTTGGAGAAATGAAATTGCACATGCAATTAGTAGGTAGCTAAGATGCCATTTTACTAGTTTAACAAAAACAAAAGAGAAGCACAGCTTGTGAAATTACTCAAGGGTTTTGTACTATAAACTGTTGCAAGTAGTTTATGCTTCTTGTTCACTTGTTTGGTGTGTTTTTGGGATCATAAATCACATTACTTTTCTATAAAACTCTTATAATGATGATTTAGAAGCAATTCAGGTTGGTAACTTGAGTTTGCTTTCTCATCAAACATTACATCCCTTAGTTTAAGGGAGTGGTCTGTAGTTGAGCAGTACAGTCAAACTATAATTAGTCCTGTAACCAGAACTGCATTTCTGTTATTCTGTTCTGATTCCATCTTCATTGACCTTGTGCCAACTCTTAGTTCCTTACAAATATCCTGAGAAATGTGAGTAATTTCCTAGGTCAAAACTCTGTGTCTCTTTGGAATCGCCCACCCCAGGCGCTCTCACACCCTAGACAAAGTAGTGAGGGGGTAAACTCTGTGCCTCTTGTTGTTGTTGATAGTTGCACACCATTGAGCTATAGATCCTAAAGATACGGTCTTGCAACTGAAACTGCTCAATTACACAACAAGCTCTATTTGCAATGATTAACAATAACAATTACGGACACCAAAAGAAGTTTGGTTAATAATCTGCCACTGTTTTTCAACTCTTTTAATATCATCTCTATTTAGGATTAGGGTCTGATGGGCTAACTGTATTCCAAGAAACAGTTGGCCCCAACAGATTACGACATCTTCTATCTTATACCTTACCAGCGAGTAATGACATGGATTACATAATTTATGCTTTCCAACCAAGAAGATTATCATTTTACTGTAAAAGGCCTCACTGACTAAGAAAAACTGAACTGTTGAGCTGGCTACTAAGAAAAGCCAAGAGCATTAAAATTATTCCCACCGTGTCTCTTTCTGCGTAGTGTCCAAACAACAGGGATCCAATTTTAAAGGTTTGAGTAAGAGGGCATGTGAAGAAAGTTGAGTCTATGGGGCTTTGCATTGCATCCATTTTTTTGAATGGACTAATTCTTTATATTGCCAAGGAAAGATTCCAAAATGTCATCCTGGTTGGTGGGAATTTCTTGGATTCAAGTAAAGCCAAAAGGGAAGAATTTCTCTTCCAGTGGGATTCTGGTTTCTTTTTTAAATCTCAGGTTTCGTGCTTTATTGTGCTTTTCGACAATCAACTTTTGAACGTATCAACTTTATCTCAGGTTAATGTTAACATGGGCAGCAATTAAACAAGATTCCAGGCGTCCAAACGAGGAATAAAGTTACATTACACCTTGAACACCATTAGAAAAGAAGGAGAAAAGGGATTAGCCACGCATATGTTTATTGGTTAATGATGACATATCAATCAGATTTTGGTTACTAATTAATCAGCAAACTATCTTTTCCAGCGTGAGGAACATACAATGGGCTTGTGGGATAATATTGTCTGTCACTTCTGTTTCAGGGTTATATTTTAGGGACCTTTACGATGCTTCTTTACACTTTAGGTACCTTTTCTAAGTTTTGTCTTTCCTTTTTGGTGTTCTTATTTTAAATTACGTTATAGTAACTTTTTCCACTATTATTTTTCTTAATTGTGGGAATTTTAACAGCAAATTTATTCGCCTATACGACCTTTCCAAACCCCGCTTTAATATGAGACTTCAAGATATGATGATGGTATTTATTCGCCTATGCCTATAGACGAATAGATTTTGGAAGTTGTTTAGAAATTGATACGAAAGGCTTGAAAAGACCAGAACTTATCTTAAAATGGAGAAAAAAGTCCTTCATTTTTCTGTTATCTTATTGCAAACAACATTATTTCAATCCTCAAAATCATTTGTGTTCTGAAAATTTTGCAACCATATGAATGATGACCACTTTCACTTTCTCTGAAAAGATGAAGAAAGAAAGAAAGAAAAGGGAACTGAAGCAAACTGATATTGATCGTCTCTTTTGAAACCAAGAACAGTCACTGACTATTCCTTGACAAGATCAGAGCAATGTCTGCTAGTTGAAGGCCTACAATCTGTATTATAAGAACGGTCTATATTGATTATGAATTGTCACAATCCGAAAGAAGCAGTTTTGTTAAGATATTATTGGTGGGTTTGAGGTCTCCATATTAAAATCATACCCTTTTCTCTGTACAGTCTCCTCCAACTAATTTACTGGACAATGATGGAGGAACTTGCCCTTCCAGTACAGGTTGGACCTAACCACCTGAGTCTCCATAACACACAAAACAACATAAACCCATTACCCATCTCTTGGTTGCTACGGCATTAATAATGCTCAACTAAGAAGACTGGCTTCTGAAAACTATTCCACCATGCTCCCTCCATCTCATCTCTCTGATTCGATTAACAATCATGTTGGCGTAGGTCGAGTACCATGCATTTTCTTTTCTCCATATGTTGATTGATTAAGGTTAAAGTCCAAGAAACATAATCATGTTTCTTTAACTACTAATCATAACACCAACCAAACCCTTGCCTTTTTGCTTCAGGGGATAACCATATTGAGTTTTTCTCTTATACAAGTTAATCCCCAATTCCTGGAATGGAATTATGAACATAAAATTTTCTTAAGGACGCAGGATGGGCTGGAAATATGTGTTGAACTTAATGTTCCTTCTTCCCAACTGCTGCCACAAAATTTCTGGTATTCAAGGTTGTGAACTGTCATGGCACTCTCACCAGCACATTATTTATGACTATAGCAGCATTTATTTTTCATTTTCATGCCTCCAGACACTTATAATAAAGAGTCTAGGAAAAGGGGAAACGAAGGAAGCTCTGTAGCTCACAGTATGAGTATGTCTTAGTTTAATCAAAGGGGTTGGTGGGTCTACACAACAAAATTTATTTTGTCTCTTATCATTATCATCCTCCATTTCAAATCAACGACAGTAAAACTTTTATACCTTTCACATGCCACTCAGAGTCGGACCATCTTGTTCCCTCCACTTGTGGTTTAACTACCCACATTAATTTGTCTTAATTTTTCGACCTAATAATATGCAGTTAGTAATGGACCATAGGCATAATTCTTTATTACTCTTAGCCCAATAATTAGTCAACTTTCCGTAATTAAAAAGGCAAGAGTCGATTATTCTGTAAATCCCCAATCTAGCAGCTAGAATCCCATTTCCTTATTCCATTTTGTTTTTCTAAATTATTCTCTCAAGTCAAGAAATGGAATTAAAATCAAACCATGATCATGTCACCGATGCTGCCAGGAGTAATACTAATATATGCTCATCCTGCTTTCTTTCCTTTTGGTTTCCTAATGAACTGGCCAAAGCATTTTTTTTTTTCCTTCCCCTGTTTTGGTGGTAAGGTCAATCCTATATTCTTCTTTTCTTTCTTTTTTTCATTATGTTTTATCAACACAAAGAATTGTATTATAATACAAATGGACTCTGTGCATTCCTTCCCTGCTTACACATTTATTTCCTTGGAGGCTAATGGGATAGAAAGCACCCATCTTTCTTGGCCTCTTCCAACATATTTATTTCACTTTTCTTCCTACTATAAGCCAAAAGAGAAACAGTCTTCTCTTCATACCTTCAGATCTCTCTTCTGTCTCCCCTCCTTCTATCTCTCTGTCCATATTGAAGAATACAACTGCACTTCAAGCTGTCACCTCTAAGATTTGATCTTTTTCTTTTCCAAAAATGAGAGATATTGTTTCCTGTTTTGCTGAAAACGCTGTTGATGTGTCTCATTCTTCATGTTCTAGTTATTCAAAAAGCGCTTGTATCTCTCCAACCCTGATCCCGTCTATCCAGAATTCAGTCTCTAGCTTGTATAAAATCCTCCTCTCCACTAAAAAGCAAGTCTTGGTGTCAGTCACTTGGTGCAAGAACCAAACTTCACAAGGCCTCACCATCAACTTTGGAAATGACCCTTCTTCATCTTTCAAGCTCAACAATGCGAAGTTGTTTAGGAAGAAGAAAGGCAGCAAACTGATGGAATTCGATAAATCCAAGATTGAAGTCTTCTGGGATCTCTCTTCTGCTAAATACGACAGAGGACCTGAACCTGTCGATAATTTCTACGTTCTGGTCATGGTTGACTCAGAGATTGGGCTTGTTATGGGTGACATAGGAGCGGAAACTATCACAAAAAGGTTCAAAACTAGCAATCCAGTTGCCAAAGTGAGTCTCATCTCAAGGCAAGAGCATTGTTCAGGCAACACCTTGTATGCAACCAAGGCACAGTTTTGTGATTCAGGAATTCAACATGATATAGTCATCAAATGCTGTGGAGAAAACGAAGGCCTAAAATACCCTGTTTTGTCAGTATATGTCGACAAAAAGATGGTGATTCGTGTGAAGAGGCTTCAGTGGAATTTCAGAGGGAACCAGTCCATATTTCTTGACGGTTTGCTTGTGGATATGATGTGGGATGTACACGACTGGTTTTTCAATCCTGCTTCTGGATTTGCAGTATTCATGTTCAGGACAAGAAGTGGAATGGATAATAGGCTGTGGCTTGAGGAGAAGATAGTTCAGAAAGAACAAGAAACAGTTGACTTCTCCTTGTTGATCTATGCCTGTAAGAGCCTATGAAAACATAGTTCTTTGTTTTTTTAAATGTTTTTTCTGTTTCTGTGTTCTGTTAATCTTCTTCCTTTGATCTCCTTGGATTTTAGGATTTTCCTTTCTTCTTGAAGGGGGCACATATAGATATTTAGATTCTTTGGACACCATATGAGAAGAGAAATAATTTAATTGTGAAATGAAAAAATCAATTAGTTCATAGTGCTGAATCTTTTAACATCTTTGTCTCTGAGTCTTTTCAGTTTAGGCAACCGTTAACTTGTACGGAAATGAAAGATGGGAAAAACAAATGATGCCCAATGGGCCTCGGTTCTTCTTTCCTTCGTAACATTTATATTTACTGCATGTTTGGATGAATTTTTGTCTGTAGAAACTTCTGTTAATAGTATTTTTATTTTTTTTTAAGAAATCAATTACACATTTGAATATCGTTTTAAAAAGAATTTTTTTAAATAACTTGGTATAATAAACAGTTTGATAATATAAAAATAAAAAATATTTTTAATTTTAGCTATATTTAATTTTGAAATAAAAATTATTTATGCATATAAAAACTATTTAAAATATATTAATTATTATATAATTTTAAACCATATAAAATATAAATAAAAATATATTTAACCAAATCTTTTATATAGATTATAATATAAGTAAAACTAATATAAAAATATATATATAATATATAAAAATTAAATAATATTATATAAATCTCAAAGTAAACGTGAAGATGTGTTTGTGGTCATTGTGGAAATTATGTGTAAAACATAAAGGTGAATGGGGCTAAAAAATAAGTTCATTAATTGATATGAAAAATCTATCTGAAAAAGTACTTTTTTGAAAAGTTACAAATTTGAGCTTTTCAAAAAGTTATATTTTAGCTTCGGAAAAAATCATTTCTATGAACAAAAGTACTTTTGAATTTTACAGTCAAACACTCAATTTTTTTAAAAACAACTTTTGTTGTGAAAAAAATTGTTTATTCGTCTTTTAAAAGTTAAATCAAACAGGCACTGGTTACATATTGAATAAGGGATATCGGTTACCGAAATAAAAATAAATAAGAGGCATTCAGTTCGGTTCTTTTATTTATATTAGATAAATAATTCAAACATAAATATAAACTTATAACTGAAATTTAAAATATAAAGATAATTTATTACTAGGCTTTTATATAATATAATTCAATGATTTTATGTTTTTAATATTTATAGAAGCAGAAATTGTGGTCAATTACAAGATTTAAAATAATCTTTTTAGCACTATGCCACTATCAATATCTAATTAAGATTCAATTAATAACATACATATTAAAATCCTTTTATTTAAAATTATTGATGACCTTTAGAAAACTTAAAATTCTTGAAATGAGATGAAAAGTTGAAATTTGGATATCTTAGCCGTAATTACGGTGTCGTAAAACCACTGTAACGTAATTCTTTTGTTCCATACGCAATTAAAAGAAGAAGGAAGCTATTGACCTCTACTCCTTCTAAGCTTGCACCTACAAAAGATTGGACTCACGCCTTAATTAGAAACATCAAAAATGGCATGCCTAATTTAAAGCTCATGTTGTGATTGCGTGATGTTTATTTCTGCTGTTTCACACCCCATACAAGGGAAAATTGATAAGACGCAGCTAAGTTCAGTTTGAACAGAGCAATAATGGTTGTAACTTATGGGGTCCCTCAAAGTTGCCGTTACACAAAGCGACTTAAGACATTCCTTGTACTAAAATTTATTTCATTGAAGTCGAAATCCGTGGCATACCATGTCATTTAATGTCATCGTCCTGCCAGCACCGGTGTAGGCCATTATTGACGTTAGAATTGCAGATGCAGGTTAACATCAATGGACCTGCCAAACTCAAACATGCTTTTTCCGTGTCACATGTCCCAATCTTTTTTTTTTTTTTTTTTTTTTGCAACTGTGAGGTAGTTCTTAGATTCACGAACTTGCATATATTCTGACTAATTCACGTATTTGAATTGATTTAAGGGTGAGAAATCTAGATCAAAACGTACAACTTCGGTAGTTCCTTCACGTCACTGTTATTGGAAAAATACACCTCAGTTAGGTATTTTTCCATGGACTGAATTTTATAGATATATATCTTCTTTGGTGAGTCCGTGGTCATGCTAGTCAAAGTCATAGCCACAAGATTGACACTTTTGTCATTTTTTGTTAGGAACTAAAGCACTAGCCAGTCTAAAAAGTGCACGATTGAGTTTCTCTTCAAAAGTTATGATTGGGTGGAGAAAATGAGAACTTGAGAAATTTGAAGCCATCAAGAACCCATGACTGAAAGTGAAGATATAAGTCCAGGTCAAATTTACAGGCATATCCTCTGTCTTCAAATATGTGTATCAATCTTGTCCCATTAAATCCTGTGTGTACTAACTCTGTCTCATTGAATCGAAACCATCTATTTATGTGAGACCCATATAAATAAATGGCTTAAATTTAATAAGACAGAGTTGGTGCACACATTTAAGGACAGAAGATCTGTCCCCAAATCTAAGGCATGCGTGGGTTATCATGCCCTCTATCTTAGCCTAACCATTCCTCCTAGTCCTGGACCTTTAAGACCAACCCACCTTTTTCATTTCAATGGCTTTCTTTTCTCTTGCCCCGGACCACTTCCCCAATATCTTCACCTCCATGACTTCTTCATTTCTGTTCTCTTCACTTTCTGTAGCACTTTTTTCCCCGTTTGTAACTGTATGTTCCAAGTCCTCCAACAAACAACTTCCACTTGTGGGTTTACGATATAAAGAATGTTCTTTTTTCTTAGACGTGTCGGTATAAGTGTGAAGGATGATTCCAAAGCAACGGTATTTCAACGGAATAACCTTTCCTTGTAGCTATTACAATTCAGTCGTTAGCATAATTTTAACAAAAGTATTCAATCTATTACGTACCGATAAGTAATAGGTATAATTCTAACAATTTCAACAGAATAACCTTTCTTTGTCCCTATTTTCGTTAGGTAAAGAGCATAATATGATTAATTCAGACTTATAATTCAAAACGATGGCGCTCCACTCCCAACTTTAATTTTGATGGTCGAAATATCGTGGTTGGGGATTTGTCTACTATTTTAAGAACAAATAAATTAAGTAGTAAAACATAAGGATAAGACAAAATTCGACAGATACATAAAAGACTCCACATACCCATAATTGCTTCTTTCTTCTTCTAAGTTTTCGTTCCCACTGATTGACATAATAACATTACTGATTTGTGGCTCTATACCAATTCGATATTTAAATCAGATGCCTACTTGCTCCTTATAATAGCATTCCAACTAAGTACAGAAGTTTGAATTTCGTAACTGGCAACCGTTGGCTAACTCCTAGGATTTGGTACCATGTTGACAAATTTGCCATTAATCTTTGCGGGACAGTTCCAGTTCGTGACAATTATTTCAAATGCAGAACAGTACTTATACTATAGCTCAACTTTCTTTGCGTTGGATGTCATGTTACGATCGAATCAGAAATTAGAGTTTTCATTTGAAAAAATCAAGAAATTGGAAATTGAGAGGAAATATTTTTGACTTCAATCCCAAGATTAAATTCAATTCACGGCGTTGCAAATAGGCTCTTACTAACTCAGTGACTGTCTTTAGTTCCAACGACTTTTTAACAGAATGACATCGTCTCATCAAAGTGTCCTCCTCGAACGACGGCGCATCACCAATGCATCCTCTTCAGGTTAGCTTCGCTTTTCATTCAGCTGACATTTTTTAGTCTACCAAAGCAGGAGCATTTAGCTGGAGCTATCCGTGTATCCAGACACACATAATCAACGTAGTAGTAAACTTATAATGTGGCCAAATCCTCCATAAGCCACACTCGTTGTGAAGATTAGTTAAAGTGGTGCATATAAATGGGCAAGTCTGACATCTACTAGAGTTGTACTAAAGTCTCAAAGCAAATTAGATTAATCAACACGTGGACAAGGCTTCTTATTATCAGTGTCCAGTGAGTTAAAACTTAGCTTATTATGATGCGAATTTAGGTGGTTATTTTATATCTCGTCGATCTACTACAAGTTATTTTATCACGTCGGTTTCACAGAGAACAAAGAAGCAATTTACAGTGGTAAGATCATCAGCAGCCGAATATAGAGAAATGCCATAAACAGTTAGTGAAATACTTTGGCTAAGATGGAAGTTAAAAGATTTACAAGCATCTCAAGAAGTACCGACAAAATTGTTTTACTATAATCAAGCAATATTATATATTACAACAAACCCAATTAATGTTTGATGGCAGGTGGAAATGGAATGTTATTTTAGAAGAGAGAGAGGATAATCAAAAGAAATCTCAACAAAGAAACTTTGGATAAAAGATCGACTACAGGTCTGTTTTGTTTGGTACCAGCTGCTATTTATAATACCAGTCCAAAATGGACAAGATTCTGGCGTGGGTCAGGTTTCTGGAACTCCCAATAATGTACTACGATGATAATGTACTGCGCGCCTTGGCCTCTAGTGTCAGCGTTCCTTTCCATGTTGATGTCAACACCTCCTTTGCCACTAGAGGTCAATTTGCTAGAGTCTGTGTGGAGATTGATTTAGCCAAACCACTAGTCGGCAAAATCTGGTTTGATGGTGTTTGCTATCCAGTGGTCTACGAGGGACTAGATCTAATTTGCTACAACTGTGAGACTTATGGACATGACCAGAAGGCTTGCCCAACTACACCTCCTATGTCTAATGTTCTTGCACCTGTACCCTTACCCACTGAAGAAGGCAATGCAATTCAATGCCCAGCCCCTACACTTGTTGTAGAGGATTCCCACCGTAACATGACTGATTAGACCCCACGCTCCGGGGACTGGATGATTGTGGCCAGACGTCCTCGCCGAGCACCTCGCCCACTACCCACCGTCACACTACAAGCACCTTCCCAGCAGGAGAATCCAAATTGATATCTAGCATTAAATGAGGAGATTACAGCTTCGACAGAAGCGATCCCCGCATTCCACGTGAGGCGACCAGCTCCAGCAGCTTCTACTCAAAGACCCTCCCAGCGACAAACTAAAACCCGTACACTGAGGCCCCACCCCTCTCACCTCCAGAAACCACTTAAGGATCACTCTCTGGCTGGGCCACAGGCCCCACTTGGTTCTGCCCATGCAACTGACGTAGCCTCCCATGCAGATACTGTAGCACCAACTTCTGCTCCTCTTTCTTTTCCAGTGCAAGGTGCGTCCTCAGGTGCTGCTTTGACATCGCAGATGGTGCAGTTTCTTGCAGGCACTTTGCAACAAATTTTTACGCCGGCAATTCTTCCCCTCTCCGAATCTTCTCAGACGCCTGGGGCTGATTCTCTTTCCTCTGAATCGCTGGATCCAGGCCCTCCTGTACAGACTGAGGGGGGCGGAGTTTCGGTGATGGCTCCGGTTGGGTCCCCGACTCCTCAAGCCGCTATGGAAGTTGATTCTCAGACGTCAGCCACCCAAGATACCACGACAGCCATGGATGGGCTAGTTGCGGCCTCCCCTGTGAAAGGCCTTGCTGAATCACCAACACTGTTGCCTTAAGGACAATGTCCCTTTTCCTCTATCTTTTTCTCATGATTTGTGACCCTATCATTTGTTGGAACTGCTGGGGGGCTGGTAAGAGGGATTTCATTCCTACTATAAAAGAACTGCACCTCACCCACAAGCCAGGCATGTTGTTCTTGCTTGAAACTCATATATCCGATTCTTGTGCTGCTAAAGTCTCTAGAGTCCTTGGGTTTGACATGATTGAACGTGTGGCGCCTGTTGGGTTTGCTGGGGGCATATGGGCTTTATGACAGTCTTCCTCCTACCATATTACTCCTCTCCATTCTCATCGCCAGTGCTTAACACTGTTGGTCCAGGGTCCCCAGAAGACTGCATGGGTTTGCTCGGTGGTATACGCGAGTCCCATAAACACCATCAAAGCAGCCCTTTGGGCACACTTACGTGAGATTAGTTTGGACATCCAACTCCCCTGGCTAGTTATAGGGGATTTCAATGACTATCTGCACCCTTCTGAAAAACGAGGAGGTTTGTTTGATGCACACCGAGCTAGTTTATTCCACAGTAGAATTGGTGCTTGTGGACTCCAAGACTTAGGCTGCCAGGGAACCCCGTTTACCTTTGCACGTCAGAGCCACGACATTTTTACTACTCACGTCCGACTTGATCGAGCCCTTAGTAATGCGTCTTGGCCCCTTCTCTTCCCGGACGCCTATGTTTCACACCTCCCACGCACTGTGTCTGATCACAACCCCCTCCTGCTTCAGTTTCAGCCACTTCTTCCACCCCCAGAGTCTCGACCTTTCCACTTTCAAGCTGCTTGGCTGCTCCATCCGGATTTTCCGAGCGTCATCTGAGATGCATGGGCTCCGCACCAACATTGTATCCAGGAGGCGATTACAGCAGTGACTCTTGCTGCCCAAGATTTCAATTCGAATGTTTTTGGCAATATCTTTCGGCGTAAACGATTACTGTTGGCTCGCATCAAGGGCATTCAAACCTTCTTAAGCACTCGCCATTCCTCATTCTTGGTGGCTCTCGAAGGTCAACTGGTAAATGAATATCACATTGTGCTGCACCAGGAGGAGCTTCTATGGTTCCAGAAGTCAAGAATCCAATGGCTCCAGGAGGGGGATCGGGCCACTGCATTCTTCCATGACACCACAATTGCCCGGAGAAAACGCAATCGCATTGACAAATTACATCTACGAGCGGGAACCTGGACCACAGACCCACTTGCTATTGAAGGTGAGATTCTCTCCTACTATCAAGATCTTTTCTGCTCTGTAGATCCCACACCACAGACCTGGCATCTAGGTGTCCATGCTGCTCTCCCGAAGGAGGCTTGTACTACCCTCATCAAACCAGTGGAACCAGCAGAGGTCCTTCGAGTTGTTCACTCTCTCAAGCCGTACAAAAGCCCAGGCCTGGATGGTCTCCAACCTCTCTTTTATCAGTCCTTTTGGGGAGATGTGGGTGGCTCAGTGACCCAAATGGTGCAGCATGCCTTTGCTACCGATAAGGTGCCTGCGCAAATCTCGGAGACGCTCCTAGTCCTTATTCCTAAGATCGCCAATCCGGTGACTATGTCTCAATATCGACCAATAAGTTTGTGCAATGTGATCTACAAAATTCTGACCAAGGTCATAGTTAACCGAATCCGGCCCTTCCTTGATACTCTGATACACCCAGCTCAAGCAGCCTTCATACCAGGCCGTAAAGCCTCGGATAACATCTTCATCGCT
>JANIJH010000008.1:9567278-9577721 GCA_024520975.1 Erythroxylum areolatum
CCTCGGATAACATCTTCATCGCTCAGGAGATCATTCACACGACCAGGCGCCTGCGAGAGGGAGGCATGGCGGTGAAATTTGATTTAGCCAAAGCTTATGATCGAATCACTTAGGACTTCCTCCGACGGGTGCTAGTGGACTTTGGTTTCCCTCTCATCTTGGTAAACCTGATCATGGACTGCGTCTCCAGCTCCAGGTTGTCCATCATTTGGAATGGAAAGAGGCTTCCGACATTTCAACTCGCTCAGGGTCTTCGTCAAGGGGATCCAATCTCTCCATACCTGTTCGTTCTTTGTATGGAGAAACTTTCGGGATGGATCACAAGCAAGGTTGATGATGGACAGTCGCAGCCCATTAGCCCGTCAAGCACCGGGCCTTCCATCTCCCATCTCCTATTTGTAGATGATGTCCTCCTCTTTGCACAGACGTCGCGGAGCCAGGCTCGCGTCTTATGTCGCACTATGACCGAGTTTTGTCGCATTTCTGGTCTGCAAGTGAACAATGTCAAGTCTGCAGCTTTTATCTCTAGTCAGGTTAGTAGAAGGCAACAAACCCGAATTTTCGTTGCCTTGGCTATGTCCTCCTCACAACGATTGGAGACCTACTTGAGTGTTCCTCTTTGTACCGAGAGGCGGACCAAGACGGACTATAAGGGTATCATTGACAAGATTCAATCGGGCCTGGCGGGCTGGAAGGGGAGGCTCTTGAACAAAGCAGGCTGCGTGACACTTATTCAGGATACCCTCACTTCTATTCCCATTTATACGATGCAGTCTACTTAGCTTCCGAGATTTATTTGTGACGAGATTGACAAACTCGCGCGGGCCTTTTTATGGGGGCAACTAGGCCAACGCCAAGGTATTCCTCTTCTTCCCTGGCATATGGTGACTACACCAAAAGCATGCGGGGGTTTAGGTTTGAGGCAAGCCCGAGACTCTAATACAGCTTTGTTGGGCAAGCATTGTTGGGACGTATGTATGGCGAGACCAAGTTTGTGCGTACAAGTTCTACGCTCGAAATATCTCCCTGACCAGGACCTTCTCCATCACACTCCTCCTCTGACAGCCTCTGTGGCTTGGAAAGGCCTTATGAAAGCCATGCTTATCCTCAAAGATGGCTACGAGTGGCGTATCGGTAATGGTAATGACATTCTTTTTTGACATGATAAATGGCTATTTGATGGCACACTGGCGGTCGTTGTCAGACACATCCCTCCTCCACTCCAAGACCTCCGTGTTGGTGACCTCATCTCCCCCACACTGGTTGGAATTTAACTCCTATTGAGCATTTGATCCCGTCTGAGTTTTGCGAGCGCATCCGAGCTCTCCCCCGCCCCCTCTTGCACCATGGCCCTGACAGACGTATTTGGTACGATAGTTCCACGGGCATCTACACTTCCCGGGGTGGGTATGACTTTATTACCAGGATTTCTTCTCTCAATGGTCCGAGTGGCTGGCGTTAGATTTGGAAGCTTCGGGCGGCGCACAAACACAAGTTATTCTTATGGTTAGCTACTTGGAACCGACTTCTCACTAACGAAGAACGGTACGAGCGAGGCCTTTGTGCTTCCCCCTTGTGCGAAAGATGTGGTGCCCACCGGGAAACTGTCCTCCACCTTCTCCGAGACTGACCTCATGCCAGGCAACTTTGGGAATCAGACCCATAACTTCGTCCGGCTTCTTTTTTCAGTGAGCAGCTCTCTTTTGCGTGACTTAAAGCCAATTGTGTCACACCTAATGGGACCGTCCACTACATGGGGCATTTTCTTATTACTTGCTAGGTCATTTGGTGCACCCGAAACAAACTAGTGATTGAAGGTATACAATCCACCTTGGCAGCACAACTCAATCAGGTACACCTCCTTTATAGCGACTATCTTGCAGCATTCGCCATTGAACAATCCGGATTCCCTCCACCTCCGCCCCCGCTCTTGATTACCTGGCGCCCTCCCCCGGCTGGGTGGCTCAAACTTAATGTTGATGGGAGCGTTCGGGGTCCCTCAGGACAAGCCGGGATTGGTGACTTGCTTCGAGATAGCACAGGTCTATGGCTAGCGGGCTTCTCATGTGGGGTCGGGATTACTACCATCATGGTTGCGGAGCTCATGGCCCTAAGATATGGGCTCGCATTTGCCAACAATTACTCCTGGGCTGGCCTTATAATCGAATCCGACTTCAATGAAGCCTTGCGTTGTCTCACCCTCCCTGATGATATCTTATTCTTTCATCCTCTGGCTCATCTTATACATGATATACGCTCATACCTGGAAAAGACTCCTCAATACAATATTGTGCATGTGTTTCGTGAAGGTAATCAATGTGTAGATTTCTTAGCTCGTCTGGGCTCGGGCAGCACACACTCGGAGAGCGTCTGGAATACACCCCCACCTGGTCTTCATCACTATCTGCGCGCTGACGCACAGGGTGTATCATTTCCTCGTTAATCTTTAAGTTTGCTCGTCTGCTGTACCAAAAAAAATAATACCAGTCATATATCAGCTACTACCGAAAATTTTGAAAAATATAAAAACTTATTAGAAAATTTTTCAATTTTTTTTTTAAAATTACTATCTTGCCTCTACCTCTCCGAACTCCTTTTTTTCAAAGTTTTTATAATTAATTATTTATTTAAACTTTTTATTTTTGATTTTTTAATTTTAAAATAAAATAAAATAATTTTATTACTAATAATAATTATACTTTAAATTAAACTTAAAAATAAATCATTTTATTTTAATTTTTATATAATATTTATTAATAAAAATTTTATTTTTAAAATAAATAATTTAAAAATTATTATTTATAAACTAATATTATTTTAATTATTAAATCAAATTTTATTTGAAATTTATATATTTTAAAAATATTTATAATTTAATTATATTTACTAATAATTATTAAATTAATTTTATAAATTAAATTAAATTACAAATTAAATTAAGATATTTATAATTTTAGTAATAATTAATTTTAATTAATTAAATATATAATAATATATTTAATTGATAGTAAATTAAATAATATATGTTTTGTTTCATGTTTTAATTCTACTTGATTGCTTCCTTATCACGAATTCTTATTGTAAATTATAATAATTTGAGAGTTATGGTTATTTATTGTTCTTTTTATTAGAGGTTTTGATGTAAATATCATTTATTATATAACGAAAATTGAAATTGTAATATTTTAAATATTTTGTATTGTTTTTAATCTTATATTTGTATAACGATGATTGTCTTTTTTATAAAAATTGTGGTTATTATTTATATGTAAAATATCTAAAAATTATTGTTATTTCATATTAATTGTGATTATTATTTATTATTATGATTTTTGGAGGTAGGGTTAAAATTTATAGTACAACTGCACAATATGACAATGAATTATTTTGCAATTTTTAAAAAATTCAAGAATTGTTTCATAAATTTAAAAAATTACCTGAAATGATATACGATATTGACTGATATCGGTATAGTACCGTACTAAAATCCAATTCAGTACCAAGTCCGGTACAATATTCGCAACATTGGGTCTAAAGCTTAATCCAGGTTAATGAGACCTAAAAATCTCAAATAAGCTTTATCGTACGCATTTAACAACACAATATTCTTTTGTTAACTTAATAAAATGAAACCATTCTTTTCAACAATTTTAGGTTAATTCAAGCCTAAAAAGATGAAACCCGGGCTTAAGTTCGATCCTAAACTTGAAATTTTATCTTTTAAGTCTTAGCTTATCTAAATCTCAGTCAAAGTATGTTTCATATGTTGACTTTTGATTAGGCTTAGACTAGTTTGCCTTCCCTAACACCAAGTCTCCTCTTCAAGTATTAAAGCCTCATTTTCTTACTACTATATGGTATTATCCTTTGCTAGAATGTTGGGATTTTTAATTGTATATTTGTTCCCTTTTTGTAAGCTAGATTTAGGTTTACCTTTAACTTTTGATAATTTAATTATGTTGAGAATTCCTTCACTCTCAAGTTTGGCACCTCCTATTCGATAGAGGTAAGTGCTTCAACCCTAAATGTTAAATCAAAAGGCAACTCTCTCAAGGATGATTTGAATATTATGCAATAGGTTCATAATATTAAATGTATTTCTTTAACCCATATCTCATCGGGCTTGCTTAACCCTTGTCTTCTTGTAGAATGATTTGTTAGCTATATCAAACAAACCGTTGGTTTATATATAAGCCACCAAACTAAAGAGTTATGTGATTCTTATTCTTTATCGAAAGCTCTAAAGTTTTTGTTATTAAATTATATTCCATTATATATTATTAGAATCAAAGGTGCCCCATATTAGTGGATGAGGTTGACTTTTATAAATCACACTACTATAACATTGGTGATGGTTGCATTTAGTTTGACTTTCACATATTTTATGAAGTAATTAATCGCGATAAGTATAAATCAAATCTATCTAATTATTTGAAGAAAGGGTCTATAGATGTCCATGCTCCATTGAGCAAAAAGGGTCGAAAGAGGGATTGATGTATATTCTACTACAACTCTATGAAAGAGATTCACACACTTTAACACTTGTGGCATCTCTTAACATATTCGTGTGTATATTTTTTCATAATTATCTAATAGTAACTTTATTTTATGACCTGAGGGCTAGATTTGGTGCCTACTAATATGCTTCATATGATCCTTTATGATATTTATCTAAGATCTTTGTGGCTTCTTTTATCCTTATATAGTTTGAGTAATAGAGAGTATAAGACTTGTGCTAGAGGAGAGGCCCAATATTGTAAACCAATCTTATACAGGCTCTTCAACTAATATATGAAGCATGTCTTTATAGCCCTGCTGATTCACACTCTCTTAGTGTGCGTTAGGAGGTGGTTTCTTTAGCACTCGTAATTTATCTAACATATCCAAACCATGTTATGCTCTCTTCATATTAGTTGGGCATCCATTTGTATCACCTATTTAAGTTTTATGTGTTTAGAATAATACTTTTGTAGTACTTTATCCTTAACCTCGTATTGTCCTTTATTAATTCATCACCAGTTGAGAATTAAATTTAAGAGTGCTTGATTTAAGTTGCATGTTAGTTAGCACCACAAAGTGATTAATTTAATTTGCAAGTGACTTACTAACCTTACCCTATATAGGAAGGCCTCATTCTCAGCCTTGTTGTTTGATGCCTTAAACTCATGCACCTATAAGTACTTGAATTCCTAATCGTAGTATCCTTTAATAAGTAAGCCTATACTATTATCTTATTTTACTAAGGATCCATCTATATGTGCAACCCATACATGTTGTTTTACCTTATGCTCTTCCTTTAGAACACTTCTAACCATACATATTATGTACTGGATAAGAAAATCAATAAGTTCTTATGATTTTAGTGTATATAAAAGAAGATACCGCATAACAAAATCACTTAACTAATCTCCCTTAAAGATCATGCTTATATAGTGTTTATTGTAAAAGGTATATCATAACATTGACAACATAAGCCTAAAAATAAGGCATAAGTTTTTGCTTTAATATTAGCACCACGTAAGCCACCTGTTATAAACTATTGTACTATATCTTTGCTTTTTATAAGACTTTTCTTACACAATAAATTGGATTGTGCTTATTATCCAATCCTTAATAAGAACAATGCTAGCAACCTCTTATGGTATCGTAATGCATAAATATTGGTTTTTAACTATAAATAAGGTAGATAAAAGTGGGCGATTTTACATACGAGCATTTAGTTGTATAAAGGCTCACTTACATTCATCAGTCCACTAAAAATCCTTAGGTCTTTTTAAAAAATAAAAGAAAGGCAAGTAGTGATTGGAATTTAAATGTAAATCATGATAGACTTATAATTTTACTAGTTAACCTCAACACATCCTTAATAGACCTGGGAATGGTAATGTTAAATATTCCTTTAAGCATTTTAGGGTTGACTTCAATCCCTTGTTGTGTCATAATTAACCCAAAAATCTTTCTTACGGATACTTAAAAAATATTCTCTAGGTTTGTTCCCATGTTTTATGTATTTCCTTAAGATGTTGAAGTATAGATTTAGTTTTGCTATATGATCCTTTCTTTAATTTTGACCATCACTTAACATACGCTTCCATGCTCTTCACTAGCTATGATTTAAACACCCTATTGATCATTCTTTGATAGGTGACTTTTTCATTATTTAAGTTAAAAGACATGACTCTGTAGTAATATATGCCCCTCTAAGTGATGAAAGAAGTACTCTTTTGATCCCATTCTTGCATGCATATTTGATTATACTCCTAATATTCATATACAAAGTTGAGCCATCAGTGACTGAGCATAACATCTATAAATTAATCGATCTTAGGTAGTGGATAACTATCTTTATGCTTTGTTTAGGCTTGTAAAATAAAGCACATCTTCCATTTTTCAATCATTACCAACACTATGTTTGAGTTATTTAGGGTATTGTATTTCTAAAAAAAAGTAGACCTATTGTATATTTCTTCCTCAATGGCTTTATCTCCCTTGGTGATTATCCTCTTCTTTTAATTCATAAGGATTGTCTTAAGGTTAGTGTTTAATATGTAGATAATGACTTAAGTATTAATCCCCACATATCTAAACATTCTTATGAGAAAATATCCTTACAACTGATTAATAGGTTTCCTAACCTTTCTCATTTTACATGCTATTACTTTTTCCATCTTGAAAAACCCATGAGCTTGAGTGATCTTTTATTGTGATGCTTATTACTTCTTCTATGAGTTCCCATTGTTTCTTTTTATTAGGACCTTAATCATGTAAGGTGTTAATGCTCATAATGGGCAATGATCTTTTATTAACCTTGAGTGAGTTGTGTAGTATTGCTTTGCCATGTTGATATTCTCATTTACTTTTTCAACCCTATATTTGTTGGAAATTCTTAGTTAATAAATAAAGGTATATAAAAGCCTTGAGGGGACATAAAGTAGGTCATTGTAGATTTATATTGAACATCATTAGCTTCCTCATAATAAGAATGTCAATTATAATCATATACTTTAGATATATTCCTACCTGCAAGGGGACTTCTGCCTTTCCTTTGGTTATTATTTTTGTACTCCAACAAAATTACTTAATAGGGTATGCGTAAGTCTAAATTGGTCAACTAAAAACTCTAGAACTAGGAATGTGTAATTGTCATAAAATCAAATATTCACTAAAATACCATTATTTGCCAAGACTCTCTTAACTTCTTATAGCATCCCTCTTTCGCAAGATATGTACCCGATATCCTGAGTAATATTCGATTATGTGCCCCACGAAGATAGCGTGCTAATATACTCATTCAGATACTCAGACACTCGAAGCTGAGTATAATTTTTTTCAAATAAATATCATATGTGTACATGGAAATGAGTATTCAAATTCGGGCCCGTACTTTATTTCATAAATATTTTCATTTACATGAGTTACCAACATTTTTAAAATCATCAGAATTTCATTAATCAGTAGGGCTCATTTCAGATACAAAACAATCACAATCATAATGTCATTACAATATAAATGCATTCGCTTACACATTGTACAACAATTTTGGAATACAATCCTTGATACAAAAATTAATGGAAATTCTATGCAGACGTGAACTGATCCCGACCTCTATCTTTCACTTTTATGCAGTAGGTATAATTCTGTTTGCCTAACGGAGTACTCTTCTGAGCCTGAAAAATATTCCAAATTTTGGGTGAGACTCATTACATTAATAACTATTTATCTCTCAAATACTTATCACGTTCAGAAATCATTTAGACTATTTAAAACATACATATCATATACATATGCAGTGCTCATGAGACTCACTTTCAGTTATTACTTGGTTGTGACTGATTGTCTATAACTGTTCTGTATCTATTGTGGATACCGGATTCATTAATAACTGTCTCGTATTTGTTGGAAATATCAGGCTAATTTTATATAGTGAGCCTTTGACTCTTAATTACTTTCTGAGCTCGAGACTCTTTTTCACATTCTGATCTTTACGCTCTTTTTTGGTTGCTACTCTGGTCACAACTGCATTTATCTTTCATACATTCATGTAATGAAGTGCATTAATCACATATAATTAGTTATTCACTTTCACATATCATGGGACTTTAGTCCGACATTCAACATTAAAGTTGAGGATTATTTTTTGTTCATATGCAAATGCACATTCAGAAAACGTTTATCATCGGGCTGTGGTCCGACATTTAGTAATCCAATTGTGTACACTTATTTCATTCAAATTCATATACAGGAAGCACTTCAATATTCTCACATTTATCAAACTCCTCGAACATGTATTGTCCGGGACCAACACATTAACATTGCATTATCATTCAATTCATAATATAAACAAAATAGCAATAAAGTAAGACCATCTAGGTCTACTCATAGTATGCTTTAGATTAACATTTGCTTCCAAGGTCTGGAAACGTTTAGATGATGTGCTCTATATGTTCCTCTATATCATGCAAAACATACGCATATCACAATTTGGCACAATTATATAAATGTCTATTGGTGCACACATATGTATATTAAATATATGCAATGCATGTTCAATGACATTCTTGGGTATATGTCCTTAATACATGTCTCATAACCAATTATCAAGATCTTCGAATCATTCCTTAACACCTAGCACACTCTTCTTACGTTAATAACTCAATCCTACTTCAATTAGGCTCATTTAATATCACTAACAAGCCTAAACATCTCATTGAACAACATTGATAAGTCAATCATTCATAAACAAACATCTTTTGGGACAAAAGCCATAAATTTTTCTGTAGATGTCGGATTAATTTCATCTTAGAACGGTTTCGAAGAGAATTTCAAGATATACAACTTCCGCAAAGACTCCAAAAAGAGATTTTGCCATTTTGAAGGTCAAAACGCAAGGGTCGTGTGAACCAACACGGGCAGCCCGTGTTTCTTACGAGTCTGGTGATGTTTTTGCATTAGGAACACACGATCAGTGTCAATTTACACGGCCTGACCATGTATCCTTCGAGTTTTTGCTAATAAACCTTCTATATGACATCTCCAATGGATCCTATACCCATTTTAATATCACTTTCACTTATAATCTTCCCAAATTCACCTCTTCTAATGTAATATCACTCCATAACAATTCAAACACCAATTAGATTTCATTCACTCTCAATTCTCAACTCATTTGATTTATCATCTCAAGTGGATAACTTCTTCAAATATACCTAACTTCTACTTAACATCATCCATACACATTTCATATTCCCTACTTGATCATAAACACTCAAAACATAATACATTCTCATAAACTCAAAATATAACATAACAGATCCATTCATCCAACAATGTACTGTACCCAGTTCTTAATTTCATGTCAAATTTTGGAATTCTTAAAGACAGAAGTTAAATTTTATGTCTTCATGAAAAATGCAGTCTATGCCTCTAGTTTGATCCAAATTAAGAATCATCTCATTTGGATAACTAGAGAAAATGTTATGGCTAAAAGACTGAAGCATATTCAGTGAACATTTTTCCAGTCTATCATCTTCAAACTTTCAATTTTATACCTAACATAACTTGTACAAAGATCACCCTTTTCTACTTCATTTACTCATCATTCTCAACTCCATTTCATCTCAATATCATTCACCAAAAAAGCATGATCTAATTTTGATCATTAACCCAAAAACAAGACATGTTTATGTACCTATTCATCAACTTCCAATTCTCATTAAGACATTCTTTTCATAACCAATCCATCTTAAAAACATGTGTATTATATCTCATAGTTTCTTACTCATCATATACAATATCAATCATCTATAAAAACAACTCCTAATCCATTATTTAGCATTTATATGAAACAAAACATCAATATATACATATTTATATGTTCATTTTTTCACCAACATTATTGGGACCCGATTTCGGAACCGGACCCCAACTAAAAAAACAAAAAACGGAAAAACTAATTACAAAAGCCGAAAGCGAAAACGAACGAAATCTAATGTGAAAAGCCAAAAGCGGAATCGGAAATCCAAAATTCAAAATGCGGAAGCGAAAAGAAACGAAAACTCGAAATCACAAAGCGAAAACAAATCCAAAGTGGAAATCAAATTTGGTTCGCAATCAAAGCAAACAAAAGGTTCAATCGAAACGAAACAAATTTCCGATATCCGAGAATAATTATTTTAGAAAAGCGTCGCGTTGGAAACCTTAAGACATCTAATCTAAGCCAATCAAAATCCGGTATAAATTTTTTTTCTTTCTTTTTCATTCTTTATTCAATCTCATACAAAGCAATTTAATTTCCCCTTTGGAGATTTATCCTCAATCAAACTCTCACTTCATACTAATCTTCTTATACATTCATATCCCATCATGCTAAACAAAAATCTTATTATTCTTTTTCTTTTGCCATAAAAACAATCACACATGACCATATACTATCAATTCAAACAT
>JANIJH010000008.1:9577821-9591627 GCA_024520975.1 Erythroxylum areolatum
ATTTACACTAGCCAAATTCTTCAAACACCCACACAATTTACAGCACCTGCACAAACACTTCAATCATCCATCCTCCATGACACTCGAGAAGGCTAAGAAAGCCAACAACCAATCTACACCAAAACCAGAAATTGTCTCACAAAAGCAAAGAAAATACAACAAACACCATTCAACATCATACTACATCATCTTTTTATCAAACATATACAAAACACAAGGAAACTCAAATGACTTTCATTTCATCAAATGCTCATAAATTCATTTATACTTTTCATTCATTTCAAAGAATCATACCATATTTCCTCATTTAATTTCATTTTATAATTTCAAAATTTCAAGAAAATTTCAGGGTCCAACAAACATTCTAACATATACAAAACTCCTTTTCATGATCATTCAACCTCTAAAACATTTCTATAAATCATTACTCATCAATAAAAGCAAGAAATTTAAACACCCTTCAATATTCATGACACCCACATACTCAACACACCATTTGATGAGATTAACCTCTAACTATAATCACAAATGCTTCATTTAACCAAACTCATAAAATTAAAATATGACTTACTTGATTTAGCTACCAAATCTTCAAACTCTTCAAGAAAATAAAAAATCCCTAACTTTACCAACAACCCACATTCATCATCATCTGGAGTTGGAAGGTTTGAGTTTTTAGTGAGAATGAAAGAGAAAGCAAGGTGAAAGAGTAGCATGAAAGATAAGAGGGTTAGGTTCAACGTGAATGGAGATTTGAAGAATTAAAATTTATGAAGAAGAGAGGAGAAGCTACGAAAATAAAGGAGAGAACCAAAACAAAACACCAATACCCCTTTTTAGAGAGAAGCATCGTGAAAGACAATAAAAAGGGGGGCCTTTCAATTAAAATAATAATAATTTTAAGACATGGTTGGGCAAGTGACACTTGTCACTTGCCACATGTCCCATTTCTAAAGCATTAGGCTAGGTTCTTTCATTTAACTAGTCCAATCAATTTTAATTTCTACACTAATTGTCCCTCAATTTTCAATGATACTTGTCAATAAAGCCTAAAGTCATTTATCAAAATTTCCATTGCTATTGGAAAGTAATTTCTACTATCATTTAACAATTGTTTTGTCATTTGATAATTTTCCTAGTTCAAAAATTACCCAAAATTTTAGAAAATTTTCCAAAAATTCAAAAAATTCTAAATCAGTAAATATACTCTCCAAACTAATTTTCAATACAATCTAATCACAATTTTCAATAAAATCATATCTATAGATCAATTATACCCAACAATTGTCAATGAATGCATGTACAATCGTTTTGATGTGTGCAAAAAAAAATCAAATTCATGTGCGTATATGTTAACATTATGCATGAGCATGAAATGCATTTTTTTAATCTCTCTTTGAACTCATATGTACCGAATTCTAGGATTTTAACCCTTAGTATGGAAACGAGATGTTACACTTCTAGATTTGAAATGATGGCTAAGATGAACATTGCATGATCACTAGGATTATATAACATAGCAAATTGATGTTAAAAGAGATTTCTTAAGTTTGTGCTTTTTCATTGCAAGTTTATTCATTATGCTAACCTTGTTTAAGTAACCCTTTAAGGACTTCTTAAGATGTAATACACTCATCTTTAGTCTCCTCATATTGTGATGTTTATAATCTAACCATGGGTGACTTAGGTGGCGATTATTTATGTCGCTTATCTTGTGAACATGATCTTATAGTTATATGTTGTCTTCTACTTCTATAAGACAATGAGATAAAAGTTTGTTGAATTGTCCCCTCCTCAACAAGTAAATTAGACCACTTTTTAAGTCCATGTTACCCTTTTAATAACATTATTCTTGCTTATTATCCCTTCCCCTTCTTTCATTAATTTGCTACAAGGATGCTTCACTTCCTGATTTCCTCTTATTAGACCTACTCAATTGCGCTATGCAAATCTATTCGGTAATCTCTCAACTTCTTCCATATTCATATATCTTTGAGTTCTCTATTATATATATTCAAGGTTATATGCTTTATCCATATATAATAGCTTCCATATAGGTTGATGCCTTCTTAAACCCTTATTATATGCTACTATTACTATGTTGGGATTTAAGTTTGGGATATGTGTTGCCTCCATATTGAAATGCTAGGTGTGATGTCATAGCCTTTTTTCTTACATTTAGATAGGTTAAAGAGTATAGTAGAGTCTCAGCTCGAGCCTATTGCTCGTGAAGGGAGCTTCAAAGCAAACCCTGATATAAGAAAATCCTACTATAAACCTATAAAGTAGGGTCTAAGAACAATCATGGATGGTAAATATAACACCACCAGGCCTGGAGTTAATTAAGTTAGCCCAGGTTGACCAAGTATCATACTAGATTTGAACATTGTTTTCAAGAAAAATTTGGGCTTTAAGCTGGGCTTAAGCTTAGACTTCATGGATTAACTTAGGTTAAAGCACAATTCTCCCTTCTCTCATCCCCAATTGACCAAAACTTTATATGTTTCTCTCATCTTCTTCTTCAACATTACAACCATTCTTGGATAGTTGAGACAGACCCAGAGAATTCTTCTTAGTGAATAGAAACTCACATACTTAATAGCCTCCACCTTCCTCAGCTTATAAACCCAAACAAACCCTTATGCCTTCCTCAACTTACAAACTTAGACAAATCCAAACATTCCTTGTCAACGACCTTCTTATGAACTTCGTTGACTATAAATGTTGGCTATTGAATAGTTTTTTTATCTTTTTTTCATTGTTTTATTATAACATACAATCCCATCTTAGATTTAACTCACAAACAAAGTTTTAAAAATATAACTTTAGAATGACTCAATCAAGAAATAAAGTATGGAAACACCGCAGCGACAAGTGATAAAAATTCTTATTCAGATGATATGAACAAAGTATTTAATGTAAGATCAAACTTTAATTTGTCCAAAAACCTATCATGATTGGTTTGTGGCCAACATTACAAATCCTAATTAAGCTTTGAGCTAGGCTTAGACTTTGAAACAAAAATTTCAAGTTAAGTTGTAACTCTAACTTAGCTCAGCCCATTGGCATTTCAACCCACCTAAGACCTATTGCACGACCATAATTTTCTTATAGTGCAAGACATAGCCAGTGGAGTCTGCCAATCCGTTATTGGTTTCGAGGGGTGGAAGTTTAAATTTCGACAGTGATGTTTCACTCACAAGTCACAATAGCTGGAGTGAAGAGGCTATTTTTTTATTACAAAGGAAAGGTACAATTAAGATCACATACGACGGGGGTACAAAGCCCCGCCCGCATCGTGATGCAGAAGCTCCTGAACGGCTACCGGAGGCTCCCGAAGAATGTGTAGGCCGGGAGCCAAGAAAATGGCACAAGTCGCCAGTCTGTCAGCGCACTGGTTCCCCTCATGCCCGACATGTCGCAGAACCACCTCCCAGTCTCGCTGTAACAACCCATGAATACCTGCAACCAACAAAAGATCCTCAGTCAGAACCTGCTAAGAAGAGGAAAGTATGTTAATAACTTCCAGTGAATCGATTTCAAGAATAAGGCGACGGAACCCCCGGTCCCAGGCTAACAGGAGTCCGGAATGGACCCCACGAAGTTCTGCTGTGAGGGGGGAATAGCGATCGAACCGCTGCTGGAAACCCCCACACCATTGCCCACATCGATCCCGAATTAACCCTCCAGCTGACGCCTGAATTGCACCCTGTGAGACTGCCCCATCCGTATTCAGCTTCACCCAGCCCACCGGAAGCCCCACAGGCATAGTAGAATCCGGAAAAATACGGGATTCCATGAGATGAGCTCTGGAAATCCACTCAACATACTCCATGACTAGACGACGACCAGCCTCCGGCCATCGGAAATTCTGCTCAAACTGGCATTTGTTCCGCCAAGTCCACAAGTACCAACAGGCCACCCCAAAGATAATAGACCAGGCAACCTGTTGAAAAGGCTGCATAGTGGTAAGGTTAGAGATGACCCATAGCTCCTCGCTCTGACAGAAGAAACTGGGCCCCAGTACATCCCGGGAGAACTGGGCCCAGAAGGAGCGCACCATTGGGAAGTCACGTACCACATGGAGCGTGGTCTCGTCATGCCCACAGGATAGACAACGGCTATCCGTGGTGAGGTGCCGGAGTACTTGTCGACGATTCATCAAAAGTTTACCATGCGCCATCAGCCACAAAAAAGACCGGATCCGCTGAGGACCTGCCCATTTCCAAACAACCTCCCATATATTGGGTTGCGGGGCCATCCCAGGACGTTCCTGTAACTCATATGCCGACGCAACCGTAAACCGCCCGTGGGAGGTAGGCCCCCAAAGGAGTTGATCGTCCACGCCAGAGTCAAACGTAGGCCGGATAGAGGCGAGGTTGAAGCAGATTGCCGTCGGAAGATACTGCTGGAACCTTTGCCAGTGCCAGGTGCCTCGCCGGTCCAAAAAGTCAGCCACTGTGGCAGTTAAGAGAGTGTCAGGGACGCCTGCTGCGGTCAAATGGACCAGGGGTCCCCACCCACCTACCCAGTTGTCTAGCTAGAATAAAATCCGGAGGCCATTCCCCAAAACCCACCGGCTGCCTTGCTGCACAAGTGGCTAGACGACCAACAGTTCCCACCAGACCATAGAAGCCCGGGATCGCGCAATAGTGTGGGGCAAATGATGCGTATCCAATCGGTACTTCCCACAAAGCACACGAACCCATAGAGCATGAGGGTGGACCATCAATGCCCAACCCAATTTGGCAAGTAACGCGTCATTGGTGCTGCGAAGACGTTTGATGCCCAGACCCCCGGTCGACTTTGGCTGACAGACCGTGTCCCATTTCACAAGATGGGTCCGACGCTGCAATTCAGTCGTGCCCCAAATAAAATCACGCATAAGCTATTCAAGCTCGTCACAAAGTTGACGAGGGAGTCTAACCGTCTGCATCGTGAATATGGGGAGAGCAGAGATAACCGACTGAGCTAAAGTCACATGACCAGCCAGGGACAGAGTCTGCGCACGCCGGCCGGTAAGCTTTATTCGGGCTGTATCGAGGATGTGTTGAAAGGTCCGTCGGGAGACGCGCTCGTGAAACAATGAGACCCCTAGATACCAGCCCAAATTATCCGTACGACTCAGGCGAAGACCGTGACTGAGACGCCGGGCAGTGTCCTGAGGCACATTCCTCGAGAAAAAGATCCGGGTCTTCTCAAGGCTTATCTTTTGCCCAGAGGCTAAGCAGAAAGTCTGTAAAGTGCGGCCGATAACCTGAGCCTGGGACTCCGCAGCTTCAGCAAAGAGTACCAAGTTGTCAGCGAAGAAAAGGTGAGAAATGGGAGGTCCCGTGCGACCGAGTCAGACAGATCGTCAGCTGCCCGCTGCCACCTCCTGCGATATGAGATGGCCGAGTCGCTCCATGCATATAACAAACAAGTATGGGGAAAGCGGGTCACCTTGTCGAACACCCTTGGATGGGCAAAAGGCATCGGAGTAAGTGCCTTGCCAAGCCACGCGAAACGACACTGTCGTGACACAACGCATGATGACTCGGACTAGGCACTCAGGAATCCCGACGGCTTAGAGAGTGTCCTGGATGAAAGACCAGCGAAGCCGATCATAAGCTTTTTCAAGGTCGACTTTGACGGCTAAATAACCTTTCCCGCCAGTCTTGGTCCGCATGGAGTGAATCACTTCCTGCGCAATGATAATATTATCAGTAATCCGCTGTCCAGGAATGAAACTACACTGATTCTCCGCGACGAGCTGAGACATAAACGGCTTCAACCTATTAACTAAAACTTTAGCGATGGCCTTGTAAAGGACGTTGCAAAGGCTAATAAGCCGAAACTGGGAAACCCGCTGGGGGACCGGGGTTTTAGGAATGAGAACTAGGAGAGTGTGATTCAGGTTCGGTTCCCAATGATCCTGACTGAAGATTTTTTGGATAAGCGTCACCACTGCAGGGCCCACCGTCCGCCATTGCGACTGAAAAAAGAGCACATTAAACCCATCGACCCCGGCAGCTTTGTTCGGATTGATTGCAAAAAATGGCACTCTTGATATCATGGGTCGTAATAGGTAACTCCAGATCGCGAACCTGCGAGGGTGAGAGGGTAGGGGCCTCGCCAGAAGAAAGAAGCAGGATAGAAGCCCCGACGTCCTCCGTATAGAGCTGGGCATAGTAAGTATGGACCAGCTGCCGCAGCCGGTCTGGGTCCGTAATCCGAGAACCATCGGACGCCGTGAGTTGAACAATTCGCAGATTCTTGCGCTTGAGTGGTAGAACTTTGTATGAGGATCCCTCCTCGAAATCCATTGACACCTTTAATAAGCCTATGGATGATGCTCTTGCAACATGTGTCTGAGGGTAGCATAAAGGTCTTGCTGAAACACCTATATGCCTATTTGTGATTTGCTTTCCATCAATTGGAACACTTTTTCATTAGGATATGTATATGTTCCCACGACTGCACAAACATTTTGATACGAGACTGCTATTAGTAATTTTCCTAAGTTGGACAACAATTAATTCTATTTTTCTAAGTTGGACAACAATTAATTCCATTTTTACAATTTGAATAAATTTATAATTAAGTAAATTGAAGTTAATCCGATTAAAAGTAATAAAGTAGCTCAATAAAAGATTTAGTTTAATGAGCTAAAATTTAGTAAAAAATAGACCTTAATTAATATAAGGTCGAATATGCATTGGACCTATGATAAGAAGATCAAATACGGTTACTGTATCAAGTTGTTAAGGTATCTTGTTTCTACTTAAGTGAGTTGTGAATGTTCAGATTCTCTGACTTGTTAAGAAATTCACAAGTTAAAAGAATTACAGAAAGATATTAATGACGTCCAGTTGATCAACTTTAGTAAAGGTCGTTGAGAAGGTTCAAAGAATTCGATATCGAAAAGTTAGTTTAAAATGACCAAAAATCATATAGATATTTTCCGTATGTTCTTAGTTTATTCATTTTTACGTTTAATCTTGAATGCGTATGTGAGGCTCGTATCATGCATTACAACTGTTGGTTATTGGAGGGGCTTCCAATGGTATTCCTGTAGCTGTCGAATCTCTCACACTTGGTTCCCTTGAAAGGAAAAAGCACAATTTTTTTCCAAAGATGATGTAAAGTGATGTCTTGTTTACGATGGGTTGGGCTTCAAGTCTTTGGGGGTCTCCATACTGGGTTGGCTTCGACGAGAACGTCATTGCAAGGGTTTTACACAGTAACATTTGGATATCTAAATTACTGCAGGCTTAAATAGGGGATAATCTAAAATTTAGAAAGATGCATTTCCCATCGTTTTAAAGATATGCAGATCTTTATACAAGCATGGAACCATACGCCCTGGAGTATATGCGTGAGCTCATGAGTGATCGTACGAGGGCGCTGTTGTCTCTAGAAGATAGATTATCACAAAACATAGGGCGATTGAGGCACTGCAGAGTTTAAGACTTGGTTTGTCACTTAAACATAGGGCGAGGCTGTCAGTGTACAACATGTCGGTTTCGCATGGAGGGGTATCACTGTGACATCCCAAATCAAGCAGCTCACGAATACCTGTCACCGCAGCCCGCTAAACTATTTCGGCTTTCTTCTTTTCTCAAAGATTAAGCCTAGCCTCTTGAAATATCAGAGGACCAGCAGTGTCCTATTAGTGCCGGGCCTTCTTTGAAACAAATGGTTCCAGAAATTGTCCAGGGGCCATTACCACATTCAACAGCAGCTGTAGTTGCCCTCTATGCTGACTTCCATCATTATGTGTCTAGAATATTTGATTAAAGTTGGGAAACGTTTCATGGCATCCAACAGGATGGTTCAGGTTATTTTGTAAGCAGTGTTTAGCATGCATTTATAAGAACCTTTTTCCAGTTAAAAGATGAGAGAATTTATTTTATAAAAACCTCTCTATCTTTAGTTCTGTATGCTGTGATGATTGTACTCGCTACTGTAATGCGCTGCAACAGTTCTTCCAATAACTATGCCTACTACGTGGCCTGTCATGGCTGCCCAGTTTGTCCCATCTTTTTGTTTTTTGCTTTTTGTCTTGTAATTTTCCTATGGCTCACGGTCACAGGCAGCTTGTTGCCTCATGTGGTGATTTGAAGTTTTGAACACGAATTTGAATAGTTGATGCTTGATGATGTACATATAAAGTTTTACCATCAGGAGGAGGAAGCATAATTAATAACGCGAGGCACGGCAAGTGTGTTGGAGCAGTAATTTCGGTTTAAGACACATCTTATGCCTAAATCATTTTTCAGTACTCAGTTGTTAGTCTAAATCGCCTAATTGAAGACCTGAATGGGAACAAGAAACATCAGATATCGTTAATTCTTTGCATAACCATTCAGTACATATCTCCTTTTCCATGTGTTTCCTCATCTTGAACTGCCAAATGTCTCATTTGGTTGTTTATAATGACAACCCCATTTTGAAATAACGCCGTAATGACGATTTCACATCACAGGATTTTTGTGCACCGAAAGATAGAAGCAAAAATCACGGAAACATCTGTAATGCATACTTCAACAAACTTTCTTTCCTCAGAAAATGATGGAAATGGCTACAACCACAATGCTTGAGAGTAGAGAGAGGACATTACCAGTATGCATTAATGATCCAGCCATAGAAATGACCTTGTTTTCTGCATCAAATAAATGAATAAGTAACCAGTAGAATTTAGAGCAACCAGAAGTTATTAACTCAAGATTTGAGCCCACTTACTACACTCTCGAGGGTGGCAAATGCACCTTAACCCAATGCCACAGTTCCCATTAGGCTTCTCACATTCATTACAGATATTTGGAACATGATCAGGAATGTCAAAGGAGATCCTTGTCCCAAGTTCATATTCCTGGTTTTCATCGTCCTTCAGTGAACGTCTGTGAATCAGGCTGTAGTGTGAACAATTCAGATTTTTTGGATGAAAACCCTTCTCAAGCTTTTCAAGATCTTTCACCAATAAACACGGATAAGAACTTTCAAGTCCCTTATCAAGATCAGCCGCACATGAACTGGAGTGATTTCGGTTACACCTAAACGTTGATCTCAGAAAGTGTTCCTTCGAGCAGTTGAAGAGGAGGAGTGAGTTGGGCTGTGGAGGGGTAGGAAAAGCAGCAGATAGAAGTGAAGGATAGATGTAGTTACTTGATGGAGAACAAGAACCAGGGTAAGCAATGGTTAGTGTCTTTTTGGTGTAATCGACGGAAGAGATTTGGAAAAGACCAAGAGAGGTTCTAAAGTAGAGTTTCTGAGATCTACATAAGATCATTTTGTTTAGTGGGGACTGAACATTTGTACTTGGAATTCTAATTTTTCCACAGGAACTTGAAGAAATATCCTGGCACAGACAAGTGGAGAGTAAGATATTTAGAGTCAGAAACACAGTATGGAAAATCTCCAGTTTCTGGTTAGTATGCATATTTATCCCTGTGAAACAAAATCTAATGTTAGTTGTAAGCTCGCAGTTCCTTCTCCGATCTGATTCTTAAAATGGGTGAAGAATATTGATCAGACTTTCTTGCTTTTCATGATCAGTAGAAGTGGATGACAGAGAATCTACTTTTGATCTTGGAATGATCATGTGCAACTTTTATTTCTATCGCTGAGTGGCCTGCCATCTCTGAAAGTCAATAAAGTAGCATTCACTTCAACTAATATTCCTCATAAATCTCAATTATTTTCTCTTTATTCTCATCAATCTTTTTGCTCGCTGGAATTTGGAAACTTTTTTATTAAGCCCATGCTCTATTCGGATTCTGCATGTTTCTCCCTTTTCTTTTATCACAGGACCTGGCTAATGCACGATGAGGCCAAATGTTCTGTCACCTCTCACCCATTACTCCATTCATGAAAGTTCACATACTGTATCAATTGAAACTTGAGCCTTTGGTTTTAGTGCATATTATTTGCACTCAGCTCCTCCCTTACTAACTGGAGAGCACATTAAGGCACAGCACAAAAAGTTATCAACACCAACAAAATCCTTGTCTGGATATCCCTTTTAGGAGAATTAATGACAGGAGACAAGGCATAACTAAAAAAAGCCCCTACATGTTTAAGGCCAATCCAGTCATCAATTACAATTTTCATCGTCAAAAAGTGACTAAGAAGAGAGAAATGCTACATTGAATTGAGAGAAGGATTCAGGAAAATACCATTTATGTCATACAAATAATACAAAGTGAAACAAATTGCCTTGGAGTTGGAATGCTACAAGCAATTGCCAACAACAGTTATACAAGCCATACACATAGAGATTCACACACCATCACAGCAAGTATTTCAGTTTAATTATAGGATGAAAGTGAATGCATCAAGCAGGTGGCTTAGCTAGAACAGTTGGGAAATCAAGAACCACTATTTTCTCAATAGCCGCAGAAAATGTAGCAGAGTATTCAACATGATTCGGGTGGCTCTGAAACGCCGTGAAATCTTCCTTTTTCCCAAATGTCATGGAGAAGGCATGTGTAAAGCCTTGAGTAAGCATCTCATGGCCTTCTATATCTTGTCCCCTGAATGTCAAGACCAAATGCAAAATGGTTTACTGCATAAAACTTTCAGGAAAAAATGGACTTGTGAGGTAATTGATGCAATGTTGTTTCTGTTGTTACACACTACCTATATCGTGAAATAACGAAGTCAGCTTAACAAGCCTACGGTAACTTGTAACAGCTAGAATTGCCAACTTCTGCTACATAAGGCTAAACCACCCTAGCTACACTTGGCTTGGTGACTCAAAATGGCTACTTCTTGACTGGAAATTAAATGAAGAGTTCGAGCATTTTGACAAAAAAGATAGGATATTGCCTGGACATTTCCTTCTTTCTTTTTTCCAGTCCTTTTCAATGCATTATATTCATTATCACAGCTTGCAATCAGATCTCTAGCAGACAAAATGTTGATCAAGGTTTGTTGTTAAACAGAAATTAGTAGTCTCGTGCTCCTATTTCATCCATCAGGATCCATTTCAGGACATATTAAAAGAAAGAAGAATGTTTCCGAACGCCATCAATCTGATTTCTTGAAGCTGATACAGAGAACGAGAGAGATTAAATGGATACTTTACCATTCGAAGGACTTGACATGATCGACGTCTAAAACCAGCTTCTCCATCCCTTTAACGATCTCCTCCACTACAACGCCTTCCTTAAACTTAACAATCACCAAGTGCTTGAACTCTGCCATGGCCATTGAAGCCACAAGCCAAAATGTGTGAATAAAAGCCTAGTATTTATGCAGAGAGACAAAAACACACGAATTAGTGGTACGTCATCTTTCACAGTTCTATCTGTCCACGGTCTCACCCCATAACACTTTCCAGTTTTCACCCTTAGTAAGCGAGCAAAAATATTATTAGTATGGATTATCATTCTATATGCACAGGAGCAAATTTTACCGACATAAAATAAAATTATAATGTTGACTGGGAAGATGTATGAATAGATTTTAGTCTATTGACCTACAAATTCTAGCCATCAACTTCATTATTGCATCTCACGGTAAAAATATGTCCTCTCCATGTTGTCTTGCCCTTTTCCTTTTGCACATGCATGGATCATTCGGCACCATTTCCTGGAAACTTGAATTTCCATACGCGCCATCATCATCTGATCTGACACGCCCTTTTTTTCTTTCTTTCTTTTGTTCTTATTAATATTAGTATTATTAACAGTAGTAGTAGTATTCAGGTTTGTGGGGATCGAAATGGAAAGCCGTACTTTTGCCCTAATGAGAGAACGAGACCCTCTTCCACTCTGATGAATTGTAGAACTCAAAGGCTCGTATTTTCTTCGTTCAGTGACGTGATCCAAAAGCTGTATTATTATAGTTCGTAATCCATGGTAGAGGAGAGCATTTTATAACCCTCATCGTATCATTAAGGAATCTTTCTTTCAAGGCTATTCACCAAGGGGTAAATTCCTTGCACACTATAACGAGTGGTATCTAATCAATCCCAGCCGGTAAACCTTGATTAGATACCATGTTTGTCAATTAGCATCCGGCTAACATTTGATTCGGTTCAACTCACAAGATCGCAGATGAAAAAAAAATCAGTAATGATTTTTAAATTTATAAAATATTTTGAATAATTTTTTAAATTTATAAAATAGTTACTGAATTTTTAAAACTTTACAAAATAATCAATTGTCATATTGTATGATTGTAGTTTATTTAATTTATTTTTTATTTATATCTTATCCATTTTAATTTATTTATATATCTTTATTATATTGTAATTATTTCTGTATATAATAATTATCTATATATAATATATATCTATATATAATAATTATATAAATATAATAATTTATTGAAAAATAATAAAAATTATTCAAAATTTTGAATTTTAAATTATTTTTATTTTATCAAAAATTTAAATTATTTTTTCACATTCCATTTCATTTTACATTTAATTAGACATAATCATAATTATAGTTTAATATATAAAATTAATTTAATAATTATTAACAAATATAAGTAAATTTAAAATATATTTTTAAAATATATAAATTTCAAATAAATTTTGATTTAAAAATTAAAAATATATAAAAATAAATATTAGTTTATAAATAATAATTTTTAAAAATAAAATATTTTTACTGATACTTTATTAATAAATATTATATAAAATATTAATATAATATTTGTCATTTGTCGATGTTTTCTCGTTAAGAAGAAAAGGGAATCCTGATTATACAAGATAACGAGCAATGTTTTCAACGCGCCATTCGGAAAAAAATAAAGGGATCCTGATTATACAAGACAACAAGCAATCTTTTCAACTTGGCATTCATCAATCATCATCCAACTTAACTTTGATGGACATAGAACGAACGATGAGAAAATGAAGTAACACATCCGCATGCTTAGAAAGAAAAGAAACTTAAATTAAACTTCGTTTTTTCTTATAGTGGCCCAGCAAAATGCCCTCAAATTCTCTGTCATTCTTTTTTCTGTATTTATTCTATCTAGTTAAATTTCAATCATTCATTTACTTGAGTACCATATAAATAAATAATTAAAATTTAATAAAACAGAATAAAAATAAGAAAAAGGAAATAACGGATTACTTCCCGAGCAAAATTCATGGGAAGTTTTTCCAAGTAATTGCACGCGGTCCAATCCACTATGAACTGTAGTCCACAAACATAGATTGTACTTGTTGATTTACACACTAAATCAAAATCAGTTGCGGGCCTTTGTCCTAACATTGACGTTTGATTTCCTTGCACTTGCTTGCCCAACCACAGACATCAGAAAATTCAATAAATCAACGTTTCTAATCAAACATTTCAAGTTTTGTTTCGTTATTAATGTCATGCTTACAATATCTTAATTAAAAACTCAACCTTATCCAACCTTTGCACGCATTTTCTTGTTTACGGCAGGTTGGTGTTGCTTAAAGATTTTATTTTTCATTAAAATAAAATTTTTAAATACTTTTGTTATATACTTTAAAATATTAATATTTTGTTAAATGAATAAATCATTTTTATTAAATTTCCTTCAAATTTTTTGTAAAACTAATAATTTATAAAATTACTTATATTTTACCATTTTAATAATAAAATAATGTTCAAATCAATTTATACACACCTTGATTAATTTGTTTCTTTTAAGATTTTAAAAGAATTATGGCCCTGTTTGGCAATCAGCTGATAGCTGATTCTATAAGCTGTTAGCTGATAGCTGATTATATCTGCTGGTTTGACCAGCAGATTGCATAAGCTGTTTGTTAAAGATGTTTGGTAAAATTAACTGTTTAGTATTAGCTGTTTAAGTGTAAAATGACTTATAAGGACA
>JANIJH010000008.1:9599075-9652024 GCA_024520975.1 Erythroxylum areolatum
AAAAAGAAGCAACCTATCCACGGAAATAAGGTATTTTCGTACATCCTTGGTATTTTCGATTATACATCATGTTGTTGTATGGTCTTTTCCGCAGTGTATTGTGAATACTCGGACCGTACGCGATCCAACACATTTGTCACATAATTCCTAGGCCACTTATCATTCATGTACTTAAGCCATTTATCTCCCAATTAGCTTAGCCATTTGTTTCTTATTCCTAACGCCACATGTCACCATTTTATAGGCCTCATCAACTTAAATTCTCATGTATCAATTTGTCTTGTCCTTCAATATTTTTTCTATACTAAATGTACATATCACCTTATCAATCACTTTATTGTAACAATAAATTTCCATTTCACTAATTATAATCCATAAAATAAAATTCAGGTCATAATCAACACACAATTACATCATAATCATTTAAGATCTATCATACCTCAGGATATGTCAAATGAGTGCATATGCTATTTTTTACAATGTCTCTAAATCATGATTCATGTATAGATGCGAATATAATGCATGCAAATGAAATGCACTTCATGAATTCTCATGACTTAATCTAACAATTAAATCCTTAAGTGTAGAAATAAGTTATTACACAGGGCCTACAAATTGGATTGATATTATTGATTATATTTTCTAGGATGTCTTTTATTTTGAGCTTGTTTTTAATGGACAACCAGAGGATAATAAAGGCCTTAGGAAGTTTTGATTTAAACAAGACCAATAAGAGTTAAGGTACTCTTTAAGATGGATTTATAAAAATATATTGACATAATTTGTTAGTGACGTTACTAGAGGGATATAAGATTTAAATTATCATATCTTCTTCATTGGGGTTTAGTATATAGTTACGAGTGTTTTGCATTAAGAAAGACATTCCACTAGCTTTGTAAGACCATTCGTTTTCATGAATAAGTTCCCTTACTAAGGCCTTATCTAAGATTATATGTCTTATGCTCTATAGTTCTAAAACTAGATGAAGTGGCTCTATTTCATTTTAGTTATGATGCCAAAAGGATTTCATTTCTCCATTACCCATTTTGTTCTTCGTGACCTTGCTTAAGTTATATCTCAGGTTAAGGATCCACATCATTGTCCATGATGAATTAGTTTTTGGTTTCTTTTTCCAAAAGCTTACTCCTTTTAAAAAATGCATATAGATTTATTTACTTAAATTGCTTCCCTATAACCTCTGTCTTCTTTAGGCAAACATACACCTTATTAGTTGACTATTGCTCCTTGGCGGTTTCTAGTTGTACCGGACCATAAGAAGTTCTTCATTTATTTCTTTATCTCCTTGATACAATCCTTTGATAGTATAAAATGATAAATTCGATTCACCTGTACATTGTTTATGGTGGATAATATTAATTTAAGTCTACTTATAAAAGATAGTCATTTATTCTTCTAGTTATAAAAGAAAGCCCCTTTGTATGGATGCTCAAATATTTAGAATGAAGCGAATTGGGTAAGTAAAAATATATGTGGAGGTCAAAAGGAATGTTATATTACCTGATCATTTACCAATTCTCGAATTTGATGAAATATGGGAGATTGAAAAATCTGAAATTAAGGTGATATATGTCTGGCAGCCTCATAATTCAACCAAGAAATGGGTTCCTACAGGAAAATTTTTTCAAACTGGATGGCTGGATGAATTATTGGGGGTTGATTCTTATTCAGTAGATAATAATGAGGTTGAGAGTCTACAAATTGTTGCTAATGAGAATCCGGATAACTCAGTAATTGGTACCCTAGATATTAAAGGTGGGAAGCCTAATATAACATCTAGACACACCTCTCCGTTAAAGGAACTTGACAACCATGAAGATATAACTTCTACCCAAAATTCACAATTAGTAAAAGAAGAGCTAAATGATGAATCTGACTTACTGGATAATGATCCAACAAACAACCTGTTGCTAACATAACTAGAGAATGATAGATTTATGGAGATAGAAGAAAGGTTTCATAGGCGTTCCCCTAATCCCAAAAGAAGATTAGCAAGAAGGAAAACTAAAAGGAAGAGGTATTCCCCTTAAATGATCATTCTCATATGGAATATAAGAGGGTTAAATGACCCTTTCAAACAATCCACAATGAGAGAATTGGTAATGGACAAGAAACCAATTCTGGTAGGCCTTTTAGGGTAAAATTATAAGTTCCACATATTTAGAATGAATTGTCCTTTTTGGGTGCTCGATGGAAGACAATTACTAACCATATACATCATTACAATGCTCGGATTATCTACTTTTCAAAACATATGGAGGTGATTCATTGAAGTCTGGTGAAGTTCAAGGTTAGTCTAATAAATTAGATAAGTGTCACTTTTATTGCCAACAACAAACTACAGACACTTAGCCAAGTTGAGTTGCTATAATCAATTAATGTCCTCTATTTTGAGATTTTTGCTTTTGTAACTAGATTAAGTGACTAATTGTAATCATGTTTTCTAGCTTTGCTAGTATTAATACAAACCTTTTATTCTTTAAAAAAAGTCTTATATTAGATATGGAATGCTAATGTGAGATCCTACATCGGTTGGAGAGGGGAACGAAGTATGCCTTATAAGGGTACGAATGCCTCTCTTTTACAAACGCGTTTTCCATACCCTAATGCACCGGATCTCATCAGAACTCTGTAGTTGAATGTGCTAGGGTAAGAGTAGTACCAGGATGGGTAACCTCTTGGAAAGTTATCGGAAAAAGCAAAATCGTGAAGGCTTGGCTGAGCCAAGGCCCAAAGCGGACAATATCTGTAAGCGATTGATTTGAGCTGTTATAGTGGTATCAAAGTCGGTACCTGAACTATTATGTCAGCTAAGCTGGGCCCTAAGAGAAGTGGAGAGTATGAGATTCTACATCGGTTGGAGAGGAGAACGAAGTACACCTTATAAAGATACGGATACCTCTCCCTTACAGACACGTTTTCCTTGCCCTAACGCACCAGATCCCATCAGAACTCCAAAATTAAATGTTCTAGGGCAAGAGTAGTACCAGGATGGGTGACTTCCTGGGAAGTTCTCAGGAAAAACAAAACCGTGAGGACTTAGCTGGGCCAAGGCCCAAAGTAGACAATATTTATGAGCGGGTGTTCTGGGCTATTATAGCTAAGATCTTAAAAGAGTCAAATTAATTATTTTAAGAAGTGATGCTTGGTTGAAGCATATATTATCCAATAAATGTAAAACTAAATTTGATATAAAAAAAGTTACAAGATATCTAAAAGGTTTGAATATAATCTTACAGACCTTAAAAATGATTTTTAAGATAAGCAGTGAGAGTAAGATAAAATTTGAAAAAGTACCAATCTCATGATGGTATATCTAAATGGAACTAATGCCTTTTTAATACATTTGGTATATACTTGAAAGGTTATGAGATGTTAAAAAATTAACTTTCATAATGAATTCAAATTATTTGTTTTAGAGATATGGACTTTTCAGGTTTATAAGAAGGCCAGTAAGAGTATAATTGTACTCTTTAGTGGGAGTAGATTGAAGACATACTGCTCATATAGAGCAACAATACATATTTTCAATTATTAGAAAAGTATGATAGTTTAAGAACAACTCTTAATGGATAAGAAAAGGCAGTAATTCAATTGTAGAGATAGATACATAAGATCTTTATCTGCTCTTGTCCAAGTATATAGATAATGTACCAACAGTATTTAGTATTTGAGATGTCTTCATACTTCGTAATGAATTGACATTTGAATTCAAGATTATATGAATGTAAACTTTAGTTGACAAAAGTAAGTTATATTTAAGGTATATTTCACTTAAGCAATATATTTTGATATTTAAAAGTTTTTATAGAAATAATTGATAAATCAAGTCATAATACAATTTTCATTTAGTGAAAATATTATTTGGAATAATAACTTCTTTAAAGAACTTGTTATAGTTCCATGCATCGTTTAGACAGTATGTACTATAGAACATTAGACCCATTAAGCATACAAAAGAAGAGAACATTAGACCCATTCTCTTAACTATGATGATAATTGAGATAAAAATTATAAGATTCAAATAATTGCTTACTATAAAAAATATTGTTTCTCTTATAAATCATTATCTCATTAGTCATATGATTGTCATATGGTAATATGATATAAAATACTTAAATGATTGACTTAGTGCAAGTGAGAGATTGTTGGTTTATACCCTATAGCTAATCAATTAGTTACACTTTTTTATGACATAATTATTTAGAGACGTTATTTTTCTTATGCATATTTGCTTAATAAATATACATTATAGATGAAATTATGATAAGATTATAAATATGAGATTCATGTTGCATTCCTACATTTCTCTAAATTATTCCTAGTTAATATTCTATTGAGACAGGATATTAATAGAGTATAAAAACTAACACACATTTTGTTTCTTCCTTATAAATGGAATAATCAATCTCTTAAATGTCTATGTGCTTATTAGAGAACAAGTTTACTAAATTTGATCTAATATGATAAATCAATTTAGAATATTACTGGTGTGTCTATAAAAATTCTCATTGTGATGATTGTATAAATGATTATTTGACTTGAGATCTTCAAAGTTGCTCATATAGGAATTGTTATATTTTGATACTACTTTTAACATATCTTAGTCAAGGATAGCTCAATCAAGTTGAGAGATTAATATAAAATCCATTAGCCTCATTATTTTCGATTAGTATTGATTCAATATATCCTTGACAGAGATGGAATGACACTTTGAATATGGTTTTAAAATGTCATTAATATAATTAATTACTGATAATAGAGAACTGATATGATTCTACTTAAATAAAGTAGAAATTAATTTTATACTATATGTCTAATTGAAATATTATATGATAAAATGATTAAATTATAAAAATGTCAATAATGTTAGTTAAAACCATTTTGATATTTATAATATTTTGCACATTGCTAAATATCAATCATAATCTATAAACATAAATTATTTAATGAGAGAATTAAAAATTAATTAAAAGATTTCAATTTATCTAATCCTAAATATGATTTAAAGCTATAATTTATATCTATTGTCAATATCTATAGGATCTTAATAAGTTACACACCAAATATGATTGAAGAGAGAAAAAGAAAATTTTATTAATTTGGATTTCACTGTAAAATTTGAGAAACTTTATGATTAACTATGAGACATTTAATAAATAAAAACTAATATAAAATATTAGATCTTATTTAGGTTTAATTGGCATTTAATATTACAACTAATTATAAATTCTAACTAAAGTTTAATTAAAACTAGAATTTTATTTCAGTTATTGTACTCAAAGTTCAAACCTTATTATCAATATTCTTAGGCTTTAAAGGAGCTAAAATTTCTTACTATCCATTTATCAACTCGTTCGTATAAATATCATTAAAGACTAAACATGTATATGGTTACAGTAATTGCAATGAATCAATTTCAGAAAGAATTCAAGAGAAACAGCAAGAAAAAGGATTAAGATATATATGCATTAATTATATTATAAAATTTAATGCAATATTAACTTTTGAAAAATAAAATAAAAAAGCTTCATTTTTATTCCATTTTATGAGATTAGACTTCACCCGAACTTCAACCGATACTCTACATAGAAGTTAGCTGTAAGTGTTAAAGATAAAGACTTAGGAGCGGTTGGTTCGCACGAGAAATAGTAATAGGAATGAGAATGAATATAATAAAGAATGATAATTGATATTATCATTATAATTATGATGGTTGGTAAAAAGAAATGAATGCTTACCATTACTATTGATAATGATTAATTTGCAAAAATATTAAGAAATAAAAATTTATTACATTTTAATTAATTAATTAAATGTATTTAATTGACTAGTATTTAAAATATTTTTAAAAAGAGCCACTACTAAGGAATAAGTTTCATTCATCTACTAAATAGAGGGTATGAAGGATTTTTCAACGGTGAGATATCAAATTATTGCCCCTATAATGATAATAAACAATTAATCACTCACTTTTTATTCCTTAATCGTTGACTCGTTCCTAAATCCATCAATCAAATACTCCTTTACTTTATTTCAAGTTATAGAATCATAATTTATTTTATTTTAATGGTATTTTCGAATTATGTCAAACTATTCTACTTTTTTAATGTCGAGAAAACTCATCAATCGTTACTTTTCATATTATATATAATATTTTAAGGAAATTATTTAATGAATCTATAATTTTAAATTAAATAATAATTTATACAACTACATATAACAAATACTTATGGAAGTCTAAAATTAAAAACTTAAATTTCATAACTTCTAATATTAACATTTTTAAAAAAATTTATTAGTAATTGTAGCAACCCATAAAAGTCAAATTACATCACATGTTATCGTCCTCTTCTTATTTTATTGATGGAATAACAAATAAAAGTTTACTTATTCTATTTTGGCATTAGAGAATATTACGTAGGATTTGTTTGTTTTTATTTTTTATTTTAATTTTTAAATACAATGAAAAAATTTATTTATTTGTTTTTGTTTCTTTTAGTTTTTAAAAATTATGAAAATAATAAAAATAATTATTTTTTTCTATTTCTATTTTTTTTCATAAGTTAATATCAACTAAATATATAATATAATCAATATATAACATCTATAGTTCAATAATCTACACGGGGCACTGATATTGATTCTGTTGCATAAACATAATGCATGTTCCGTCCAAGCAATATTTGAAGACCACGAGTAAGGCTTCTGTTGTATTTCTCTGCAAAGAATGTTTACTCTATTTGATTTATTTAAGGTATAATCCTAGACAAAGAAACGAAGTTTTAAAACTTGGCAAGTTTGACCTAATAACAAAACGAGATTTTCCTTATTTCAAACGGTTCAAATGTGGTAATTCTTTTTTTTAAATAATTAACAAACCTCTTATTTTGAATTTTAGTACATTAAAAAGGAAAAATATCTATATTTGAGCTTTTAAATTTGCCATTTTTTTTCATTACGGATTTTAAATAAAATTTAATTACTATTCAATTGTAAAGCTTGTGGTAAGTTTCTAAGACTTTCCATAGAAAGAAAGGAAATGATAGACATCTGCTCTTTATGAATTATGACTGAAAATGTACATTCAAAAATCAAAACTCGTTTGTCAGTTTAGAGCCACAAAGACCCAAAAGAAAGCCCATTTATTTGTCCTGTCGCCGGTGCAAGTGACGGTCCCGACGGTGGTCACAGCCCACTACCTTTAACTTCCATAGTGCCGTCAAATTTCGACTCTGCACTCCCCAATAGCTGATTGGAGTGCCAATTCCTTGAAAGAAGACCCCAGAAATCGCGTTTGAGGAGACTGGAAACCTGTATTTGAAGCATCCGTAGAGTGTTTGGACACTTGAAAATCAAGGGGATTATTTATTAGTTGTTATTGAGGTATCGATGGGTGAACATGTTAATGATTTTCTCTTTGGACTTGTTCGGGATTTTTCCCCCCTTTTTGGTGACGATTTAGGTCTAGATGGAGGAGGCTGTAGGTATTTGTGGCTGTGAGTTACAGGACTTTAACCATGAATACAAAATGGGGAACTTGTGTTAGAATCGACAGTTGCTACAACACTAAAACATGCATTAAAGACTTCTAGTTTCAATAAGGAGATTAAAGTTCTTGTAGTCAGAGTTTGATAAAGTTTTTATTTATCAAGGCTCTCTAAAACTTTGATTTTGCAGATTTGTCAATGGAAGGAATTGAGCAATGGAAAAACGAGGCACAACGATGGCTGCAGCAAGGGATTGAATATGCGCTACTCATACCACCCACTCAACTTTATGCTGCTATTGCTGTCTCGCTTTTCACCACCCTTTTGTTGTTAGCAAGTAATTTTCTACCCTTTCTGTGAATGCTATTAACTTGGTGTTTCACAGTTTTCAACTTTGGATTGCGAAGCATGCACTCATGACTGTACGTATTAATCTACATTTTATGGTGTATGTGCCTTACGCTTGCTACTTGGCATTGTGCTTGTGCGCGTGTGTGTGTGCACACAGGGCACATACTTTCGAAAATTTTCATTGAATTATAGTTGCATCAAAAAATATTGTGGCTGTACCAAGATCTACAAACCTGTTTTTGGTGAATTAGGAAGTAAAAATGTACAAGTCAATTGAGGTTTACGGAGTAGAGGAGCAGCTAATCACTGATGAGTAGTTGGTATTTACAAGGTCTTGCAATCCGTAACGTACATTGGTTTGAAGTATCTCGCTGCTTATTTAAATGCATAATACTTGTCATAGGGAAAATTCACATTTTTAGATTGATGATAAAACAGTTCATAGCCCTTGATGCTGCATTTAGATTATTCTGTTGTATTGATATCTGAAGGAACAAGAACTTTTGTACACATCAAAATTGCATGACAATGACAAAGATGGCCTGTTTGAAGGATTTGTCCCCGGAACGCATAGCAGAATTGCTTGAGGGAAGCAAAATATACCTGTTTTTATCCATTTGAACTTAGATTCTTATTTTACTCTTCACCATGCTATCTTTTGCAGTTCGTTTGCTCAAATGCACAAAGTGTAATACCGTTGTTCTGACTGGACTTTGTGGAAGCGGGAAAACTATTCTTTACTATCAAGTAAGCCCTGCATCTCTGATTTTTGCTTTGTAATATTTATATCACAGAGTGCTTTTACTTGGTACTTTTTGTTTCTGCAATTTTTGCTTTGTATGGGGTATAGTACTGAAAGCGAATATGCTGTGGATAAACATTGGTTTAGATGTATCTGTGCTATTCTCATAGTATTAGTATCTCAAATGACCTGTAACTTGTGCTTCTTAATTTATTTACCGTTGATGAGTGACATTTTTCTGGGAATAGTAATGGGTGCTCACAATAAGCATAATTAGATATTCAGATTACTTACTGCCTTTTTCTCTAGCTGTTATTTAAACGTTTATGCATGTTTCTGGATGATTATTTGAGATGATCTTTTTGATGCTTTTGACAGCTTCGAGATGGTTCATCACATCTTCGTACTGTTCCCTCGATGGAGCCAAACGAGGGTACTTTCATTCTTCATTCTGAGAGTTCCAAGGTAGACATGTTAGCAAGCCTCAAATTTAACTTGATTCTGTTTTGCATGCACGGGGAAGATATCTTGACTCTGACCTTTTAAATCTGCTACTTCCTATGTTATTTACTTCATTAACTGATTGGATTCAATTGAAATGACTCCCTCCTGTGGTTTTGATAGAAAGGCAAAATAAGGCCTGTCCATCTTGTTGATGTTCCTGGGCATCCTCGTCTTCAACCTAAATTAGATCAGTTCTTACCTCAAGCTGCTGGAATAGTGTTTGTGGTTGACTCTTTGGAATTCATACCCAATTTGCGTGCAGTTTCAGAGTAATTACTAGTCTTTAAAATAGTTTCTGGATTCAGTGTGCGATCACATTCGTGCATATACTTCAATACAAACCTACAAGATCTAATATTATAGGTCTTGCTTTTGAAGGTATCTTTATGACATTTTGACTAAGGCCTATGTTATCGAAAAGAAAATTCCAGTCCTCATCTGTTGCAACAAGACAGACAAAGTGACGGCTCATACCATGGAGTTCATTCAAAAGCAGTTGGAGAAAGAAATGTAACCTTCAAATTTTATGCTTTAATGGTGTCTAAATTTGATTGATAACATTGTTATTGCATGTCTCTCTGAGCAAAGTCGCTTATGCAGCCAGTTAGGCTTATGGCAGTCACTACAATCTTAATCACTCAGTGTAGTTGCTACTCACATTTTGTTATCTGATACTTCCTAGCTCTTAATTCAGTTTACTAATTCTTTGATTTTGAAAATATCTTCCTCTGTTAATTTTTAAAGAAAAATTCGTAGACAATTGTATTTTATTTCTGTTATCTGTACATTGTGCAGTGACAAACTACGGACATCAAGAAGTGGATTATCTGAAGCCGATATTGCAAGTGACTTCACTCTTGGCATACCTGGGGAAGCATTTTCTTTCGCACAGTGCAGCAACAAAATTACCATTGCAGAAGCTTCTGGCTTGAAGGGTGAGATAGCTCGGGTGGAACAGTTTATTAGAGAACATGTAAAGCCTTAATTGATCGTCTGTCAATCTGCATTCGCTTCGTTTTAGCAAAGCTGGATTTTGCTCTGTTATACGTAGCTTGGTTTCATACTTGCCAAAGAAGTGAGGAGTTCGACGAAAGTGAAAGAGAGAACATGTAAAGCTCATGCGAGTTTTCTTTAAAATATGTAAAACCTTAGATATTTTCATTTGATTGGGAGTATATTGGTTTTGAACTAAATCTGTGTCTGGGGTCCAAGGGATGGCTGTGCTTTATAGCTGGAATCTGGAGTTGACATTTAACCGATAACTGACCGTTATAAGCTTTTGGCTTCTGCATATGCATCTGTTTGTTCTTTGTCTTGGATGAACTTTTAATACATGTAATTCTCGAGCATTCGTATTTACATCTTTTCTTTCTCTCAGCCTCGAAGTCTTTCTATTTTGTAAATCCTCTTTCATTGTATTTACTGAAAATCGCGTGTTTAGTATGCAGCACCCTGATACCTGAAGGCACAAAAATAGAGATACACGAAGTCGAGGACGCTAGTTTGAATACAAGATTTTGTGTTCCATCAGTGAATTGATTTGCCAACTGAATAGATACGGGAACTATATGTATAAGTATATGCTGTATGAAAACAAAAGTTTCTGGGAATCTATAGGGGCAGAGGCTAAACTTCATTTTGGTAAGGCACACTGAAAAGGGATTCAAATCAACTGTGCTGTGCCGTCTTTTCAGTGCGTTCCAACATCCAACCATCTCAGAAAAAGGGCACAGGAGTTTGAAGCCACTGAAAGAGAATAGGAGTTCCTTTATTAGGAATTAGGAACCTATTACCTATAGGGAATAACACCTCCTTGATGGTAGAACTTAAATGATATCAAGAAAAAAGGGGTTGTGTACGTTCAGATTGCAACTTAATATTGTTATCAATATGCAGCCAAACCCTAAAAACGGTTATATCTTGAAGAAGTTGAAATATATATGGGGTAACTTTGTTGGCAAATCAGTTCACTGATGTAGAGAGGCGACCTGATTACTGACGTTATCGGATAAGCTTCAAGCCTAGCGTGCAATGACAACTCATACATAGTTAAGAAATAGATGAGAAAGCATATCTTACGTTTTAGTTTTAATACAAGAATGAGAGTCCGAACTCCGAACTCCGAACGTGAACTTTGTTTTGGTACCAAACCTCGTTGGTGGGTGTCTCTGTTCTCCATCATCAGTAGGCGAGGCCATGCAGAACCACTTGAAATATGAAAATGGCTAGAAACCCAAACTCGGCAAGAAAAATATTTCTAGTTGCAGCAAAACACAACAAAGCGTGAAGGTTGGTTGGTTGTTATATTAGAGCTCGTTTAGCGAAGACTTTCAATGTTCTTGCTCAACTCCTCCAGCTTCTTCATCCGCTGTCTCTCGCTTTCGCTCACCAACTGAAATTCATTCATGCAGGAAAGCGAAAAAAAAAGAAAGAAGAATGTGACAAAATAGAATGTATGCATCGTGATTGATCATAATATGGGAATTTTCTTTAATATGGATGGATACAAATAGAAAATTATCCTCACCTCCATTAATTTGGAAACTAGTTGAGCTTTTTCTTTGTTCTTCTCATTAAATGCTTCCAGGGCTTCTCTGTATTCCCTTTCCTGCAAGATATAAATTTCAAACCTTTTAAGGACATGGAAAAATGTATAGTGTCTCAAAAAATCAACCACACCGCGATCATCATAAAACGTCTTGATGAATTTGTTATGAATTCATATCTGTAAAGTTCTTAACCCTGTTGTTTGCTAACTCTCCATCCATTAGAAAAAATGCATCCTTCTTGAAACCAAAAAAACCAAACTTACTCTTTGTTTCTCTGAAGTGACAATGATTCTGAAAAAACATAGCAAGGTAAAAGATTTAACCTTTTTCTGGCAAGTGACTCCAAGCGGCTTCAAATCCCTGTTAACCATGTCGATCTTCTTACGAACGGATGAAACTTCCTTCCTCATTGGATCTATCAGAGCTTCAAGCTCCTAAAAGATTTGATTCGTGTGAGAGAGAACAAAAAAACACCAAATTACGTTAGAAACAGAACGTGATTATCGTCTTCAACTTATGCTGCTATTATCATAGCAGTAGCACCGTTTCTTGAACTTACTTCTCGAATCTCTGCCAAGCGCTTAGTCTCTTCTTCCACACGTCCTATATGAGCCTGAACCTTGTCTCTGACTTCCAATTTCTTCTTCTCAATCTCCTCTTCCTTTGCCCGGAACATCGCCAATGCAGACTTTGATATCTCTTCTTCCCTGTCATCCTGTAATGGGCTTCCATTAATGGAACCGATAAGACCCGAATTCTTCACCCTTTGCATCTGTGATTGCTGCTGCTCAAGTATCTGTTTTTGCGTTGTCATTTCTCCTTACAGCCACACCAACTTTGATCTAATTCCTGGTACTTAATTCTCTGCTGTCTTCTCTCCCCTCTTTTGGCTCTTCTTTTTCTCTGTGGAATGATTGTCCTCTTTCCCTTGTTGAAGGTAGTTATATAAAGTAAAGCTGGCTTTAAAGGAATTACCTCCTTGCTTACTTTACAACAAAACAAGTAGCACAATGAGCATAGACTCCTGTTGCCCAGTAACTTTTAATGATGTAGTTAAGGAGAATTTCACCTTTCTTGATTGTGGACTCAAATTTGAAACCCTCCCTAATCTTCCTATCACCTTTACTCAACATGAAAACAATCATAATCAATCATCTTTACAAAATTAAGATTGCAGTATACAAAAATAGTTTTCTTCTGTGTAGACTTTCTTTTTCCTCTTTTATCTGTTTATTTAAAATTTCATCTTCTTCTCCTTTGGTTAGAGAGCTATTTTCTTTGTTAGTACGACAGATTCAGCTAACTACTGCAGTCTCTCCGCTGATTTTAGCTTTTTTTTTTTTGGTTACATGAATTGTTTTAATAGTTATTGAGGTTGTACAATAGACCAGAAATTAATAGGAAATTGGGATTAGGTAAATGGTTCATAGTTTACCACTAAAAAGGTGTATGTGAGAAGAAATGTAGTATCATTGATAAAAAAAAAAGTATATAAGCTAGCTCTGATTATTGGTGACATCAAATAAATGGTTAAATTTGGTTGAAATGTCTTGAAAAGTATTGGTAAATCCTCTTTTTCCTAAACAAAGGGTGCTTTGGGTGGAAGTTTTGTTTGTGGAGTGGACAGTAAGGGCTCACCTACATAATACAAGCTTTGAGAGCCTTAGAGGACAAGACAGAGTAGGAGAGATTTGGAGAAACCATTCTTATAATATACAACATATCATTAGCTTTTCCGTCCCCAATTTACAAATGCTCATCTCAACTCAATCTGACGGCTTTCCCATTCCTCATTCCATTTCCAGCAAACAGAACAAGACAATCAAGTACTATTTTAATGATTGGCTGCTTCCTTTTCTCTCTTTTTTTAAAAAAATTTTGTTGCAACATTTCACCTAAGATTGTGTCGCATTAATTTCCTTTTCAATAATAGGAAAGAATTGCAAGGTGTATGCTGAAGTTCTAGTGGTGTTGAGATCCAAAAAACGAAAATATACATTCAATGCAAAAGCATGTAGACCTGAAGGCCTTTAATTTCTAGCTAATACAAATATTCTAGATTGTTTATTTAACCTAAACATTGCAAGGGTATCTACACTTTGCTTATTCATCTTTTTTGCTATGGAATTAACATCTGGTCGTCTGTTACTCTCTTACCCAAGCAGGGCTGTAGTAAATGGAAACCAGAACTTCTTGGTTGCTACTGAAGTTCAGAGAGAGTGCTAAATATGAAGCAAAATGCTTTTTACCTTTTAATTCCCACCCTAATTCACAATTTGTTGTATATAGATTATAAATCAAATGTTCATATAACCTAGACTAGGCCATTCTATTTGTGATTAGGACCTATACCACCTATGATTTGTATGATTCAACAACAACATGAAAATGCCAGTCATCTCCTTTGAAAATTAAGGAACTTAATGCCAAAGGCAAAGACAAAGAAGAAGAGGATGACCCAGCCAAAATTGACAAGGACTACTGGAAGTAGAAAGTCATGATCATAGCCAAAGTACTCCTTCAAAAATAGGTCACTGGCCTTTGGTTCTGATCCAGGGACTTGGAGAAGATTCTCGCTGTCACCAACTTGAGATGTCACAATTCCATAAATTGTCCAGGTAACTGGATTAGACCAATAAAACCATCTGCACCACCTCGGTATTAACTGCAGCATTTAGATGTAAGAGTCAAAAATTGCACTGACACTAACACTTCAAGCTTAATACTTCCTGACAGTAACTTTAGTTTTCCGAATCATCCTAGAAACTTTTGGTAGTTATTGAGTTGAGAAATTCGTGAAACTCTTCACTACTTTTGACGTCAATGCCACTTCTTGAAAGAAAATTACAGATATATTGCATAATGAGAATCAGCTGGAAGGAAAGTTAAATTGGTTGAACATGAAGAGAAAAATTACGTACAGGCCTGGGGATGACGAAGCCACAGGACAAGTTCCATCTACTACTGAAAAAAGCCATAACAGTAGCAGCCAGATGAAGGCCAGGAGTCCGGGAAACTGTCATCATCCCGAACAACGAAAAGTATGCGAAGCATACAAAAATGAGGTAGTACAAGTAGCCAAACTTCTCCAACCTCCAATGGAACCCCATCATTAAGTACAAAGGAAGAGCATAGACGAAAGATTGGATTGCAACATATATTGTCTCTATAGCTACCTGGAGCAAAAGTTTATGTGTCACGAACGTGAAGAAACATAGATACGGGGACTCATTTTTATTGAAAGAACAAAGGAAAATTTTATGTGAAGGCTTTCAGTATGTTCCTGTGCAAAAGCTTAAGGAAGTGGAGAATACATGCCTGCTGCTCTTTCACGATAGAAGAACATTCTCTCTATGGCAATAACTGGCTGCACGGTTTCTGCGTTCAGAGTTCCAACCAGAAGTATAGAAGCATAAACTGCTCCCAAGATTACTAATTAAGGTTATGCTGATTGTTCCTATCAATAATATATGTCGGATGTTTTAGTCCATTAAGTAACTGTAGGTAGTAACACTTCATTTCGGCCTTTCAAAAAGTAGAAAACAAATCATAAGTGGTAAGATATTGGGACACACACTTGGATGCTTTATTCCAGAAGACCATGCCAGACAATATACCAATGTGTTACTATCTTTGTATTCTACTGTTGTCTTTTACCGCAAAGACTGATAAAGATGTTTTGATTTCACAGGAAGAGAAAATAGTAGAAAAATAAAGAACATTGAATTTTACTTGATTCGATAGCTTAAGAGTTATCTATATCCGAGGTTCTCACACTTGTGATTCTATTAGTATCAAGAAAAGAGCAAGTTACAAAAGACTGATTGTTTTCTAAAATTTGTAAGAGGTCTTTGACCTCTCTCTGGTACCCTCAGATAAGTACTCCAGTAGATCTTAAACTTTCACTCTATTTCTATCACTCTTAGAATATTTATTACAGAGTATTGTGTTCTATATATTCTGTGTATATATGACTGAGGCTTGTGTCTATCTTATATAGGAATGAGTAGCAGTTGAATTCGGTGATGTCCTCAGTTATGAGGTATGAATCACATGCCTCTCACTTACTTGACTTATGCTTCATACTTTTGTGTTTTGAACTTAGCTTCTGATTTGTACTTCTCTCATGTGTCTCACATGTATCACTAAGACATAGCATTTTATTTTTCTTTTGTTCCTTAATTAGACAGTCCTTTCCCTTCTTTTCTTCTTCGAGAACTTTAGACACACATCCTTTACACACATCCACGATTCTTTAAAATCTATCTTCTGGTTGTTGTATCTTCATTGATGATTGATGGAGAACTGGTGAAAATCAACACATTTATTCCCTCATTCTCAATTAATCTTCATGAAGTTCATCGATCTGTGAGTGTTTTAGAAACCAAAAAACCCCAGCTTCACCAAAATTGTAGGTCGAGAAAAATATTCTTTGATTGTTGTCAATTTCAAGGGGCTTCACTTATCTGTAGATAATCTCTACAAAAAGTGAACTTTTTTGGAGTCACAACTTTCATACCAAAGTCGGATGGGCCTAAATCACCTGCGATTTTCTCCACAATGAATAACCCTTGTGCGATTCTGTCTCTAACGAAATGGAGTCGCACGTCGATGTGCTTGGATCTCTCATGCAGTACATGATCTTTGCTAAGGTAGAGTGCACTTTGACCATCTGTGAATAATATTGACTTTGAGATGGATGTTGATTTCCTTTAATATGCCTGATAGCCATGATAGTTTTTTTACTCCTTCAGTAATTACATAGTATTTTGCCTTTGTAGTTGATAGTGATACTACTGACTGTTGTTGTGCTTTCCAGTTGATTGTATTTCTTGATAATGTAAAAAAATATATTGAAATTGATTTCCTTGTATTTTTGTCTACTGGATAATCTGCATCCACAAAGTCATATAAGGACATATAATTGCATTTAGCTAGTTTAGCATTTGAAAAGCATAATCAGTAATTAATAGTTCTAGCTAAGTATTTGAGAACACCCTTCGGCTCTTGCCAATGTTCAAATCCTAGATTGGCCGTAAATTTACTTAGGAAATTAATAGCATAGGTTAGATCAGGTCTTGTACATAACATGATGTACATTATACTTCCAACTCCAACATCATAAGGATAGTGTGCCATAACTTTCTGTTCTTCCTCTGTCTTAAGACTCTTACTAGATACCATTTGTAGATGTAATCGTATAGGGATAGAACTTGGTTAGGTTGTTCCATGTTGAACTGAACTGGAAATTTTCTATTATAGTTTCTTTGAATAAGCCATAGCTTTCTCCTTTCCTCATTTTTTCTGATTATCTGCATTTTTAGAAGCTATTGTGCTTCTCCTATATCCTTCATCTCAAAGTGATTACATAATTCAGTCTTTACCTCTTCAATTTTGCTTAAATCTTTTCCTATAATGATTAGGTCATCCACATAGACCAGCATGAAGATTGTTTTTATCTCTCCTAGGTCCTTAAAGTATAGGCAGTAGTCATATGAACTTCTAATAAAATTCATACTAGTAGTAACCTTATGGAACTTCTTATTCTATTGCCTAAGTGCTTGTTTAAGTCCATAAAGGGATTTCTGTAATAGACATACATAATCTAGCTTTTCTTTATCCTCAAAGCCAACTAGTTGCTTCATGTATATTGTTTCCTCCAACTTTTCATATAGGAAGGTTGTTTTGACATCTATTTGATGGATTTCTCAGTCATAAATAGTAGCTAGCACTAGAATGAGTCTTATGGTCTTAAACTTGACTACTGGTGAGAAAATCTCCTTGTAGTCAACTCCCTCCTTCTGTCTGTATCCCTTTGCTACAAGTCTAGCCTTGTATATCTTTAGGTTCTACTTCTATAAATCTATCTTTCAGCTTGAACAACCATCTATTTTCTATTAACTTGGCTTTAGGAGGTCTAGGCACTAATATCCAGGTCACATTCTTCATTAAAGAAGAATACTCCTTCTTACAAGCCATCTTCCACTGTTCAGCATCCTTTCTCCTCATGGCTTCTTCGTAGGTTTCAGATGCCTTATATTCTATGGATTCAACAACAAGACATGCAAATTCGGCTAGTTTGAGTTTGTATATCTCCTATTAGGAATTCTTTGTCTCGGTTGCCTGTCTCCAGTGAGCTGAGAGTCTTGTAGAGCATCTTGAGGGTTATCAGTAACTGTGTGTGGGGCTCTCTCCTCACTCTCACCTTCTATTTCTTCAACTATTTGTTCATGATGAATAGGGCCTTGCACAGGTTCCTCATCATGAGATTGAGAGCTGCCTTCTTCTTCTATTTCTAATGGCACATAAAAAGGGGCCGAATTACTTGGCGATCCAAGTTACTCCTGAACTTCCTTTTATCGGTCGAATTTTGGAGAGTTCATGCATAGCAGAGGAAAATTATTTCCCTTAAAGATTACATTCCTGCTAATTATAGTTTTAAAACCTCCATTTTGAAGTAGTAAAATCTTATAACCTTTGACTCCTTCTGGGTAACCTAAAAATACTCCCTTTACTACTCTAGGTTCTAACTTACCTTTCTTTTAATGTGCACATGCAGTACATCCAAAGGTCCTTAGGTGAGTCAAGTTAGGTTTCTTCCCATTCCATAATTCTTATGTGGTTTTGTATTCATTTACAAAAGTAGGTAACCTATTAATTAGGTATGTTGCAGTTTTAATTGATTCTCTCGATAGGGATTGTGAACACCCCCATGATAGTAGCATACACCTGGTCTTTTCTAGGAGTGTTCTGTTGAGCTTTTCAGCTACACCATTCTATTGAGGTGTTACTCTCACTATCTTATGCCTCAAAATGCCTCTCTTACTGCAATATTCTTTAAATTCCTTATTGCAGTATTCTAGTCCATTATTTATCATTAGACCTTTCAACTTTTTTCTAGTCTGATTTTCCATTAGTGTATGCCACATCATGAAGATTTCTAATGCTTCATTTTTCCTTTTCATACGATAGACCCAGAATTTCCTAGATTTATCATCTATAATAGACATAAAGAATCGATTCCCTCATGTAGTGGGCAATTGAGCTGGCCCCCATAAATCACTGTAAACATATTCCATGATCTCTTTAGCCCTCTCTACTCCCTTTTTGAAATAGGTTCTGTGATGGTTTTCTAGCACACATGATTCAAAGAATTCCAACTTCTTTAGGTCTTTATCTAGAATTAGTCCTTGCTTTGAGAGATGGAACAGACTCTTGTTCCTTGTATGACCCAACCTTGAGTGTCATTGTTTAGTTGAATCAGACTCTCTATTTTCTGTAACTAGGTTCACTTTGTTAGTGCCTATTACATAATATAGCCTACCTCTTTCAACTCCTCTTATGATCACTCTACCATTCTTCAAGATTTCTCTAAGTCCATCCTTAGATCTAATCTAAAAGCCTTGTTTTTCAAACATGATTTTAAAAATGAGATTTCTCCTTACTCCAGGTACAAATCTGACATTGGTTAAGGTTCTCCTCTTCCCATCAAACATATTGATAGAGACATTCCTAATCCTTTCGATCTTTTGCTGCCCAGAATTTTCCATCTTTACTTTGGCAGTGACTCGTTCAAATGTTGTGAACCAGTCTCTGTGAGGAGTAACATGCATGGTGCATCCAGAGTCGAAGATCCACTCTCTGCTGAGAATTTCATTCTCTTCAGTGATAGCTAATATCTCATCACCACTTGAGTCTTCGGGTTTCTCCACATTCCCAGCATCTCCATTTTGTGCAGCCTTGTCTCTTTTCTTCTTTCTGTAATCTCTTGCAAAATGTCCCTTCTTATTATAGTAGAAACACTTCTTTCCTTTATCCTTTTTCTTCTTTTCTTCACCTTCTTTGGTGTGCTTATTCTTGCCATTCCCTTTCTGCCAATTTCCTTTCTTGCTATTCTTTTTCTGTGACTTCTTATCTTGATTATTTTCGATGAACATCACTTCTTGTTCCTTCTTGAAAGGGTTAATGTCCATTATTTCTTCCATTAGTGAGTCTAGCACCCTCTTACCAGTTACAGATTCTCCACTAGCATGCTTGATCACCTTCTTGAAAGCATTGAACTCATATGGTAAAACTTTTAGAATGACTACGACTTGATGTTCTTTTAAGATTCTTTCACCTGTAGCTTCTAAATCTTGCACCAACTTAAAGAAGTAATCCAAATTATCATCAAGAGAAACAGTAGTGTTCATTTTATAATTATCAAGATTATGTAAAAGTGTCATCTTGTTAGGCAGACATCTTTTAATTTATAGTTCATCAAGTTTTAGCCAAAGTTTCTGTGCAGTATTACAATTCTGCACTTTCTTTATCACAACCGATGATAAGTGAAGCATTAACTTACATTATGCAAGTCTTTGCATCTTGAGTTCTTCATAGGGTTAGTTTCTACATCATACTGTTCTTCAATAGCACCATAACATTCATAAGACTCAAGTAAAGATTGCATCTAAAGTTTCCAAATGATAAAGTCTTCCTTACTAGTGAAGACATCCATTTCTTTTCCTACCATTTTAAATGTAGTTTAAAAAGACAAGAAAGAAAATATTCTTACAAACTAAGGTGGTCAGCCACATGATTCTCTGCTTCAGCTCTGTCTCTGATTTCAATATCAAGCTTCTGTAGCAACAAAGCCCATCTCAACAATCTTGGTTTATACTAGGGCTTCTTGAACAAGTATTGCACCGCTGCATGATCCATAAAACAACCACTCGAGAGTTTATCAGATAGTCTAAACTTATCTAAAGCAAAGATTATAGCAAAAAGTTCCTTTTTGGTATTGGTATAGTTCACTTGAGCAGAGTCAAGTGTCTTGGAGGTATAAGCTATCACTCTAGATCGGTTTTCCTCCCTCTGTTCAAGCATAGCACCAAATGCAAACTTAGAAGCATCACAAGATAGCTTAAAGGGTAAATCCCAATTAGGTTCAGTCAGAATAGGAGGTGAAACAAGCAAGGATTTCAAAGTGTTGAAGGCATGCCTACATTTACCATCAAAGTGAAAATCAATATCTTTTTTCAACAATGTAGAAAGAGGTAAAGAAATTATACTAAAATCTTTTATAAAGCATTGATAAAGCCCCGCATACCCCAAGAAAGACCTCAATTCTTTTAGACAAATAGGATAAGGAAGTAAAGAAATGATTTTAATCTTGGCTATATCAACCTCAATCCTCTTTTAGGAGATGCGATGACCTAACACTATGCCACTATTTACCATAAAATGACATTTCTCATAATTTAAAACCAATCTCTTTTGAATACATCTACCAAGAATACGTTCAAGACTAAACAAGGAATCATCAAAGCTATCACTATAAACGGTGAAGTCATCCATAGAAACCTCCATATTTTACTCCAATATATCACAAAAGATCGCTATCATACACCTTCGAAAGGTGCCTGGAGTGTTACACAACTCAAATGACATCTTTCGATAAGCATAGGTACTAAAATTACTAAATTAAATTAAAATAAAAATTTATATATTTTGAATAAATTTTAAATTACATTTATTAATAATTATTACATTAAAATTATCTTTACAATTAAATTAAATTATTCATAAATTTAAATAATTAAATATATAATCTTAAATTGAATTATTCACAAATTTATTAATAGTTAAATAAGATAAATTTTAGTTGATACAGAATTAAAAAATAAAATTAAAAAAACAACTTTAATGATTTTCACGAATTAAAAAACAGAAAGAAAACAAAACAAAAAACTCAAACAAATAAATTTTCCTACTGAATTTGAAAATAAAAATAAAAAACCAAAAGGCATAAATAAAAACAACCAACCCTTAACTAATAACTATTGTATTACTTTCAAAAGTAAAATACATATTTAAATATAAAAAATAAATGAAAAAAAAAACAAAGATACAGGTGAAGTATGATTAACGGCTCTTTTCAAAGTTCATAGCATTATTTGATTAAATGGGAACACTTGATACCAGGTTGTTAATATTCCTTTTTATGTAAGATTTTTTTATAAACTTTATTTTATATCGTTATCTGCATGAATTCAAGCCACCCTCTACATACCTTAGCTTTTGTTCCTATTTCATCTTTTACAAACTGTCATTCTTAATTGACATAAATAAAATAACAGGAAGCTTTATCCAGTGTTTAGATTTGGAGTTGATCTCCAACGTAACCAATGCCATTCTTAATTATGGAAGTTTAAAGAACGCACTTTCAATTCTTAATAAAAAGAACCTTGGCTATTCAACAAATTAATAAACAGTTCCTGAGTGTAATTTGAACCCAAACCCGACCAAATTTGAGCAACCTAAGACCCAATGAAGCTTAAATCAACCCAATTAACTTTTTTAATTTAAAATTTAAAAACATCATAATACCATTTTATTTAACATATTTGAACTTCAGGATGAACCAAGACGTCAAAATAAAAAAAAAAATCCAAAATTCAACCCAAAGTGCTGTCAACCTAAACCAAACCCACTGGCTTCGATCCGAGCCAGGTCAAACAAAAAATGTCATTCCTAGTTATTCCAAGTGGCTGCATTCAATCAACTACCATAACAAGTCGCAAAAGATTGAAAGTAGAGAATTAGGAGTTCCAAACAATTAACAAGACCTGATCGTATGCAACATTAAAAGAACAAAGAAAGAGAGTTGCACTAAACGAGGTGAAGTTTCTACTTCTCTTGGTACGCAAATCCCACAATTGACCAATTATTTGAGTCCATAAATTTCAAACATATTCATGAACAAACAATATTTTAACAAGAAACAACTTAATGCCTCTCATCATGCATTGCTACTTCATTCTTTCTTGCCAATACCATGAGACATATTGTAGATACCTCGTCCCTGAAACAAGAAAATAATACAAATTCGTGTTAACAAAAGCAATTATAAATTCCGTAAACATAAAATGCTAGAAATTCCTTACAAAATAAAGCCGTGAGCATACTTACAATGAGGTATATTGAGCTGGCTGCCAACGCTAAAGGAATGGCTACTGAAGTGATTTTATCAAGAGGTCCTTTCAAGTACGTGTGTTTGTGGATACTTTGGAAATACTTCTGCCTTTCAAGAAGCTTCTCTCTGGGTCGAAAAGGTGACTCAGACATCTTGTTGCCTAAGTAAAGGCCAAATCAGAGTAGATAAATTATAGAAAAGATAAATGCTAATCAGAAGCAAATACAGATAGGTCGTATATAAATCATTTGTAGTATACCAGTACACAGAAACAGAGATCTACGTTGAAAATGAAGCGATGGACAAATTGGATTCTTAGAAGCTCATGTAACAATGTACGTAGACAAACAAACATCCAAAGGAACCAAGAGCATCCGATAATTAATACCAGGAATAATACTTGCCAAGTGACAAGCATTTACAAAGCAGTCAAGAAACTAAATGGTCTAAATCCTATCCAGTAATTCTGAAAGATTGTACTCTCATCAATAAATTTTATAGTTATGTGTTCAGGCCTAGAGTTTGGATAGAGAAGCCCAAAATATAGTATAAGAAAATGCAACCCCAAACAACAAGCAATGAGATAAAGACAATAACAAGACTGATGCAGAAGACAAATTCATTCAAGTTCTTTTATATGCTATAGGTTTATATGTTTGTTCAAGTCCATACCATAGCACTGCTTTACACAAACTGTTGGTGAAATAATCAATTGTTTCTATGACAACAATGTTTAGCTCCTATGATCATCATTTCAGTTTAATTGTTTTGTTGCGAGACATAATAATGAATTGACAAGCAATCTATTATTTAAAAATAAATATTCAGAGGAATAAAACTCGAACTATATTGTTTTCCAAGTGCAAAGAGTCCAATGCCAATGCCCAAAAACAAAGCACATGTTCAAGTGTGCATTCACTACAAGCATGATTGCCTTGAGCTTGTACAGCCTATAGAAGAGTAAAATTTTCACTACGCATTTTAAAGATTAAGAATGCAAACTAGGAGGTTACAGCAATAACTTGATCAAGCAAAGTTGAATCAACTAGCTGCAACCAATTAAACAACCATAAGCAGTAATATCTTCAAGATTTGACTTTACTGCCGGGTACTCCACCTATTGTTTATCTTGCTATCACTTCTCCTTACTTCTGTTTATACCTTTCTTCTTTTCACTTCCAGAAAGAACGTGAAAATAATTGGACGCTAGCTAATTTGTTTCTTCATAGTGCAATAGAATATGGCTCACGGTTAGCAGTTATGTATAGTCATGTTTAGTTACTGGGTGTTGTCATCTGTAAAACGGGTTGAAAGCAAACCTAGGGAAACGTGTATCAATCGGAACTGAGAATTTGAAATCCAGATTATAAAAGAGAAAGGGGCAATATAAGATATAGGTATTGTTGCGATTTCAATAATACAAGACACTGATATTGATTAGAACAGAGAACCCGAGTAGCACTTTTAAGATAGCTTAAAAAATAGAACAATCAAATTTGCATCTGCAAAGAGTTATAGAAATACAGAAATTACGAAAATTTTAACACAAAAAAGCAACAAATCTTGACTATTATCCAGCGAGGAGCGACGGGAGCTATAGAAGTATTCGATAAAAAAGAAAGCAAGTCGCAAAGGATAAAACCCATGTACTTGATCGAAAATTTAGACCAATCCCATGAAAAACAAATCAAATGCTTTTCGTGTTGAAGAACAAATCCTCACCCGTCTTGATTATGATGATCTGCGGCAAACTGGCACGGAAATGGCTGTCAGATTTAGGGCAAGGTGTTTTGGGAGATTTTCTGATTTGTTATGCGGTATAATACAAACAGAGTTGTGCGCATTCAGATTCGGGTCCGGATCCAAGTCACCATATTCGACCCGATTGCTCAATAGATCTGAAACTAACTGCGATGTCGTATAGCGGTTTTCTTTCTTTTCTTGTTTTCTATATAAGCATAGATGAGTGATAATCTAGTACACTGAGATCTTGTGGAGACCACCTGCACCTCTCCCTCGGTCGCCAGCAATGGCTGAATAAAAAGCCCTTCCTCCAATTACATAGTCGTCTTCTGTTCTTTGCGTCAAGATGCGCCCCAAGGACAGAATCGCCTACTTCTACGACGGTTCTCTCTAGCTTCTTTTTTAGTTGCTTTAATGGATATTACTTTTTCCCATAGCTGTGGTTGTTTAATGTTTTGCACCATTCGGCTGAATATCAATTGTTTGATTTCAGTTGCTCCATAAAACTGACCAAGAACTCTGTCTCTCTCTCTCTCTCTCTCTCCCCCCTTCCTTTTTGCTCGATGTTTAGATTTGTCGAACTTAGAATAGGTGAAACTTCCAGCTTTACTTAAGGAAATGGAGGCCAATTAATGTTGAACTTTCTTTAAATTATCTTTCTTGTGATGTTGTAGTTAGCAACTGAATCTTTATAACACTCTCTGCTTGCGTCACAGCATTTCCTTGCAAAATGTGTAAATTTCAATTGGAGCATGTTCTTGTGCCAAGTTTGCAAGTTTATCTTGTTTCAAGGACTGGGAATTGATGTTGTGATTTCGCAGGGGATGTGGGCAGCGTTTACTTTGGGCCAAATCATCCGATGAAACCTCACCGCCTTTGTATGACCCACCATCTTGTTCTTGCCTATGGACTCCACAACAAAATGGAGATTTATGTTAGTCACTTCATTTAAACCTTTTTGTCTTCTAATAAATCTGTTTCATATGCATGTGCGTGTGTGAGAATCTACTGGAGAGTGATGCAAAATATAAAGTGTGTAAATTGATGTATATTGCTTCATGCAGCGGCCCCACAAGGCGTATCCTGTTGAGCTTGCTCAGTTCCACTCTACTGATTATGTTGAATTTCTGCAGCGAATAACACCTGATACGCAACATTTGTTCTCAGATGATTTGGCTAAATGTATGTGTTGCTTTCTGAAAGTCAATGAACTTTCTAATTCTCTTGCTCTTTTATAGTACTTAGACATTAATTTGGCCCATCTAATACATTGTATGATATGTTATGCTAAAACTTAAATTTGATTTGGGTGAAGAACATTGGATAAATCATGCTTTTTATCACCTAAAAATTGACTACCTCAATTTTGATCAAAAGTTATACATGTCAACTTCCTGAAAGATAAGGCATGACAGAAAGTTGCACTGGTGGTAGAGTATATCTTTTCAATTAGTTTTTAAAGATTTAATGATTATAAGTTTTATATTCAGTTCTAGTGATTTTTGACTGCATATTGTTGTTAAGTGAAATTGTTAGATTCTTATTTACAGCAAAATATTCCATCTGAGTATGGTTCTGTGAAATAATATGATAACTGAGTAGATCACAGGAAGAAATCAGTTAAGGAAAGATGAACCTTCCAGTGATATCACATACTTCCACTTCTTCTATGGTTCTGTAAGAAAAGCGGAATGTTCCACTGATTTTCTATACTTCTGTCTCTTGTTAATGCTAGTAACTTTTGTGGAACCTTTAGCGCTCTTGGGTCTTTTTGATATCCAAAACATAAAAGGAGCTTGTTTTTTCAGGAACAGGTATCTGATAGCAGGATAAACATTTTCTTCTTTCTTCTTCTTAATTTTTCCCTTTCTTCTATTCGAAGCTTTATGATTTGACTTTGGAAATGGAAGCTTTGTTGTGGTTCCATTTATGATAGGCTGGTTTTCAAGATATTCATCTTAACTCCAAGTTTCTCATTTCTTTCTTTTGTTATTCAGATAATCTTGGAGAAGATTGCCCCGTCTTTGAAAACTTGTTTGAATTTTGTCAAATATATGCTGGTGGAACAATAGGTAAATCACATCAAATGTGAAATGTTGTTTAAAACTTGATTAGGATCCCGTTTTACAGCGCTCAACAAGAATTTTCTTGCAGATGCTGCACATAGATTGAACAACAAATCATGCGACATTGCCATAAACTGGGCTGGTGGTTTACATCATGCCAAAAAGTGTGAGGCATCTGGATTTTGCTATATCAATGACTTGGTTTTGGGGATCCTAGAGCTTTTAAAATACCATGCACGTGTTCTGTATATTGATATAGACGTGCATCATGGTGATGGTGTAGAAGAAGCCTTTTATTTCACTGACAGGTAACTAAACTCCTTGGTTGTGTTTGAATATGGTGATTATATCAGGACCATGAATGCTGATGGAAAAATTTGTCAGCCTGTTCAAACTGGTGAATACAGTAATCCTACATATTGATGGCCGTGATCATCTACTTATTGGATTCTGTTGCTAGATTATGCACTAGCGGGCTATTTTCTAGATCATTTAAACCCATCAACAGAAATCATGCCAAGGTCCCAAATTTTGTTTCATGAAGTTCACTTTTAGAATCATAGTGCTGTGAAGTAGGAGTATTTCTTCATCCACTAAGGTTGAAATCTTAGTAGGTGCCTAAGGGAGGGGATTATACCGCATCAGAAAAGCGGTCCCATGTTGTTCACTTTTTGAAATATAAACTTTACTGTTAGTGATGTTGTTTGGAACCTTTAAAGTTTAGTGCTTGTGCAAGTTGTAAATTGAAATATGGTGTCCTTGTTGCTTTTGATTCAGATATAATTTTTAATAGTAAAAGGATATGTTTTTTCTTCATGCTATGTCCAGCAATTGTTTTCTGATTTACTTACTTGATTAAGCTAACAAAAAGAAAAGCTTACATTTTCTGTAAATAATTGTGAAAATTGGGAATCATTCAGTCAACTGTGTAAAAACTTGTACAAAAGTTGTGTTTTCACCAGATTGTTTGGACTAAAATCTAGTGAATAAATTAAGTGGTCAAAGTGCAACATGGCAGGGTAATGACTGTAAGCTTTCATAAGTATGGGGATATGTTCTTTCCTGGAACTGGTGATGCTAAGGTGACTCTTCAATCCCTTGTCATTTCTTCAAGTCTTACAAGGTTTTAATCTTATTTTTATTTGTATTCATATGCTTTTGCGTTGAAGGATATAGGAGAAAGAGAAGGAAAGTTTTATGCCATAAATGTGCCACTGAAGGATGGAATTGATGATACCAGCTTCACTCGACTTTTTAAAACTGTAAGTTCTTGTTAATAACTACCAACTTTAAACAGAAATCTCTGTTATGTATCAATTGTAAACTTTTATTTGCTTCATTTTGCAGATTATTACCAAGGTTGTTGAAACATATCAACCAGGTGTGATAGTTCTTCAATGTGGAGCAGATTCGCTAGCTGGGGACCGCTTGGGCTGCTTCAACGTCTCCATTGATGGTGCAGCTCTTCTTGTAATTGAAGCATATTTCCATTTATTCCCTAGAATATTGCTTTAGAAAACTGGTGATTTTGGCCTTGAGCTAGTCGGTGGTAGCTTAGATGTGATTGGAAATTTTACTCGCTGCAATTTGTATGTTCTTTGTAGGGCATGCTGAATGTGTTAGGATTGTGAAGAAGTTCAATCTGCCTTTGCTGGTATGCTTCGATGATCCAATGCTACTTTATATTGATGTATGTGATTAGCTTACATGGCAGAAATCTGATATGCAGGTTACAGGAGGTGGGGGATATACAAAAGAGAATGTTGCCCGTTGTTGGACTGTTGAAACAGGGGTTCTTTTAGATTCAGAGCTATCCAATGGTAGGTTAAGGTGATGATTCACATTATAGACTTCCGTGTGAGCCAAAGCGCACTTGGCTGTTATTTTTCTTTCCGGATTCTTGATAAAATTATGCATGAGTTCTGATTACTTTATTTGTGTGAAAGCTGTTTATCATTATATTGATTTGAATCAACAATATCTAGGATATACATGATACTATGTTAAATAGTACAAATGATGCTTTTCTTTTAGAAAAATGCATGTCTGTTATCCTTTGAAAATCTAGAGTACTAATCCTATTTGCATTGCAAAGTTTATATTGAAGTCCACCCACCCTAACCCATGAATTCTGTGGCATAGATTGCGTGAGTGGTGGCACTAGATTCTTATTTCTTATTCCAATTTTCTTGCAGAGATCCCAGATAATGAGTATATTAAATATTTTGGGCCGGAATATTCGTTGAAGATACCAGGTGGACACATTGTATGTTTGGCTTCAAAGAACTAATTTTGTGCACTTATTGCAAAGTTGGTCATCATGCCAACATTTTCTGACCATCATGTGACAATTTTTGGTCTTGAAATTAAATCCAAATGGAGCTGAATAACCGTCATAATTAATATTCTCTTGTTTTTTTTGATCAAGCAGGAAAATTTGAACAGCAAATCTTATCTTAGCACTATCAAGATGCAAGTAATGGAAAATCTGCGTTGCATTCAGCATGCTCCAAGTGTACAGATGCAGGAGGTGAGTATAATCCAAGTATTTACTAAACCTTTTGATGTTTAGTAAGGTATATAAAAAGATATTGAAAGTCAAATTTCAGAATTATGCTTCTCCATTAATCCATTCGGATGAGAAATGGTGCTTTTACGCACATAACTGGCTTAAGTTGATGATGCTCATGAGAAATTAAAGGCTCAGAATGACTCATTGATGGCATGTTTGTGTTATCTGCAAAAATGTAGCTACAAATTATACAAAAAATTTTAGATAGGCCAACAGTCACCCCTTTGGCCTGGCTGTTAATATGGAAGATGTTAGTTGAGAACGCTGATATTTAGATGGGAGAATAAAAATCTATTACTGAACTTAGGTTGCATACGTTAAAACTTTTGTCATATGGTGTTCAATATGACCTTTAGCAGAACATATGGTTTGGTAATTCTTTAAATAAACCCATTTTTAGTCTTTAACATGATTATGTTTTTTATCGTATCTAATGAGTAGTGTGGGCAAGTGGTAAGAACAAAATTTTGAACTAGACAGTAATAATTTGGTTACGTTTAAAGATACTGACATGTGAATCTATTCTATAGATGAGAAGCAAGACTGGCCCCAAAACCTCAATACCACTTTGAAGATTAATTCTTACCCCATATTAAGTTATTCTTAGATTTTCAGTCCAGCACTTGGTTTCACTTATTGGATTATGGCTGTAATGTTAAATTTACAGGTTCCCCCTGACTTCTATATTCCAGATTTTGATGAAGATGAGCACAACCCGGATGAACGCATTGACCGTAAGTTGAATTCTCTGAAAGCTTGCTCAACTACTGTACTGTACTACCATCATTGGATGTGCTTTCCTCTAACCATTGACTTGAATCGTGTTATACAGAGCATACCCAGGACAAACACATTCAACGTGATGATGAGTATTACGATGGTGATAATGACAACGATCACAACATGGATATCTCATAGAAGTTAACTGGTGCTATTAATTGTTTGATTGGTGGAAACACAAAACTAGAATCCAAATTAGTGAAAATGTTTGATGTCCGTACTAAGTGGACTGAGAGGTTTTGTATCTTACTAGGGCAGGTGTATCAGTATTTTGCCAAAATGTTGGGGTTTAAGGAGGTAGAAAGAAGCTATAGTCATTTGTATATAATTTTGGGATAGAGAGATTGACCATTGTCATGGAGAGCATTTGGCAAAACTGTAATATTTCTCCGTTTCAGACCAGCTGACAGCAGCTGATTATTAATGTTCTTTTTTTCCGATAATTGCCATGTTAGTGACACTCCTGAATGTTATTATTGGTCTGTAAATTTAAGCAAAAATCATAACTTAGCATGCGTTGCAGTGTGTAGATGCAAGACAAATGCAATACAGATACAAGAACACCACATCAAAACAGATATTAGGATGTAGCTGTAGATGATCTTACAGCTAAGTCAGTTATGCTACTAGAAAATGCAATCTGTTTGAAGTGACTCGTATCATCAAACCCAAAATTCCTGATGATATGCGTGAAATGATATGGACAGAGGGAAGAATAGATACAGTTCCCCTAATGCCAGTATAAGGTTTTTTATACTAATCAAGACCTTTAAGTAATCATCACATTGATTGCTTTATATTACGAATAAATTGCCAATGCAACAGGCGAGAAATCAAAGACTGAATCAACCAGAAGTTCAGCAGGAGTCTCCACTCTTCCACCAAGTGAATTCTGTTCCACTTAATCCCCATTTCACGGGCTAAGGAATGGCAACACGATATAAAAGTAAATGCAATACGTGTAGCTGAATCGATACACACAATCCACAAAGTTCAACAAGCACTTAGTATAGGTCATTCCTTTTCTTTTAATCCTTATACTTGAAAGAACCAACGAGTCACGAACTTCCCAAGTCCCTGTTCTCTGCTAAGATGCAGTCCAGCAATGAATCACAAGCATCTTCAAGAAGGTCCAAAACCTGAAAAATATAGCTAGTATCAAGGGACAACAAATTCATAAGTTTCAACAAGAAATTTAATCAAATTTGATAATAAAACTGGAAGGCCTGCAACAATCCAATATATCTTTATCTAGAGGGACCAAAGTATTGATAGGAGAAACTTGTAGGCTCTACTGATAAAACCAGCATCCATACATAAGATTTATAGGGGAGGAGGAGTTATGCAATGAACGATGCACATGTCATGGAGTAGTTAAGCGAGCAGGTTAAAAAATGAAATCAGATTGCAAAATTTGCTTTAGTGTATATGGAGGCAACATCATGGCCCAAAGATTGAAGCGATATGGAAAGCATTATTCAGGTCAGATCCACACTGAATGGTCTCTGACAACAGGAGCTACAGCTGAAAAAGAAATTAACTTGTGAAGAAAAATAGTGCAAGCAAGCACAATTGTGCACACGCAAAGAAACAATGAATTAAAAGAAATTATTTGCTAAACCAAACTCAACTGCATCTCAGAGACAAGATCCTGCCTGAAGCATTCTCACTTCAGGTTTGAAATTAAACTGAAACAGGCCTCAGACATGCCGTTCAACTTTCATGACGACATATTGCTGTAACTCACCTCAACTTTCAGATTAAACGCAAATAGTTAAAGCCTGAACCAAGTATAATTAAATGCAAAAAGCACTTAATTGTTCCACTGCTGCGATTTGACAAGTCATATGCGACCATATCTCAATCCCGAAACTTCGTTTCACATTTCAGAGTTTTACAAACCATTGTCATTGCATCTCAAGAATTTCAACAATCTAACAAAAGAAATCATGATTAATTTGACTGAAAATATGGTGCATACTTTCTCAAATCCCTGTGGTCCACCAAAGTATGGATCTGGCACTTCAGTTTCATCGTGTTTCTTACAATAGGAGCACATTAATTTAACCTGAAAAACCAAATGAATCTTTGAGAGTTAAAACAAAGCAACCCTGTACTAACAGTCCCCAATCATTGGTCTTTCATTAACCTTCTTAGCAGCATCATCAGCGAGAGGCTCTCTGAATTTCCATCTGTTAAACGCCTCCAAGATATCCTCTGCACACAACACCAAAATACTCTCATTACTAAAACAATCTCACATGAATTTACAGACATCGCTAGGCTTCTGTTTTTTTTAGATATGACAAGGCACACTCAAATTCACCGAATGCTCAAAACACGTACATACAGAAGACTGATAACCCTATAAACAATCTTTATTCTAAACATTCACCCACCTCGATTCTGCTTGTCCATGGCAAGAATGATATCAAAATCCTTGAAATCAGACGGTTGTATTGGCCTAGATATAGATGTTATCTCAATCCCACGCCTTTTAGAGGCCGCACTCATTCTTGGGTCAGCTGGATTACCCTTCAAATTATTAAAACAACAATCAGATAATACTGACAAATAGACAACACAATAGATAACTGTTGTAGATGACCTCATGATAGTTAATGGTCCCGGCGGAGTCAATAAAGAACTTGGACTCAAGCCCTCTCTTCTTCACAATGTCCCTGAAGACACCCTCAGCAGCTGGGCTTCTACAAATGTTGCCCAAACAAACAAACAGAACGGTAAAAGGTTTGATCTTTGTGTCTGTGGAGGGTTGTGTTGAAGATGCCATTGATGATGCTTTGATCAGAAGAGGCCTAAGGGTGCAAGATGAACTGACACTGTTGATGGGTATTTTCTGACGATGGCAACCTTGGAGATAGTTTCTGACAAGTGGGTTAATGCTCAGAGATTTGGTGTTGAAGTGGCAAAAATGTAAATTCAGAGATGGGATTGGCAGCCTAGTCCTGGTATTGGTGGTAATAGAGTACAAGGATGGTGATATAGATACACTCGTCATTTTCTCTTGTGATGTATTGTTTAATGGCGTTTTAGGAAACAAAGTTGTTTTCTGTTGAGAGGCTGTGGCTCAGTGGATGTGGGTTGGACTGTTCTGGGCAAGAAATAATGGAATGGAGCTGGTTATGTTTATGGATTAGGCTTCATCACATATGGCTCAGCTTTTGTTGCAACTTAAATCCCATCACCATTCAACTGTTCTTCTGTTGTTAAATTAACAATTGTTGGTAATAATTTATGAAATATTAACTAAAAAAATGTGACTGGGATAGATTTGATGAACAAATCTGAGGATAAGAACATTTTCAGTAATCTCATATTTCAACTCTCAAAGTCGTGGCAACGTATACATACCTATACATATCTATATAAATTGCCGCAGTTGCAGGAATGCGTTTACACTATAATATTTGACAAGATAGATACAGAAATCTGGTTTTGTTGATTAAAACATCTCCAACTGATTATCCTCTTCTGTACTCCTACTTTCCTTACTCTTGGTAGTATTGTCCTTGTTATAAGAAGACACACCAATACCAACATCGCAAAACTTTGGCAACTCTGGTGGTACTGAGCACCGTATTAGTGGCCAATTAAGACCTTCAAAGAAAGGGTGCTGCCTGATCTCTGCTGCTCCTTTGGCAGATCCTAATCGGTTTTCAGGCTCTTTTATCAACAACCCTCTAATCAAATCTCGTGCATGAAAGCTGACTATAGGGCTGCTAGGAAACTTCAGGCTTCTTGACACCACATTTGTCAGCGTTTCCTCGTTTCCTGATCCTTTGAATGGTGTTCTACCATATAACAACTCAAACAGGAAGATTCCAAATGTCCACCAATCAACAGCACTTCCATGGCCCTCACCTTTGATCATCTCTGGAGCCAGATATTCGTGAGTACCAACAAAGGAGTTGGATCGGGCACCAGTTGGTTCCACTACAAGTTGCGGCAGTGGGTTCACCTGTGATGCCAAGTCAGATCTCAACTTGCGAGATTTCACGGCCACTGATAGAAGTCTTGGGGTGAAACATGAAACCTGCCACGCTGGATGGAGGCAGAAAGGATCAATGCAACTGGACTCAGAGCATGGACTTGACGTCTTTTTCACAGGCTCTGTATCAGGTGAAGATGACTGAACCAGAATGGGATTAACAGTACATCTCAGTGACAAGTCAAAGTCCGAGAGCATTATATGCCCATCTTCCCGGACCAGAATATTTTCTGGTTTTAAATCTCGATAAATAACCCCAAGCATGTGCAAGTATTCTAATGCAAGAAGAACTTCTGCAACATAGAACCTGCAGAAATGATGATTTCAAATCAGTTCAAAAACATGGGGAAGGGAAGAAAAAGTTTTATAATCAAGAAAAAGGTTGTACTAGATGGAACAAAAAGATTCCTGCCCATCAGACCTCCCCTATTTATTGAGTAATAGGGCCATTAGAATTTCCCTTACGTATAACAGATACTAAAATAAGCACAGAGCGCATTCCTCTTGGAGAATTTCTGACAAAATAATATTCAAAAGCCAATTACACTCATAAGCTACTATGCATGACGCTTTAAATGATAATAATAACATTTTATATTCTATGGATGAAGCCAGGAGCAGCAGGCTTAATGGCTCCATACTGAACAGTGTCCTGAAGAGAAAGCATACAGGCCTGAGTCCTGTACATAACCAAGCAATCACTCAAGCATCTCCACTTGTTTGTCGCACCCAAAATTCAATTATGTGAAGCTCCGAAACAATACTCTTATGGCATCACTCTCATTTGCATCCACCTATTAAAAAGGCCTAAAATTTTTCATAAGTTAGTGTCTACAACTTACTCTGAGGACATCCACCGCAACGCAAAATGTTTTAACCCATCAAATATCTAGAGTCAATTGTTAGATCCTTCCTGACCCAACTTTAATACAACTTTAATAAAGAAAAAAGGTCAATCCTTCAAAGGTCTAAGTAGAACGTGCCAATAAGCACGAATTCCGGATTAGAGGGTATGTTGTGGATAAGAGGAAAAGAGAAATAGAAGAAGGCAGGAATACATTTTACAGGCATGTGAGAGGAAAGAATTAAATCATAAGTAGGATCACCAAAAACAAAACAGGAACAAAATACAAATGTATTGAATAGCCAACAGAGATTCGTACCTTGCTGCCTGTTCAGAGAAACATCTACCAGGTTGCTTCTGCCTTGACATATGCAGATCTCCACCAGGACAATACTCCATAACCAAGCATGAGAACTTATCCGATACAAAATGGGCATATAATGTAGGAAGAAAAGGATGATCTAGCATCTGCATTATCTCTTTTTCAGTTCGGGCCCTGGACATCTTCTTTCTGCTTGCCAAAAACTCGTTGTCCATGACCTTCAGAGCAAATAGGCAATTTGTACCTGTTAGTTCAGCAAGATAAATAGACCCAATATCCCCACAGCCAAGCTTCTTAATCAGCTTAAAATGCTTCAAACTCAGGCCCCCATACTGCTTCTGACTTTGCCGAATGGCTTCCCACCTTAAGTCCCGTGACATGTGAGGCCTAGTGCCACTACAACTAGATCCACTCAAATTACTGCCTCCACTTGTACTTACACTGCTACTATAGTCACCAATGCTACTTTTTGAGCTTTGGGAGAATTCCCCCTTTTCTCTTGATCTTGACTTCTCATCAACTTTACTCAACACAGATTTCATCTTATTGCAATTTGAAATGTAATCAAGATTGTTTGGACCTGAATCCACAATGTTTGAAATGAATTCAGTACTTCTGGAATGTGGAGAAGCTTTCATAATTTCTTGTCTTAGACTCACAGCATGACAGTCACACATCCTGCTGTCTGAATTAATAAGACCAGAATCTAGACTTCTGTCAGTTTTTTCATTACATTCATTTAAACTGTTGGGGGAAGATGAATCCTTCTTTACTTTCTTCCTAATAAAGTTCTTGCCCCTGAAGATTGGCATAAAAAGCGGACTACTGCAAGTAGAACTGCTCGAAAGACCAACAGCGCTGGAACTAGAAGGTAAGCATGTGCTATGTAAGTGGCTTTTCTGTCCCTGTGGAATTAATGTTTCCACAGAAAATTTAAGTGAGACTGAAGCAGTTCCATCCACTTCTTTTTGATTCTCACTGGTATGCATGGCAGAGGAACAGCCTGCAGATTCAAGCCCATCACTTCGCGCTTGTGAAATTTCACTATTAAATCCAGTCACCAGAGGAACAACATGATCATGTGCAGGAAGCACACTGTCCTTTGCTCTTTGGGATGCTTCGAGTTCCTTCTCAGAAGTACTAGCTGTGATTTGTTCTGGAACAAGGGATATTTCAACTAAATTTCCATTTCCTTCATTCAAGGGGAGGCCAGAAGCATTGGCATCAACAACCACTTCTCTGTACAATCTTTTGATAGTTCCCGCCTCTGAGGGCCTAGATGAAGAAGCTTGTTTGGACAATCGCTTCATAGCAGCCATCTCTGATGCCTGAGAAATGCACAATCCTCTCAATGCCTGTTTCAAACTCACGGGTTCAGCAATTCCAATCCCTGAGGTTTGAGGCGAACCAATTCTCATTGGTCTCTTCATAGCTTTCTTTCTTAAACTGTCTCTACCACCCTCATGCACCAGTCGAAGACCCTTAGTAGAAGTTCTGATGTCAATCGCTTCAAAAAGACGATTAATGTCATCTTCTATAGAATATTTATTACCCACTTTCCGAACAGACTGTTTTCCTGCTTTTAAGCTCATATCTGGTTCATATTCAGTATCTTCAGTTGACTCAACAATTTCAGATGTGGTGGGCAGCACATCCATCCCCATTGAATTGTCTTCTATACACTAACAGTACTGATTAATACTTTACAAGGTTATATTAACCCATTTCCAGAGAAGTATGCCGAAAATACTTCCTAATGGAAATTAGAAAAAACACGACAAATCCTCGGAACCTCTCTTCAGTCATACTGATCCCACAGTTAAAATCCCCTGCCCTTACCCCTTTAGCATCCTCAAAATGAAGCATCCAAATCCTGGCATGATAAACAACTTTAAGATAAATGCAGAAAAGTATATGATCAGAAGAATAACTCATCCATGATTTGATTAATGAGCATGAAATAATACAATTAATATCTCCACAAGACCAGAAATTCTAGCACCAATAACTAAACTAATGTAATTTAAAGCAACTTATTCACCATAAGAATGTGGTTTCATGGAATTTCAAATCAACAGAGTGATCTATAAACTTAACCTAGCTTTCCCCATCAGTGATTCACACCCAACACTGATGGCACAACTACCACATCTTAAAGTTTGGACCTTTTGACAAATACAAAAGGCTGTTCACTTTAAGTTAAATCACTGAAGCACGCCTGGCGCACGATATGTAACAAATAATTCAAAAAGCAGACAATTTGCTTCCTTAACAGCCAGTTTTGGGCTATAGTAAAGCACATCAAATAATCAATATACTGTTTTTTCCCAGCCAAGACATTATGCTTAATCATGTTCAAGCCAAGATACAAGCAGTTGACTTCCATTTCAAATCAAGCTAATCAGGTTCTAATCAAACAACCCTTTTTCACCAGCAAGCACATCACCTCAGCGTTGCATCCTACCAATTACAATAGTAAATTCATTTTTTTTTTAAAAAGGGAACAAACTTTAAAAAAACAATCAAATAAAATGGAAGTGATGGCAACTATTCAGAAACCAAGTAAACATAAAAATAACAAAGAAAACAGAGGAAAGCACCTGAAGAAGAGATCAGAAGAATTGATGTATCAACGAGGACGCAATATAGAAGGGAGCTTTTGTTCAGATTAAAAAAAAAAAAACAGAGAGAGAGAGAGAGAGAGAGCGTGAGTGTGTATGTTGATGTTAGGGCACGAGAGGAGAGTGAATGAATGAGGAAAGAGCAAAAGAAGAGAAAAGGAAACAAAGTTAGAAATGATATCACGAGGAACGTAAACCCTTTTTTTTCTCTAACAAATAGAGTACGCAGACAGAATTGGATACTCTTGAGACAGACGCATACATACACACACTGTTCCTTTTTATGTTATGCCGGAAAACAACAGGAGGCCTGGCTCTCACCGGTCGCCATGTCCATACTACCAAAGACTCTTTTCCAAACTTTTTTTCTTTTTTTCTTTTACTGTTGTCATCAAATATATAGATTATGCTCGTCTCAACACAAAGAATTTTAACCAGTTGTGTAAGATATGACTACTTTATACGGACTACCGGTTTGCCTGAACCTTCCCTCACAAAACTAATCCTTCCAAACAATCTTTTGTTTATAATAAGAAAATATAATTAAACTAAGGAAAGATAGCGTTGACCAAGTCAAGTCGCGGTGAATTAAATTCAAATGAAATATCTTTTGTTTTATTTTTCTATATCTGATCCGACCAGTCGTTTCTTTCGAATAACAAAACGCAACCGAACTAGGCCGAAGCACCTCATTCGATTAAAACGAAAAGCCGCCGAAATTACTCATCAAGCAAAGCAATGGAGGACTCCCACAACGGCGACGCTAACAGAAACTTGACGGCGGACACCGAGCAAGAGGCGCCAATTGTAGGGCCTGGTCCGGCACCAAAGGCTCGCCCCAAACGGCCTCTCCAGTTCGAGCACGCCTACCTCGACGCTCTTCCCTCTGCCAATATGTACTTGTCTTTCTAGGGTTTATTAACTACATATATTATAGGTTTTTTCTTCTCTTTTAGTGCGTACTCAACTATCTGTCGTTCAGTCCTCAACAAATTTTCACCTTGTTTTACTAGCTTCTTGTTCACGAGAGGATAGTTGCTAATGGAATCTGCAAGATTTAGCGCTAATTTCTTCTCTCTGTCATACTCTTCAGGTATGAAAAGAGTTACATGCATCGGGATGTGGTTACTCATGTTGCTGTATCTGCAGCTGATTTTTTCATTACCGGAAGTCTTGACGGTATTCGTTCTCACTATACATGAATACTAAGACTTGGTTTTGCATTCACAATATCGCTGTTTCTTTTTAATTGCTTGTTGTTGCTTGCTGTTTTAAAAACAAAAAGAAAAGAAGAGAGTGAAGTTGTTAAAAAATAGAACTTTTCTTTTGGTGTTACTGCACTGATCTTCGACAGATGGGAAAAAAACGCAACTATGGTATGAACATCTTTACTGCTTCAAATATTTGTGTTAAAAAATATCTGGCCTTGATGTATACTAGTTTCCATGCCTAATGTGTTTGCATTTAGTTACTCTTTACACTTGACCATATAGCACTGCGCCATTTAGTGGATTTTTCATTTATTTTGTGGTTGGTTCACATATCCATGTCATTCACAACGTTATCCTGACTATCCATTTATTGAGCCATCCTCGAAACTACAATAATGCATGCTTCATTTTGACGTTCCTAGCTGTTTATTTCTTAAGAAAATTGGGTTACACAGTAAGTAGTAACTTTCAAACCCCATCCACTCAAGTGAGCATATGAATCCAGGACTTATGGGTCCTTGGTAGGGAGTGCCTACCAATAGGCTACACCCCCGCCACCTCACTAAAGTTTAACTTTTGGTGCACTTGGTTTGCTCTTATCTACACCACCCGAAGTACAGTGGTTTTGTATGATTGTTTATCCTATAGTTGCAGCTAGGTAGTCATGAATTAGACAACAAGTTTGCTTGTGTGTTGAATCTCATCAATTTAGAGGTTTTATTGCCATGGAAATTTTGACTTAATTACCAACCTTTTTCATGACAACCTATTTTTGCTTGATACATGCTGCTTATTGAATTAAGTGATCAAGAAACAAAATTATTCTCATTGTTTGGTATTGTATTGACAAAGCTTTTAAAGATGATACTCTTTATCAATGCTTACTAAATGCACTGTTCTTTTTTTTAATGACTAATATGAATCAGGGCATCTGAAATTTTGGAAGAAAAAATCTACAGGCATTGAGTTTGCAAAACATTTTAGATCTCACCTTGGCCCCATAAAAGATCTAGCGGTGAGTTCATTTTTCTCAACACTACCTCTGTAACCTTATGTTTTGTCATCTCCAGTTTCATGTTCTTAAGACGGTGCAGTCATCAACCATGAGTTAGTTCAGCCATGCAGGTTAGTGTGGATGGCCTGCTTTGCTGCACAATTTCAGATGACAGTTCCGTGAAGATATATGATGTTGTCAATTATGATATGATGGCTATGATTCGCCTACCATTTGTTCCTGGTTCTGCGGAATGGGTCTACAAACAAGGTGATGTCAAGGGCAAACTTGCTGTTAGTGATCAGAAATCTTCATTTGTGCACATCTATGATGCACGATCTGGTTCAAATGAACCTATCATATCAAGAGAGGTTCGTACCTTAATGTCAATTGTAGTTTTCCAAATGAAAGGGTTTTTGAACCTATCTTGTCATGATAAAGATGCTTATGTTTTTTAAATTTCCACTCCTCCAGGTACATTTGGCACCAGTTACAGTTATGAAGTATAATCATGTCTTTGATATTGTGATATCTGCTGATGAAAAGGGAATCATTGAATACTGGAAGCCTTCTACACTTAAGTTCCCTGATGGCGAGTATGTGCATAGGAACACTTACATTTGATTACTGCTTTGAATGATATGGTCGGCCCCATTTTCAAGTTATTTCAATTAGATATTTTAAAGCGGGCTTATTTCCTATGTTGGTGTACATCACTGAACCTTCTTGTGTTATGAGATCCCAGTTTAGGCTAGAGGCTCATATCTTCATTCATTAGTTCATAAGTTGGGAGATAATGGTTAATTCATAATCTTGTGTAAAATGATGGCATTTGATGTCTTCATGTACTAAGAGTTGCACCTTTTATAGCTAAAGCAGCTAAAACGTTGAATTTTGGCTTTGCTGTTATATTGGTCACCTAGCAATGGAATGCTTTTTTCAATGTAACAAGTTATGCTGTCATGCAATTGGCTATTTTCTGATCTCTTGGATACTTGAATCAAGTTTGGCTGTTGTCTTTTAATCACATATTGTCACTTTTAAGTTTTGCTTGTATGATTTTGTTGTCTTATCCTCATTGATGCTTGATGGTCTTCTTTTATTTGGTCACTGCAGGGTGAACTTTAGATTGAAAAGTGATACCAGTCTACTTGAGATTGTAAAATGCAAAACAGTTGTTTCAACTATTGAGGTACATATTGCATCTCTATAACTGGTCTAATTGGTAGCAATCTTGTGCTTGAATATTAGCAATTGTACTAGTTTTTGTTTAGAATTTTTTAGATGTTCAATTGTTTTCTCCATGAAATTGATTCAGAGTGTAGTGGCAAAGAAAATTTGACTAATGGCATTGTAATCTTACTATTCAGGTGAGCTCAGATGGTAAGCAATTTTCTGTTACCTCACCTGACCGAAGGATTCGTGTATTTTGGTTCAGAACGGGTAAACTAAGACGAGTTTACGATGAATCACTGGAGGTATTAACAAATTTATTGCAACCATTGCTTATAAGTTGTTAGGTTCTGTGCTCATTGATGAACTTTGTGCTCGTTAGGTGGCTCAAGATCTCCAGAGAAGCGGGTCTTCATTATACCAGCTGGAAGCTATAGATTTTGGAAGAAGAATGGCTGTTGAGAAAGAAATTGAAAAGACGGAAACTGCACCGCAACCAAATGCTGTTTTTGATGAGAGCTCTAATTTCCTTATTTATGCAACACTCCTTGGAATTAAAGTAAATAACTAAACTAACATTGCATGAAACATTATCCAGAGATCTGTTGTTGGATTTCTTCACCACAATATACCAATATTTTCTGTTTGTTCTTTCTACAACTTTTTGGATTCTGTGTTTTCTGTAGGTAGTAAATTTACATACCAACAAAGTTGCAAGAATTCTAGGAAAGGTGGAGAGTAATGACAGGTTTTTGCAAATTGCCCTGTATCAAGGTGATCGAGGCGGTAAAAAGGTTAGGAAATTGCCATCTGTTGCAGCAAATGTCAATGAGAGCAAAGATCCCTTGACAGACCCTACTTTTTTATGCTGTGCTTTCAAGAAGCACAGGATTTATTTATTCAGGTAGCTTCGCTGGTTTTCTAACTGTTCATTTAAATTTGATGGTTTTATGTTCTTAAATATTCTCTTGTGATGCTATTATTGACTTTACCATGTGCTGAACTTGGACATGGTAGTGATATTAACCAATAGGAGAGAAGCAACATGAAAACATTCGAATAGCTTCTGATATTTGCAAAAATTCTTATTATGCTTGTCTTCTATTTGTACTTGATGATATATATGTTCTTATTTTGAAAAGTTTGACCCTAGTGGTTCATGTAAAGAATGAAATATTTGGTACCAGTGATGGATATTGATTGAATCCTGATAATTTGGTTTAGGAAATCAACACTAATAAGTTACTTAACATTCCTTGACATAGATGGAAAATGAGTTTAATAGGTGCCAATCTGAACTAAACATGTTGGTTTATTTGAAAAACTTGCTGCAGCAAATTACATTATCTTACTTGCTGAAATTGAGCCCCCCTTTTTATTTCTATATGGCTTGGTTTTTCTGTTGCTAATTCTTTTCTTTTCTTTTTGTTGATTGTTTTATGATTTCAATAGCCGGAGAGAACCAGAAGAACCCGAAGATGCTACCAAGGGAAGGGATGTCTTCAATGAAAAGCCCCCAGCAGATGAGCTTTTGGCTGTATCTGATATTGGAAAAGCAGTGACAACGTCTCTACCTGACAACGTGGTAAACTTTCTTTTTGTGTTTCCATACATAATTTTATTTCACAAGTTAAACCTGGTCTATCAAATACATGAAACTAGAAATCCATGAGTTTAGAGCTGTCTTGCAATTTGTTTAGACGTGTAGATAAGTGCGTTAGCATGATCGCTGTTAAGTTATTCCATAAACTTTGCATGTTGATATGCCGTATGTTCTCTTGTTCATAAAATAGAGATAGCTGTCTTTTTGCACTTGTTAATCATATTTTCTGATCAAAACTCTTTAACCAGATTTTGCATACCACAATGGGTGACATTCACATGAGATTGTACCCTGAGGAATGTCCCAAAACTGTGGAGAACTTTACAACACACTGCCGAAATGGCTATTATGATAATCTCATCTTTCATCGTGTCATCAAAGGGTTCATGATACAAACAGGAGACCCTTTGGGAGATGGCACCGGTGGGCAGTCTATTTGGGGCAGAGAGTTTGAGGATGAGTTTCACAAAAGGTAACCTTTTTGGTTCATTTGCATCATATTGTATTGGTTCCTGAAACATCAAGATTTCCCCCATTCTACTCCAGAAACACTTAAAGAGATAGCAAAATTCTTTGTTTTGGTTGATGAAGCTCTTCTTTGCTTCTTATATAGGTTTATGCCTGTGGCTATGGCTTTCAGTTAATGTATTGGAAAGATGAATATAGAGTTCCTAATTAGTTATTGGTTAAGATTTCTTCCATATTTCCTCTTTCATTAGCTATTCATACAAGACCTGAAAAATCACATGAAATAAGTTGGTGGCATGGAATCGTAAAGAACAATCTTTAAGCTCATTATCACAGTGCCAATTGCTTTGATGGTTCAAATATGGCTTGGTCAAACTATAACCTTTAATTTGTGGAGAAAATGATGTTCTGGCCATTCATGTGACATTGTTAGATCCGGATATTTTGGCTCTTTCATGGAATGATTTCACGAGTTGGCATATAAAGGGGTTTAATTTAAAGAAACAAAGCTATGGTACATGGGATATGACAAAGCTTCCATTATTAATGTTTATATGTGCAGTGGTTTGGTTGCTGGAGTTATAGCCTGTACATAGAGTTGAGTAAAAATTGTGTAGGTATAACGATCTAGAAGAAGAATTTTAAGCTCAGTTGGGGTGGGAGAGAAAAAGATGGGGAGAGAGAGGGAAAAGAATAACACATGGATCATGTTAAATATCTTATGGCTACTCTATAACACTTGTGGAGGTTTATCTAAGTGTGGGTCTTAATTATAAATTAACTAAAGTACATTCATTGTCATTACAGACGTTTGTAGCAAACTTTTGGTGGCTTGGTTGCTTATTTTACAGCAAAGTTTGAAGTTACTAGTTAAGTAGGAACATGTAGTTCTAGAAGAAGAAGAAGAAAAAGAGTAACTTCAGAGAGAGAGAGAGAGAGAGAGAGAGAGATATGGAATTTGATGGAAACACTTTATTACTTATACTAGTGTGAAAGCTTTTAATTCCAAACTTAACTTCAAATCTCCAATTGTCATAATTTCTACAGAAGGTATTTTGAAAATTCCCTTTTTGATTTCCCCAACACTTGGACATACAATGGTCTTTTATGCGTCAGGTGCTCCGGCACACTCTCTCTCTCTCTCTCTCTCTCTCTTGTATTTGTTATCTGCCATTTTCCACCGCATACTGTAGAATCTGGTTTATTTGCATGATCTTTAATTCTATTTGTACTACTACTGATCACATTTTTTTGTGTTGTCAGTTTACGGCATGATAGACCTTTCACAGTGTCAATGGCAAATGCTGGACCAAACACAAATGGCTCTCAGTTCTTTATCACCACTGTAGCCACTCCATGGCTGGACAATAAGCATACTGTTTTTGGTAGAGTTGTTAAAGGAATGGATGTTGTCCAGGTAAAAATGAGCCTTAGTTGTTTGATATGCATTTACATTTTGCATATGCATGCGCAGTTTCCCTTCAGACGTGGTTAAGAAATTCCATAATGTATTATGTTGTATAAAACTGACATTGAGTTAAGTTTATTCATAAGTTCCTTTCTGAAACAAAAACAGGGGATATTTTAACTAGTTTTATTTGATCATCATGCGACTTTGAATGTCAACTTGCTCGCCAGCAAGCCATGTACTCTACTCTATTTTAGGGACAGTTATGGAATTCCTTGTATGACCCATCACTAATAATATTTGTGGATGCCTCTGCATCCTATAGAAATATTAATGTGGGTGCCGTTGACAGGCTATTGAGAAGGTAAAGACAGATAAAACAGATAAGCCATACCAGGATGTGAAGATCTTGAATGTGACTGTGCCTAAGTCCTAGCATCATTCTAGATGGTCGGAGATGAATTTGCTCTGACGTGCACCTACAAATGATGCATCAAGTAAGTGTCTCATTCTAGTCCTCTGTACAGTTCTCTTATACTATGTTTAAGGTACTTGGGATACGCGATTGCAGCTGAGTCCCTTGTGGAGGAATAAGTTCAAATTATTAGTCATGGAAGAGAATTTTCTAAATAGTTATCACCTTGGACATGTAGGGATTTGTGTATTCATCCCAATGATTTAGGGTCTTAAATTCTGTTCCTTCATCATATCTCCTATGTCAATGTTCAAATAATCTGTATGTTCTCTAGGAGAGATGATCAACAACACAATAAATATTAGATGTCACTCTGTTGTTTCCCCTATTCGGAAGAGAAAGGCTGATTGAGTCATTTTAGCTTGTTTGGCTTGAAACTTATTGCCGATCTTTCAGCAAAAGTCTATATTTCTTAATAAAGTGTCCAACTAATACTTATCCCCAAGTTGGTAAGTCGATCTCGGAATCCTGAGGAGAGGAATGTGCAGCTAAATATTTATTTCGTGATTGATAAAAATTTAAGGAATAACTCCGATCTTGGTCAAGTGTGACCGGAGTTATGGTCGTTTCCCAAAGGTTATTGCTTTATACCCGTGGTGTGCAGATTATATTTGTAGACGAGTAGACTTGCTTCGTCTCTTTTAGTACTTATCTTTTGATTTGTCAAGAAATTCATTGTTCTCCTTCATGATTGCTATGTTAATCATTACTTTGTCGGCCTCAGGTAAACACAAGTATTTCTAACGTGCAAGGCCTCCACCTCCAGACACATCTTTAGCTGCTTTCCTAGTTCCTACTGTAGATCGAAATGGAACGGAGTCATGTTATCAGAGAGTGGAGAGCAAGCTGAGATCTTCCCGAGATGCTCATCTGTGCTTCATGTCTTGACGTTATTTGCAGCTGTCGTGTATTATCATCTCCTGTATGTTCGATTGCTTGTTCTTATTCCTTTTCTAAGTTCTTACATGCCACCATGCTTACCTACCTAACTGCATCCCCGAGAGATTCAATTGCTGACCACCTATATATTTTTTCTTCGACGGTCGTTCTCTCTGATATAAATCCTAATGTTTGAGATTCTGACCTTGCCATTCGTAAGATAACTTGGTTTTGTTCACCTCAATAACTTGGTTTGTTCATTAAGAGGTGAATCGTATTTTTCAACAGTAGTCCTATGCTAGATTATGCTAATCGAGGTGTATGTGTTGCTTATAGCGTATGTTCTCTTTTCTTTAGCCGCCGCAACAACTCCATATTTCATGTGTTGATACTTAGTTTAGGGCCTTTAGGATATTAATTTCGGGAGGAGAGATTATCGGAGGTTGAAAATAAGCTTGGAATTGAATTAGAAATTCAACATTATTATAATAATAATAAAAGACGTCCTTTTTTCTTTAAGCAAAAAAGACAAAAATAAGTCTAAACTTTACAGTTTAACGTGTTCTTTGTTTAAATTAAATTTTAAAGTTTTACAAACATTTAAATTAAATTTTTTTGTGAACGAAAATCTTAACAGAGATTTGACGTGATTAGTTATCTGACATTGTTATAATATTTTATCTTTAAAATAGATTTATAATGTAACACTTATTTGTTTTATTTATTTATTTATACTTATTTTTATTTTTTATTTTTATGTTGTCATTGTTGTTATTACCCTTTATTTTTTTATTTTTATTCTTGAAAATTATATTTTATCTTTTGTTTTCAATTTTTATTGTTTTACTTATTTTATTACTTTTATATTTTATTTATATTATTTTTACTTTTACTTGCTATTATTTTTATTTTTATTTTTAATATGTATTTTTATTTTATTTTATTTCATATTTATTTTTATCTTTTTATTTTAGTTTTAATTTTTTACAAATAGTTCTTAAAATTATTTTTCTATTTTTCTCTTTTTTCTGATGAATCTATCGAAAGTAGCCTCTTTATTAATTAAGGATAAAATTGTGTAATTTTGAACTTTTATTAAAATGTTATTGTTGTTGTTTTGTAATGTCACATGTGCACAAGTGATATTATGGGACTCATTCTTAATTTTAAAATACACAAATATTGTAATTAACATATTTATTTTCTTAATTAGGAAAATCTTTTTAGGTAATAAAATATTATAACTGTTTAAATTTTTTTACCTGATAAATCCTTTAATCTTAATTTTATTACCGCTAAAATCCTAATTTACTCTTTCACACTCCTCTCTTCTTCTTTTATTGTAGCGACGTTCTCGTCTAACGGCTTCTTCACTTTATCTTATTCATCTTCTTCAATGATATATTCACCTTTCTTCTTCTTTTTTCATGGCCTTACTCTTGACTTCTTTTATGTGGTAATTTTCACGCTTATGTCTTCTTGACATTTTTGCTTACCTCTTATGTGGTCCTTGTTGCGCATTGGAGGCAATTACTCGTACATATTATAAAAGGGACCTATATTAAATAAAAAGGAGGGAGTAGGGGTCTTGTTGGTTATGTGAGAAGTGTGCTTTTTTTTTTCAACTTTTTTTCGTTACTTCTCTGGTTATTAAATCAAAGAAGCATTGCCTTAATTGAACTCCATAACTAAACATTATGATCAGATTCATCTAATATACCTAGTTGGTATATTTTCTTTTCAACTAATAATAGAGTAAGAACTAATATACCTAATTTTTGAAATTTTCAGTCTCCCGAATCAGCCTCAGGTGAATGCAATAGAGTAAGACCATAGGATAGGATTGAAAAAGACTACAATATGAATATATTCAATCTTTATAGGTGAATGGAGTTAGAATTCTAAATTTTTATGGATGCAATCAATTCCAGTAATAATAAAATTATTATTGATTAATCAAATATAAAATAAAATGTTTAAATTGATTATATAACTTTTAGTTTCATGTGCTTGCTTTTAGGCTAGCTTTTGGTGGAGTTTGACTGAGATGATAAGTTTACGCAAAGATGTCCCTTTCCTGAAATGGAAAGGAATTGATATTGCTAAATTTTTGAAAACTATTAATGAATCTGGTTGAAATGGTTAAATGGGGTTATATATTATACATGTTCCTTAATTTGTTTCTAGATTATCTTAAGTTTGCAGTTATAGCACTTAAAGGTGGGTTTCCTCTTGATACACCTTAGTAATTGTACAGATTGGACTTGTCTTATTTCAATAGATCATCAAACTTTTTTGTTTTTGCATAAGAGTTTAATGATCCATGAAAACTAAAACTAATTTATACGAGATTCAATCATGTGAAAATTTAAATCCTAATAAAATATTAGTAATGTTATTTATGAAAGGTTGAGTTTAATTATACTAAGAATAGCTAAGTCTAATTATATTTTAAAAAAGAAATACCTATGAAAAAGAAATGTTTCAAGATAAATTCCTGTAACTATTTTCATTCAATATTATTAGTGATTTCTGCATATTTAGCATCTTCAAGGTATAGATTAATATGCATATCACTAGTAATGACTGATCCTCCTCATAAATATTGCATATTGTTTGGTTAAATATATAAAGTGGCTATCGTGCCACTTTATATATCAAACTTGCTTTCGTATATAGTTTTTTTTATAGTTCGTAATTATTATTTTTTTTCCAGGTCCTATTGATAAACATGGTTTCAGAATTGTATATATGTCTCCTTTCAATTGGTCAAAACCTAATATCCTATTTTGGTTATTTTAATGACTTATGTTGCTTTTACTGTTCTCTACTGGTCGATACATATGTTATAATGGCCCAATATAGAAGTATAAGGCCTTTTTATGGTGGGAATTTCATGTTAGAACCTAAATTTAAATATTTGACAGTTTATTGCTATAGTTGAAAATGTTCACATTGATTATGTCAGTAATTGTCAAATATATTAGATGAGGAAGGATTTAGGATACCACCGAATTAATAAGGCGTAGTTTTAACTTCAAAGAGTCTTTGATACTTATTGAATCAAACCAAAGTTATATTATGTTAGCAAACCTAGAGAAAATTTATAGGACTGTTGATGTGTATGTAACTAATAATTTAGACACACCTTTCCTTGAACCTGACATATTATATATAACTGGAGGAGAGGAACATGTTAGTGACCATGATGATGATGATGTACAAGGTGTAAATATGGATGAATATAGTGACATATGGATGAATAAGGTGAGCATGTGAATGAACAAGTTGAACATGTGGAGGAACATGTTAAATATGTTCAATAAAATTTCCATATAGACATTTTTTATAACTGTCAACTAGTTGAAATTGATTTAATTGATTGTGATAGTTTTATTAGTAGTGACGAATATCTTAATAGGGAGGAGTCAGGTGAAGATTTGCATAGATCAAGTTCAAATATTAAGCAGAATCTTACAAATGTGGCACAACAGTGAAGATTTGATGTGGAGTTTGGAACTACAAAAGAATTAGAAAAAAGTAGAAGTCATAAGATCAGGGTTAAGTGTATTGATGGGTGCTCTCGAGAGTTATATTTGGATATGATAAAAATGGGAGATATTTTAAAGTAAAGAATTATAAGCCTAATAGTAGTTGTTTCATGACTAACAAACCAAATTTGGTTTTTAACAAATTCTTGATGAGACATTTCAAGGATAAAATTCTTAAAAAGCCTAGTATTTTAACCTTAAAAAATGGTTTAAAAGTGCAGAGAGAAACTTAATTTTTTTTGTTAATTTAAGCATGTGTAAAAGAGTAAATAAGAGATTGAGTAAAGAGAGAGCTTTAGATTATGTTAATGAATATGCGAATCTGCAAGGATATATACATAAGTTGAAGATAAGTAATCCTATATCAACAATAGAGTTACAACTATCAACAAATCGGGAGAGCTCCTTGCTACATATAATAATAAATGAAAATTTAATTATCTCATTAATACTTCATTATCGTATGTTATACATCATATTCATACTTCATTATTTTCTAATGTACATCGTATTCATAGTTCATTTAAGACCTATTTTTATCATAGCCGAATTCTTTTGTAAGATAGAGTTTTAAGGTCAATCGTTGAGCGCAGAAAGTAGGGATGATGATAAATGAATGTATTCATTGCCTTGGGATGTCGTGGAGGTAGAAAACACAAATTCACAAAGTTAGTTCTTAAATCTATTAGCATCTAATTTTGAATTAGATGGTGGTGAATGGCTTACTATAATATATGATATGTACACAGAAGATATCCTAATCTTTATTTAGTTATAATTAATTATATTATATTTTTAAATTTTAACTAATATCTTTTTTAATTGATATAGGAATTAGTCAGAGCTGTAGTGGAGACTTTGTCAAATGTAACTCACCGAATGTGTGCTAGATATATATATCACAATTGGCATGAGAACTAGGAAGGAAAGGAACTCAAAGGCAGTTTTGGAATTAAGTATAGTCCAACTACGTCAAAGAATTTAGCGAGTAGCAGAAGAAGCTTGACAAAATAAATATTAGAGTGCTTCAAACTTACTTGAATATCCTAAATAGAGGTGGGCAAGACGTTACCAAAACTTTGAATCCAAAATGCTCGGTAGTTGATGGTCGCTAATAACAACATGAATAAAACTTTCAACGGGTGGATTTTATCAACTAGAGACAAGTCAAAAATTAGCATGCTTGAAACAATTAGAATCTTGGTGATAAAGAGGCATGCAAATAGAAGACATTTTGTAGTTGGAGGGATGTTAGATATAGTACCAACTATAATGAAGAAGTTGGAAAAGAACAAAAAAGATGCAATTCATTGGAGAATAGTTTTGAATAGAGATGGTACATATGAAGTTTCAAAGAGTGACGACAAAAATACTGTGAAGATTGGTAAACAACAAATTGGTAGCTATCTGGCACCTTTGTAAACATACGATTAGTGCAATCTATCCCTAAAAAAAAGGTTGAGACAATCGTAGATTCATGTTATAGGAAGATTCAATTCTTCAGATTGTATAACCATATATTACAACCTATTAGGGGTGAAGTTTATTGGCCTTCAATCGATGTAGAGGTGATCATCCTCTAGTTAAAAGAGTAATGTCAAGTAGACCTAGAATTACAAGAAGAAAGGCAACAAAACAAGCTAAAGAAATTAAAAATCTAAACAAATTATCTTAGAGAGGACAAATATAGAAATGTAGGAAATATGGTAATTATGGCCATAATTTTATAAAACGCAACAAGGGTAGCTTAACGTTACATGTTGAGTCTTCTTCACAAGTATGTAAATCTTATTTGCATCATATGAATATGATTTTTAAACCTTGTAATAACTAATGTTTATCAAGTTATCATAGAGGCATCTTCACATGTATATAACCTTTCAATTTTTTATCAATTTATATTGGCTTTTGATAATCAAGGAATTTGCTTTTATTAAAAAAATAGTTAAGCAATGCAAACATAGTTGATGATAATGGTATACTAAGTCAACAAAGCAATATTATAAAAAATGTATTTTTTATCAGTTTATCTTGGATGAAATAATTGATGAATGTGTTTTTAGTATTTTTTATCAATTTTCTCGGTTAATACATTTGGATATGCCAATAAAAAAAGTTTGAAGATATTGATCCGCACGCATTTAGATTATCATTTGAGCTAAGAGGTTTACGATTCAGAGAACATTCTAGCATTACTTTATAATAGTTACGAGTTGAAGCAAACAAAAGGAGAATATTATTAACACAATCATCACAAGAACAAAATTCACAGTTAAGAACAAATGAGTGAAACTATATGGATTAACTTTTCTATGTAAATGTCATATTGACATATAGCATATATGTTGATGACTTTCCTTTAATGTGTACACCTTTTTCTTTCTGATGTATGTCTCATTGGCTTTTTTATGTACATGTTGTACAAACAAAATGTGCATATTAGGTATATCCTTTTTTATGTATGTGCTATTTAAACAAAACGAATTGTTTTGTGTTGTTTAAACAAAATGATTTTTTTTTGTTTATATATGTTTCTCATGACTATGACATATGTGAAACAAGTTTTAACTTTACACTGTTTATTCTTAAGGTAGATGAGCAAATTATATGATAGAAACTTAATGGGATACAGATGTTGCACAAGGATAATGGCTAACTTAACTAAGACATTAGTTTGTAACAACAAACTATATATTATGCTTCTCTTTCAACCGAAAGCATATGGTATAATTTACATTGAATTATTTATACATAACATAATTCATAAATTAATTAATTTAATGTCATTTCCCCATAACATAGTTAAAATAGTAAGTATTATAAGCACAACAAATCCTATTACAATATTTATTAACATAAACTTCATCTCTCTCTTTTTTTGCCAACAAATTTATATCATGCTTTATAAACCTCATTTGTTCCTCAAGTCCGTAATTGTGCTTGTTTCATCAGTATTTGTTCCAGTAGTACTTATTTCAACCCCCTTGTTTAATGGTGACTCTTTCCTTCTTAATTTTTGAATCACTTCAATGACTCTCGATAAATTTGTCATCATATCATTTAAAAGGCCACATCTCCTAATATAAAATATTTTGTTTCATTATATAAGCTTCAAACACAAGTTTTAAATCTATTAACAAATATATTCTCATAGGATAATTGGACATCCATAGAATCTTTAACCAAGATTATTATCACTCCATGAAATTCTTAATGTGGCTTTTAACCCATAATAGCATACGACATTTTCAATGTTTAAACTTATTGTTGTATTAGTAGTTGATGAGGATTCTATAAGTTTAGGAGTTCTCACTACAATAATCACACCAATGAAAAATAGAAGAAATTTGCAGTTGTGTCACCTAATAGATATAACAAAATAGTATGAACATGATACATAAAGAAAACGGACACTAAAGTTATAGCAAGACCAAGATACATATAAGCAGCATAACTAAGATACATAGAAATTCATATGTTTCTCCTAAAATTATGATGATTATTATGCTAACTTCATCTATTTGTATGTTTTAACCTATACTCCATCTGTTTCATAATAAAAGTCGTTTTAGAAACATTTTAATTATTCAAAATAAGTGTCATTGTTGACTTTGTATGTATG
>JANIJH010000008.1:9652124-9676282 GCA_024520975.1 Erythroxylum areolatum
TCTATAATTTTATTAGTTTTCTTAATAAGCGTGTATTTTTCTAAAACGACTTTTATTATGAAACGGAGGGAGTATAAATTGGACTTTACAGATACACTTTGTCTCTTATAACTTTCCTAATACTAGCATTTAATATTACTAATTATTGTTTACCTTTACAGGGTGGTTCTTTTCCTACTTATAGCATATATGTAGAACTTTCTTCTTTAGTTAACTTTCCGAAGTCAATTGATAAGAGTGATATCACTTACTTTAATAATAGATGAAGAATAAGGATTTTGGTTTCCCAAGAAGGGATTTTGCATAGTCATCATTCTATGGTCTACAAGTTCTACTCCTTAAAATTCCTAATTTTAGGTTTGAACACCCAATAACCAAACATAAGGCAAATTCACAAGGATTATAATTAATTTCGAGTTATAACTAAATTCAAGTTGCAACTAGCCCAAGAAGGGATTTTGAATAGTCATCATTCTATGGTCTACAAGTTCTACTCCTTGACTAGCAAAATTTCTAATTTTAGGTTTGAACACCCAATAACCAAACACAAGGCAAATTCACAAGAATTATAATTAATTTCGAGTTATAACTTCGAGTTGCATCTAGTTTATAAAAATCACAATAATTACAATAAATTTTCCATAACCATGTCATGTCTTAGAGTTATCTTACATGCTTTGTAATAGGATATTGGAGCCAGTGACTTATATAACTATCTTATATACTTTGACGGCGGTTAAGACGGGCAAAGAAGATGGTGACAATGATTAGGCAGAAAGAAGATGGCGCGAGAGCAGTAAGATGGTCGAAGAAAGAAGAATGCCACTGAAAAAGACAAAAAAGGAGAAGAGAATAAGTCATCATTGAAGAGAATGTTACTATAATAAGAGAAAAGGAAAGGACAATGACGAGTGAATTGGGATTGGGATGGATTTGGGGATAGTGAAATTAGGATTAAGGATTTTGTCATGAAAGAAAATTTAATTAGTAATAATATTTTATAATATAAGAAAGGATTTTATTAATTAACAAAATAAAATTATTAGTTATAATATTTTATGTTTTTATAAAATTATGATTGAGTTTGCGATGTTACCTTGACCATAGGGGAACTAGATCTATTTTAAAAATAAAATATTATTATTTATTGTAATATCCACAATTAAGTAACAAATTACTGAAGATGTATCTCTTAAAATTTTCATTTGTAGGAGAATTAATTAGGGTACAATAAAATATTAGATTTAATTTGTATTTAATTATAAGTATCATGATTATTTTTATAAATGTTATGTTTATTTTTGACCTTTTTACTTTCTTCATTGTCTTCATCATTTCCCTTTATTGCCCTTTTTGCTTTCTTTGTTATCTTCATCATTTCTCTTTAAAGCTAAGATGCAGCAAGTTGTTGTTAATCTTGATTTTTTACTTTATGACCCATCGTAAATGTTATTAATAAATTGCATAACTATAATAATTAATGAGCTAACGGTGATTGGTGAGCTATTGTTCTTATTAGAAGTTGAAGAGTTCAGTCTCCAAGCAAAATGTATAGCCTAACTAAAAATATTTGTGAAGTTGATTATTATTTGCATGATCTACCTAAAATAAAACAAATGTCAAGCATAAAAATTAAAAGGCAACTATCAACTAACATAATATAAAAGATTAAAAAAACCAGAAACAAAGAATGCAATCGTAATAGCAAATAATCATAATCAAATTATAAAAAGAGAGTTTTGATATTGTAATACTTCTAACAAGTGACATCTTTCAGTTTGTTAGTATTTAGGCAATTAACCATTGTATAATTTGCATATACATATAGGAAAAGATTTGATGACTATCAATTGGTAGTTATTAATAATCATCACTATCATAAATGACTAGTAAAAATATTATTTTAAAAAATAAAAAATTTTATTACCAAATAATAATAATTAATAATCATCAAAATAATAATAATCAGTTACTTAAGTCCATACATATATTGGGGTGTAGGGGGAGTTTAAAAGCAACATTGTCGATAATTATTTTATATCCAACGTACATTAATATCTAATTAAGGTGATTAATTTTGGTTCTAATTTAAATAAATTGTCTGTTAAGAAAAAACAAGTTTATCAAGTTTTAGTGCTTTTTGACTCTCTTAATTCAGATGACGGTTTATATCAAGATATGCATACTTTTAACTATATTACTATTTTTAAGTGAATAAAGAGTGTCAGTTATCTAAGTTAACTCCACTAATGTTGAAAGTAATATCTTTATTTCTCTCGCTCTCTCTATATATAATATTTAGTTTATTTTAATTTGTATATTTGAGTGTATTTTAATTTATATGCATACATGTTACCATATATTTTAGATGATGAGCTTGAATGAAAGAAATTATTCGGACTTTGATATTTACAATAAATCAAGTGTTATACAATCAAGTGTTATACAACATCACCAAAAAAAGAAAAAAAAAGTAAATGTGTGTAATCATTGTAATCGCATAGCAAATAAGGAAGCAGCAAACCTAATCGCATAGCAAATAAGGAAGCAGCAAACCTAAATAAAGGCAGCAACTTGTTTAGCTTAGGATAGAAATCCTGACATAAACCTCAAGCCGAAAAAATTGCAATCAAGCTTTTTTCTACTCATTGTCTTTTTCTTTTTGCCTTCGATAATATTCATCGCATTGTTGCCTTTGTCCAGATACCTGATTCCATTTTTAGCTCCCCGAAAACCATAGATTGTAAAGAAAATCATTTATTCTTCATATTCAATATAACTTAAACTATCATTCCATTAACATTGATTTTAAAAGATTAAATAAAATAAATAATTCATATGTTAAGTTTGCAGTATTTCGTATAAATGACAATTTATTTTAAGGACTGTATGTGTGTAGATTGAAAAATGCACATCGATTTTTTTTTCCAAATAATAAAGTGGAGCAAGGTTTTAAAAAATGGGATGATTTTTTTTATATTGATAAATAAAAACATGGAAAGTATTTAGAAGGGACCCACAAACTTATAGCTGCCACCTTCATAATATAAAAATAAAAAACCGCAACATGGTGATTTGATTAGGGCTGCGACATCTTTGGATTCCAGGTTTTGTACCGAAGCACTTTCCTCGTAACAAACATTTCTGGGCCACCATTCCCAGAAGAAGAGATGAGTGTGCACATGTGAATTCCAGTGACTTTTTCCGAGTAACTGTGTTGTCCAAAATCCAATGCATGCTTGTTTGTTCCACTGTCGGATTTGGCAGGTTCTGCCAGTAAGGCAATCACTCTCTTTGTCATGTGTGTTAGGTATGACCAATGAACAAATATGCTTCTTTGTTCACTGCCAAATGTGGCAGACTTTTCCATTTAGCTAGTGACAATTATGGTTCTCACTCTCTTTTATATAGGAAGTACAAGAAATGAAGTTCTCTATGATAGCAAAAAAGAGAGTGTAGAGGGTGGTGAAAAGGGTGTGGTTGTTCTACATCTTGGTGGTGACAAGAGTTTTTGGCCATTCAACGAAAAAATGAGCAGCTATAATCGAAGACAAGAGCAGAGAAACTTCATCAAATACTTAACTGATCAGGTTATATGTCGTGTGTTTCTTTTCCTTCATGTTATACTTAAAGAGAAGTAGTTGGAATATTTTAATCGATTTATGTTCTTTGTGATTTGATGGTTAATTCTTCAAAGTTCAGTCGAGTGAATTCAAGTTGTCAAGGATAAAAGAACCCGAACTTGTCTCCTCCTCTCTGTGGGTATTAATGAGGACGGAAACCTAGTCATATGTCCAATTACAAGCATATCGGACCTTTCTTTCTGTCCCTCTGTGTCTGTGTTTGAGGTGATATTGTAAGCATGCAGGAGAAGATAAATATTTAGTTTGATGACAGGGGTCAAAAGAAGAAAGCCTTAGAAGGAAGAATTGTTATGATCCCTTCAAAGATTTAATTTCTTTCTTTCTTTTAATTGACCTAAGAAGCCAAGTAGCAATCTAGAATTGGGATTTACACATTTCTCTCTTGTAAAATGAATTCACATTAAGAAGCTAAAGAAGTGGACGTGAATGTTTTCTAAATATTGTTGGGATTTCAAGTTTTTTTTTTTTAAATTGGAAATTTTTCTAACATTTGTGTCTATTTTCTATTTTTGGTGGTGCTAAAAGAATTAAAAATATCAATGACTTGCAGGGGATATTAGACGATCACTTTGAACATATCCTTGATTTACGACAAGGAGAGAGTCCCCAGTTTTTAATAGATCTGATAAACATGTTCTGCAGTGATGCTGAAAGTTGCATAACACAAGTGAACAAATACATGTAATTAATTTTTCAGTAATACTTCATATTGTTGATTAAGTTCATACTTTCTGATCGTTTCTTAGTTATTTGAATAGTTTTTTTGTATTGATATCATCAGGAATGAACATATTATTGACTATGCAAAAGTTATTACCTTTGTTCATCAGATAAGGGGAAGTAGCTCCAGGTAAAATCTCTACATATACCTTGCTTCCATTCTTATATAGTTCTCATCCTTTTTGATCCTATATATTTCAATTTTAAGATTTTCACTTTCATACGCAATTTCTATAAACATTGTATTATCTATAACAAATTATTTTCCCTTTATTTTTTGGTGGACAATTAATGTGTTTTGCTTTTTTATGAAAAAGCTTGTGGTTTGTAGCATTCGCTGAAATTAAACAAATTCAAGATTGATTTAGTGCATCTCTATGAATAATTTATGGTTTATGCCTTCAAGATATTTAACGTTCTATACAAGCGCACGAATTAGGGTCAAGTCTTATGTCTGTGTACAGACAAACTTGAAGACAAATATATGGGTAATCATTAAATATGAGCAAAGCTTTTAAGCTTTCGTGAACTGTTATTTCAAGTTACAGTGTTCCATCTTTGCGATATTGGTTTACTCAATTCTTTATTTATTTAGTGCTGAATTTATATTTGGTGTTACAGTATTGGCGGTCGTCGCATGGCCCTCGCTTGTCGTGACCTTCGTTATGCTTGTGATGATATGGATCATGCAAGGTAGAAAATATGAATTTTACTTGTTTATTTATTAGAGGAAGAATACTAAATTTAAGTGAATACTTATTGTTTTTATGCTTTTTTATCAAAGTTGATTGAAACTATTAGCTTATAGATTTTGAGCTGCACTTATATATTATCGATTCATAATTTCTACTAATTTCGTTTGAACACATTGTATCATGCTATACGTCCTCGGAAACTTAGACAAGTTAGAAGTTCCCTTTGTGTCAAATATCATTTATTATTAAAGCACACAATTTATAATTATTGCATGAATAATGGTATGATTTTGCAATATCTAAGTAATCTTTTTTTAATCAAACTGTTTGATTTTGTGGCATAAATGTTAGTGTTAAGAAAATTACGTCTTTCATCCTCACTCATCTACAAATCTACTATGCCTTAGTTTGCTTTACATAAATTAATAATTAAGTATCCAACTTTAAAGATACATGCATGATGGATATTAGACTATGATAGATTTTGTGTTTAGCGTTAACTTTAGAGTAAACTCGATAAGTTATAAATCTAAGACTATGATAGATTTTGTGCTTCGTGTAAATTTTAGAGTAGACTTGATAAGTTATAAATGTAAATTATTTTGGTTTGATACAATTCATATTCACTTAATGAAACTTTTAACTCTTGAAATAAATCATTGTAGAATTGGACGCTAAGACTTTTGATGACCATTATATTGTTTCAGTCTACAAATTACAATGTTTATGGTAATAATTAATTTCGATTGAATTTAACTAAAAAATGTATTTATTAACTAAAGTATATATCGTGATTACAGGTGCCTTGAATATTTTAACATGGTTAAGGAGGAATACCAAATTTTAAAAGACAAATTCAATATTATATCTCAGGTATTACTTATTCTAAATTCTTTTTCATTATAATTTTGAGAATTTTCAAATAAGAAAGGCAAAGATGGTTAAAACTTTTGAATGCGTCAACATAAACAATAGAATGCGTCAAAATATAACAAGATTCATACTTTTACAAATGCCTACACTAATCTATTAATTAGATAATTGTTATGAGAATGTTGACAAAATCAGTAAGTAAATCATTACGAGTTTTTTTATATATATTTTAAGATGATTATGATTTATTTAGGTCAAATAAAAGAATACAAATTTAATTTTTGATTTGACTAAATCAAAAATCAATGGTACTTGTGATGTGACAAACATCTATACCTGTTATATTAAATGACAGTATATTTTTAGCGAATTCATACTCATATATAAACGATTTTTGATATTCAACCATGAATATGTAAATTTCATGATTATCTCAATTCCTATAGAAAGTATAAGTTAATTGCAGGTGCTAAGAGACGTTTTTATATTCTTATATATATATATTGATTTTGTTATTGAAAAGTTTTAATGTCTTCAATTGGTGATGTAATATTCTTATGTTCTTATTGGCGACAGATGGAGATAAACATTAATGCCCATGAAGGCAAGAAATGTGAACCATAAGGACTGTATTTCATTGCGTTTCAGTATACTTATATTAGATATAGCATGACTAGAGAAATTACTAAAGTTAGTGCTCTTTTTCATTTTAAGGATTGCCTTAAGAACTATCTAAATATATTGTTGCTTGTTAATGCAATGTTCAACTTATTTTATCTCGTCATATTTAATTTACTTCTATATCAAGTCTACCAAAACAAAGTATAAGCTGACAAAATGAAGAAGTTACACTAAAACCCCCTATAAATTGATAATCGAGCAATTTGTACTATATAATAATTTTTACGGTCCTAACTTGAGTTAATAGGTTAAATTAATAATTTTACTAAAATTTTAAAAATATACTTTTTAAATGCCTTTATATAAGATCAAACGTGCAAATCATAAGTTAATAATTTGCTACAGTTATAGTTCTGTATCATACTTTGTGAAAATATAACTCTACTATAATGTGTTTTTTTAATGAATTTTGAACATAATTGGAATTTATCTCAAAATTTTCTTATTTTTATTGAGTTGTAAATACACTCTATAAATTAATAAACTATTAATTAATTAATTAATACCTTTTTTAATTAATGGATGTTATATACCGATATTATTAATTTATAAACAAACCTAATTTAAGAGTACAAGCCTAATTAGTTTGGATGTAGTTTTAATATTGATGAATATAAAGATGAATTGGTACTGTTTCTAGTTGAAGGATATTCATGATAAGCCTTGTGAAGAAACCTAAGAAATTGATAAACCACTAAAAAGAACAGACGGAATAGTGAGGAATTAGAAGAGTCAGAGAAAGACTTGAACATGATGTTATTCGATTCGATGGATGTTCTTGTTGGAAAATCACGTCAGATTCAATTTCGCATAAAAAAATATTTTCGTTTTGATTTTTCAAAATTCAAACTGATTACTTAAAATTATATAAAATAATGTATACATGAATTATAATAAAGAATGAATATAATTAATTCATACTTTATTCTAAAGCTTAATCATTTTTTATAATTTTTTTGAAACCATTTATTGATCTTTATTTATTAAATATCTCATATTTAATTACAAAAATCTTAAACTTTACTATTATGTCCAAATTAACTAAAATATATTTTTTCTCTTCAACTCATTTTTTGTGTGTAACCTATTAAGTTCACAAATATGTTGAAATAGATAAAAATTATAACCCTAAATTATATTTAGGATTAGATAAATTAAACTCATTTAATTTATCTTTTATTCTATAAGTAAACAATTTATATTTATAAATTAAAATTGGTGTCTAGCAACATATTATGATTACTCAAATATTTAAAAATGTCAAAGTTTGATTAATCTTTCCGTACATAATTTTTTATATAATTCAATCATTTCATTATACAATGTTTCGATTAAACATAGACTAAAGAATTAATGTTTACTCTATTTAAGTCTAATCATGTTAGTTTTTCGTCATTAGTAATTAATTCTATTAATTACATTTGTAAATTATTTGTGTCATTCAACTTTAGCCAAAGATTTTTTGAATTAATTCTAATCGATAACAATGAAACATTATCCCTAATTACTTTAAGGTGATAAACCCTATATTGATCACTTAACTACCTTTATATGGTTCTTGCTATATCCAACAACTACCGACTAAGTTACCCTTGATTAAAATATGTCATAAGTAGTATAAAAATATAGCAATTTTATACGAAATAACTTTGAAAATCTCAAGTCAAAGGATCAACTAAACAATCATTACAATGAGAATTTCCATAATCATACAAATAATGTTGTAGATAAATTTCTCATATGGGGTCAGTTAAGTGAATTTATTCTCTAATAAGCATCCACATAGTTGTTTAAATATTTTCATACTTTATCCTATGAGAGCAACTACTTCCTTCATAAAGAAAAATATAACATGTTCTAATCTTTTTATGTTATATTAATGTTCAGTCTCAATAAAATAATGACTTAAAATAATTTAAGGATAATACATAATTGCAATATGGATCTCATTATTATACTTCCATCATAAGTTTATTTGCAATGTATATTTATCCAATGGACTTTTTCATATACATCTAAGTATGTATAATATAAAAAACGCATTTAAATAATTGTCATTAATTAAGCTTATACAATGTAGGATATAAATCAATAATTCCCCACTTACTTTAAGCTAATCATTTAAGTATCTTATATGATATTATCTTATATGATATCATCATATGACGATCATGCTACTGTTGGGACGATGACTTAATGAAAGAATTCTATACAAGATTTTCTATAGTGAGCACTTACTTAGATCTTACAACTTTCATCTTAATTATCATCATAATAAATATCTAAATACATACTTGGATCTCGGATTAGACCTTAACTCCTTTTGCATGCCTAAAGGCTATAATATTCCATAGTATATTAATATATTAAACAATACAAGGAATTATATTAAGTTTATTAAAGAATTTATTGATCCAATTAAATATTTTTACTAAATGAAAAATGTGTTATAGCTTAATTAGTAACTATTGCTACATTTGAACCTTTCCGATCTTAAAATGATATCGTTATAAGTAAATTGTACCTGAATTAGGATTTACTTCTAAAGTTAATATCCATATAACCTTGAACTTAAATACTAACTTATACATAGAATAATGAATATCTTTAATACTTCATAAGTATCAGATATCTCAAATACTCAACATCTTTAATACATTATTTATATACTTAGACTTAGAATTGATAAACAACTTCCAATATATCTCTATAAATGTAATTCTCAAAATTAAGTTTAGGCTTTTTGGGTTTCTAATCTAAAAAGATAATAACTTTTCAAATTAAAAATAATTAAATCCAAATATGATTTTGAGGTTTATGTTAGGAATATTGATTTATACTTTTCAAATTTAATCATACATGGTTTGTAGTTCATCAATTCCAAAATGTTGATTAATAAATCAAGCATTTTTTTTTCAAGTTATAGAAATTAAAGTCAGCTCTAATACTATTATTAAAAAATCATGTCCGATCCTACATGCAGTTAAATAATATGAAACCTTTTAATTTTAATTTCCCAACAGTCAAGATCACTTAATTTTATAAAATAATTAAAACATGAAAATTAATTCATATCTTATTTTAAAGTTTGATCTTTTTCTTATCATTTATCTCGAACTATTCCTGAAACTGACTCATCTCAACCATCATAGCTACACAAGTATCCGACATCTAATGATATCTATAAAATATGATGAAAGAACTATGTAACTATTACAAAGAGGGTTAGGCAAGGAATACTAGTTTTCTTAAAGCTTAAACCTATTTATAATAAATTTTGAACATTTTAGTAATTTAATTGAAATAAAATTCTAATTTTAGTTAAAATTTAATTAAAATTACAATTAATTCTAGTTAAATAATCAATTATGCCGAAAAAAATTCAATATTTAATATTAAATTTTATTTATTAAACATCTCATATTTATTAAACATCTCATATTTTTTCAAATCTTACAATCAAGTCTAGCTTGATTAAAAAATCTTTCTCTCTCTTTAGCTTGTTCTTTGTATGTGATGCATTAATGAATATAAATTATGACTCTAAATTATATTTACAATTAGATAAATTAAACTTCTTTAATTTATTTTAATTCTCTAAATAAACAATTTATATCAATAGATCAAGATTGATGTCTAGCAATACATCATCTAAATATTTAAGAATGTTAAAATGATTTTGACTAACTTTTTATGTGTATATATATATTTTTTCATATAATTCAATTCTTTCGTTATACAATGTTTTGATTAAATATAGAGTATGAAATTAATGTCTACTCTATTTGAGTCTAATCATATTAGTACTTTACTATTATTAATTGATTATATTATGACATTTGTAAATTATTTACAAAACGTCATTCTACCATGGCTAAAATTTTTTCAAATCAATTCTAATCGAACTAATTAAACATCCTTCCTTATTACTTTAAGACAATGAATCCTATATTGATCATTCAAAGACCTTTATATAGTTCATATTATACCTAATGACTACCGATTGAACTACCCTTAATCAGAATAGGATATAAATAATATTAAAATATATCAATCTTCATACAAGATAACTTTGGAGATCTCAAATCAAATAATCACTTATATAATCATAATAATAAGAATTTTCATAAAGATATAAGTAATATTATAAATGGATTTCTCATATAGATTCAGTTCAGTTACTTATTCTTTAATAAATATCCACATGTTTGTTTAAGTATTTTCATACTTTAGCTTATAAATTTGGCTACTTCTTTTATGAAAAAAATATAATATGAATTAGTTTTTTTCTTGCTATTAATGCCCAATCTCAATAGAATAATGACCTGGAATAATCTAAGGATAATACATAAAAACAACGAATCTCATAATTATGATCACATCATAATTTTATTTGCAATGTATATTTATTTTAAAACTCTATTGTATATATCTATGTATGTATAAGATAAAAAATATTTTTAAATAATTTTTACTAAACTATTAGTTTCATGGCATAAACCAGCTTTTCACCTAATTACTCGAGTGATTTGGTGATCTACTTATTATCTTCTTTGATCCCATCCAGTGACATTTGTTAGACACAGGCATTCATCCATAAGATTAAGAAACTTCTTTCAAGACAGTTTCAATGCTTTGACGATGACCTGCGGACTATATGAACAGACAAAGACATTCATAATTTCTTTCAATTAAGGATGAAAATGAGCTAATAAAACCCAGCCTAAATTATTTTCTTAAACTAAAATATTAAAACAATGTCATTTTTTAACAAAATATCAAAATATCGTTTTGTCATTAATTATCAGGTCATAAATTGGAACAAGCTTCACCAGACAAGCCCAGCCCAAGGCCCATTTAACCCAAACCTAAACTGTTAACTTTGGTAAGCCCAGATAGACCAGACCTCCTGCCGGGGCGGGCAAGGCCCCCTGTTGCCATCACTTTCTTGGTTTGGTAAGCATGATTCTGTTCCCTTATTGACACTCTTTTGCTATAGATGTCAATAATTGTTATCAATCTTTGGGTCCCAACTCAGCACCTATACCGACCGGGATCCAAACGACGACGTCTCAGAAAGCCACCAATATCATTATAAGAACATTCCACATTTATACAACCATTCCAAACTAGTTCAAATATAATTCAGACTTGCTGCTAAAGCAAATAATCTTACAAATTCCTTTTCATCACGACTTTGACAGTTTTTGTTCCTAAGATTTATCGAATACAAATCAGGCCACTGACTAATTCACACCAAACTTTTTACTTGACTAAAGTTATCAATAATAATAGTGTTCAATTCTTTCCATCTTTAATACGGGCAAGTATATGAGGAGAGATTGGAGATTAGTCTGATCCAACATTTCGCTTTACTGACAAATTCCCAGATATGCGCTTCTATTTCAAGATAGCCTTAACTTCAGGTTTTATAAACCACAACTCATAACGTGTTGACTAATATTCATACAAAGAAGGCGCCTTGGCATATAATGTCTAAATTTAAGTGATAGTAAAATTGTATAGATCCTCACTTAAAGAGACCACCAATCCTAGCAAAGAATGCTACTACCATAAATCACAACAAACTAATAGCTCCGAACTGGTTGAATGCCAATTTTTGTAAGACACTACCACCCCGTAAAAGTTGGCTAATCAACTAGTAATAAAAAATAACAAGAAATTAACCCACATAAAATTCTTTGTGCAACTAATTAATAACCCCACATAGAGCATTGGACTAGATCCAACAATAGATTCTCAAAACTAACATTTCTTAACTGGTTTTAATCTCAATCATCTAGAACAAAATTCCAGGGCTCAAACAAAGTCCACATTTAATATTAAACTACAGACTGGAAACCTGTAATAAACTAAATCCACTAATAGAAAGATAAGAGGACTCGTTGATACAAACAAACTAATAAGCAGACTTCTTAGTCAAAGAGACTGAAACCCATATCCTGCAGCAGATCAAAAGAAAAACGGCCAGTTAACAGACAATAACAAACTAAGAAAGGGGGCCCAAGTAAACATCAATTACACCAGATAAAACGTACCTCATCAGACTCTTCTTTCTCTTCTACCTTCTCCTCCTTCTTAGCCTCTGCGGCGGGTGCAGCATCAGCACCGCCGCCACCAGTAGGACCTGCTGAAGCAACAGCAACAGCGCCACCAGCTGGCACAGAAGCCAACTTCTCTCTGCCGGATGCAATCAACTCAGTGATGTCATGCCCACCAACTTGGGACAACAGTAATTCAATCATGTCATCATCAGCCTCAGCTCCAACTGCACTCCAATTCAACAAAGAAACAAATTAACTCCATTTTCTACAATAAAAGTCCTCAGGATCGTCAGCAGTCACAAATCAGAGCACCAAACTTAAAGTAATGAACTGAATGATTCTAGAGCCTAACAAGCCCAATATATAAACCGGAAACAACCTGATTCATACAAGATAATTAAGTTATTATTAGATGTAACATCCATCAAAATCATAATTAACTATTAACAAAACGATGCATAGCAAATGAAGACTTGCAATCGCAAAGAGTAACAAAAAGATCCAAAATCTATAGATATAGATATATACATATATAGACACGCACATATATAACCTAAGAGTGACCACAATCCATAGTATGAACCGATAGGCTAGAGAGTTACCGGATCCGAGGATTTTCTTCAAGTCGTCGGCGGTGGGGCATTCATTGCCTCCCAAAACGGCGAGCAGGTAAGCAGCGACCAGCTTCATATCTGATTATCAAAGACCCACCATAATTAGACATAAATCACCAATCACTACGCTACACTATAGAAATAAACAGAGAAAGGCAGAGAGATTGTACTTTGTAAGACGAAGAGGAAGAAACTACTCCGCTCCTAGTGTTTTTGCAAGGTGATTGTAGTTGGCAAAATGATGCTTATATATAGCTAGGGTTTGAATTAGTGCCTGATTTTTATTTTTAATCGCGTCGCATCTGAATTTTGGTTTCCACTATTGTCCTTTTACTTTCGAGTTCTTACTTTTTATTAAAAGTTTAAAACCGAAATTAGGTCAACATATTATACGTTTCCATTATTAGATTTTCTTTTACTTTTGAGTTTTTGCCTATGCACCAAATGCCATATTTTCTACCTACTTAATAGTTCCCTTTTTTTTTAATTTGGTAAGTATTTATTAGGTAAATTGATCCTAAATTATATATTTCTTTTGAATCAATTACACACAATACATAATATATTGTAAATTATATTATTTGAATAAATAATTTAACGAGTTAAATATATGACATTAAACAATGAATTCATTCTAAATAAATTTAATCGAACTAAATATAAAGTAAGACAATAAAATTTAGTTTGATAACTTCTATCTAAACAAAATTCAATTCGAATCGAATTAAATAGATTTAAAATATGAATTTCATTCTAAAATCCATTAAATTCATTTTTTTTGTACCAGTCCTAGATTTAAGTGATACTTGCATATTATATTAATATTTTTGACCAACCTTAAAGTCAGATTATATTCCAACCTTCAACTTTTTAAATTAACTGATTTAATAGTTTTCACTTCATTGTTTTCTCAGTATAATTACAGCAAATAAAATTTTTTCTTGTTAGGAACTGAAGGATTTTATGAAAATGGTATTTAACGATAATTCAGTTTATTGACAGAAGTCCACCTTATTTTAAAAACTTTTAAAAAGAATTAACAGCTCGAAAGGGGCCATCTTCTATCAACTGGGCTTTCGTCCTCCCTCGTCTAACTTGCATCAGCTAAACGATCGAGATCAATCCCGAAGCAACACGCTTAAGACCATCAACCCTCTTTCTATTATAAACTTCAACCGTAAGAAGGGAGTTGGAAGTAGTTATTCATAAGCTTGTTGTTCATGACCGTATGCAATAGAAATACAACTGGTGATACTATTTAATCTAATAATGACCAAACAGAACTTCACATTTCCTTCAATAACATGCCTATACCCTTGCATGTAAGTCAGTAGAAATTTCCTATATGCATAGATCATACGAGAATACTTCCTACCTGCTTGACATGTTAAAAGAGGAAGGTCAAACCTACAAAGGCATAATACATCGGAGAATTATGACTACGAGTCTCGATCTCAAAGTGAAGCTTCAACTTACATACATCAATTATGCTTGTCTTCACTCAAAAAGTCTATATCATGACTCTTATAATTAGAATGCTAGACTCTCCAACAAGATTATTTTCTCATAGATTTCAACTAATTTATTAAGGAAGGACAGGGTGGCTTAACAACACCAATCTCAACTATCATAGTAGCCAAGATTTCGCAACTAGCTGAGACCCAGTAAACTTATTGTACTACCCTCCAAGTAACCAACTAATATTCGACTTTAAGCTTCAAGGTAACTAAAGTGATGTTTAAAGCTTCGCAAGGGCATATCCAGGTAATTTTAATCGAGCTGGAAGCTTCAGATCTTCACAATCTTCACTGTCCATTGTTTTGAAATATTCTTCTACCATAGAGTTGCGGACGAGCTCCAATTTTGAAGGTTCCCACTGGGTAAAAGAGTAGAAAGAATATAATTCCCGGTGATCTTAAAAACAATGGAAGCTCAAAGTATCTATCCAATTCCAATCTTGGAATTAGTCACTGGGTTGTTCTAGGATGAAGATAATGCCCTCACCTTTGGATTTCTATCTTTGTCCAATAAGATAGCTCTACAACCCTGTAATAGTATGTAAGCCCCTAAGAGTCATTCACATAGAACTTAACAGAAGAAAAACATAACAGATAATTCAGATCAAAACCTCGAAGAAGTCCTTGCTAAGATTTCCTTGCATGACATGACAAACCATTCTGTACTCACGAACAAGGCATTGACCAACGCCTTGAAGCCTTCCTTCTCTAATCTGGAAGCCAGTCTCCAAAATCAACAGTTAATGTATAATATTGCACAAGCTACAAACAAGATAACCCCAAACTGCAGAAAATGTTTAATCTCATCACACAAAAAGGAGAGCAACGTATTGTTACTCATGTTTGTTAGCTATGATTATGGTTGGTTCAGAGATGAATTATGAGATACAAACTTGTGAAAAAAAATATTGTTATAGCAAATAAATTAACAGAAAAGTTGAGAAAAAAAAGGTTCAGATATCGATTTTAACCTTGCAATTGTTCTATAGAAGTAGTAGGTCAATCCTCATATGAAACAAAAGTATTTTATCATCAACCAAGTATTGTTTTCTACGTTAATGAAGTTTACCCTCATGAGAAAGAAAGCTTGAACAAACACGATTAAATGTTCACATTTTATGCCAAGGAATTTATGACTCATGCAAGAAGGGTGCAACGTCATCACATATTCAATGAAAGTCACTGCCTCATCCCATCATATATGAGTTCCACGTTATTGCCCATTACGTAAAAGTTAGATCAATGCAAATGCCATTTCTTCATCTACACAAAATATAACATATTAGTTTGATGAGTAATAGAAATAAATTTGCAAAGAAAGGCGCAACCCACGGATCTAAGAGAAATTTTGAGACTCGTTGGAGAAGCCTTCTTCAGTGACTGGATAGTGTTAGAGATCCAATCATCTGCCTTATTACTTGCCTCTCTCTCCTGTACAAAGGCAAGATGACATGTCAACTCTATGAGCCAAAGTAACAATGATGACTCTAAACAGCTTGTCCAGAAATAATAATATCACAGAAATGAATTCAATCGATCTTTCTCAAGACATAGTTGATGCACATGAATAACTCACAACTGCAGATAAAATTTCTTCAATTGTCTTACGTGAGAAGCATTTATCAATAACATCCAACCTGCAGCCAGCCAATCTCAGAAATGTGAGAAGTAGGAATCATACAGCAATGTAACATTGGTAATTCTGCAACTCAATAGGCAAGGAAACCCCTTTAACTTCCACCGGATCGACAAGGAAAGAACAAAAAGCTAGCAGTTTTGCAAACTCAGATGATAATTGAATTCATTGTGTTCATAAACGCTACATAATGAATAGTTTCTGAAAAACAGAGTAGAAATACCAAACAGAAAAAGGGAAATACCCCTTTTTTCAGGAGAGCTCTTAAGTTCATGTAGAATGCATTTTTCTCAAACTTGGATGTTTTAGTTGTTTCCAGTTTTTGCACATGCAACACTACAAATATAAATGCAAGTCAGAGAAAAAGAAAAGAACGTAAGCAACCAAATTGATAAATGGGCATGTTCTGTGTTTTGGCAGTCATTAGAAGCCATGCTGCCTTAGTTTTTTAACATTATCTCCCATTAAGCCACAAGGCCCAATGGCGCATTCAAGTTTGAAAATTGACAGCCTGCAAAAAATATCCTACGACAATCTGTTTCAAACCATCACAAACAGGGAAAACGTTTACCCAACTACAAACTCAAAATCCCTTCAATAAGATCTGAAATATATTGATTCTTTTATACTTTTTCTGCATGTATTTAGGAGATCATTTGTGAACAGACACATTTGACGTTGCTAATGATGTTGCAAGAATAGACATTATTGACAATTTCAGGAGAGGGAAAGGTATACAATTTTTATGCACCATTAACAAACTTTCACATCAATAGAGATACTGAATCTGAATGGTTAAATTGAAGACAAACCGGTGATAAGCACTTTGCTCTTTCAAATTTGGTCGTTGAGCATATTGATCAATAACAGCACAGACAGCTGCTGGATCACTGGAATCTATCTTGCATAAAGCTTCTTCTAAAAGTGACAATTTCTGTTAAACAAGTATGGTATTTAATTATTAATTAGGTATCACATTTTTTAATATGTAACAACTGGAGCACCACAGCTAACAAGCGAAAACTTAATCCACCTTGACCTCAAGGACATTGATTGATAACATCACAAAAATATCAAGAAAAATTAGAATCCAAAACATCAACTTTTTCATAACTAATAACTCGACAGTGCATATAGTTTGACTTCACAGTTCTCCACGTGTAGTTGCATGATCAGCATAGACCTGCTCAGTAGCTTGTACTTTAACAGGTAACTTCCAGTAATTCATTAATAACAATGAATCAGCCATGCTTTCGAAACAAGATCAGCTAAATTATAAAGCTCACAGTTTTTGTGAGTAGAAGCAACATAAAAGACTTTGCACAACATTCACCATCAATGAAAAGCAATGCATCTCTAATGAGATTATTCTGGCTCCCTAACTCAAATCATTACAGTAATTCTTGTCAGGAAATCAGATTATATCAAAGCCTCAAAGCTCGCAGATATCAGTCAAGCATACACTACCATTCTGGAAGCACTAACCTACAGACTAACAACAACATGCAGACATGTGGCATAAATTTTTACAACATTTTGCTTCATCCTATATCCTTTAGCTAGTATGCAGAGCCACAACCACGTCAAAGAGAGTCATCAACCTTGACTCCCTTAATGTGCTATATGATTTTTACTTTTTTCGGGGAGAACAGTTCACTTTTAATCATATTTTTGGCAACTTCTCAAGTAATGCTTAGCCCAGACCTATTTACAAAAGGAATAACTTTGAAAATAAGTAACATACGGGCCGGTTGTGTCTAAATTGGTCAGCCAGTTAGCATTTCTTTTTCTTTTGCTTTCTAGACGAGTAACAACTACACATTGACAATCCCTATATGAAGCCCTCTGCAAGCTAATAAGTAATAAAAAGGGAAAGAATGGATGATAATATCAGAATGTTGAAAAGTTGGATAATTTCCTTGGACTCTGATTCCAACACCACCTTCAATTACAATGCCAATTCAGCGACTAGAAAGGTGATTTATGATTATGCTATGACCTGGCATATAAGACACTGCCAACTTTCCCTTTTAGGTTCATCACTGTCAATGAGGCTTATATGGAATTACTACTGTTTAATATCACTAATTAAATTTTAACATTTCAAAATTGACCTCATCACCATAGAATCAAACATTTGCAGTGATAAAGTACCGCCGAAGGGATGAAATGAGTTGCAAGACCACATGCAAGCATTTCAGCACCATCCAACCTTGCACCTGTTAGCCCAACATATTCCCCTGTCGAAACAAATTAATGGAGGCAAGGTCATTTCAGAAAAGAGATACAAATCTATCTAAAAGTTTCACAATTTTATAACAAGTTGACCCCTCATGCAGCAAATGCGTAATGCTAAAAGAAAAGAACTGTAGAAGTGTCATACCATGAAAGACTTCCATTATGATCAATAAAGCAAGCTTATGATATTGCACTAATTAAGCAGCATTTTAGACTTTTGACGTAGAAGTGATAACTACAGAAAATACCTTTATCAATTCAATTAAGTTTAACCATCATTTAAAGCAACAAGTCTGCATAAAACCACGAAAGTCACTCATGCCTTTCATGCTGCCCATGACAGTATAGGTAGCTAACCCAAATGCCATAAAAAGTAAAGTCTGTTTTTCTTTTTCAAAACATTATTAAGTATTCTGAATGATCGTAGAATAGAAGAATATCAGATGCCAGGAGTCTACTACCAAAAATAGAATTAAAGCCCCATTTCATGCAGCATTACCAAAAAATCCAGGAAGTCTTGACAAGAAATATGATGCACCCACATCTGGAAAGAGACCCAAAGCTGTTTCTGGCATTGCAAAGATCTATAGCATGTAAAGATTTGTAACAGACAGAAATTAGACTTTTAAGAAATCACAAACAACAAAAACTAAACATTATATCTTCAACCAATCCATATGCTATTGTTTCTCAATGATAATAAAGGGGTCAGCAAACCACAATGACGGAATGCATTCCTTAAACCAGCATCAAATAAGTTCACGAAGCAGCACTTCTATCTTTTTCTTTTCAAACTCAATTATGAAAGATGGGAATTAAAAGAATTAAAAGAACTGTTTAAAATGTATCGAGCACTTAGAGATGTGTCTAACATTACAAAATTGTGAATCATAAAGCATTCATTTCTAGGGCTGCAAAATGAAAGTTTCTACAATGTTAAATCTGAAAGCAAGAAGATTACCGAGTTCTCCGTCGCAACACGGAATCTTCCATGTATTGACACACCAGCTCCACCTCCCATAACAATTCCATCGAGGATAGAAACCTTTGACATAATTGAAGTGTGAATAAAAGAAGTATTGTACATTAATATGTAAGATACCAATTGCTCACCTGGGGCTTGGAGAATGTGGCCATTATGTAGTTTAAAGTGAATTCCTTGCGGAAAAAATCAGCACCTAACCTCCAATTGCCTGATACATAGAAATGTAAAGTTACAGCTCTCCAGTCATTCTGGTACTAGGGTTCAGCTAATGTAACATGACAACTATAAACTAAAGGAAGAAGTTGGACCCTCTTTGATATCACGGACCACAGCAGCAACATCCCCACCTGCACAAAAAGCTCTTCCTTTCCCCTAGAAATCAATAGCCCAGAGTTAATTTGCCCGCAGAAAACCATTATAAAACCTCAAATTGTATTAGTATACCGGTAAGTAAGAAAGTGAATAAGAGATGTAAAATGAAAATGAAATAGGAATATACCTTAAGAACAATCAACTTGACATTGGAGTCGATGTCATAAGCAAGGAAAAGCTCCAATAGCCGAGTGATCTAGAACCGTAGTCATAATAATAATTTATTAATTCAAAAAAAGGGAACATTTATTTCAAAATTTAGTTTGTGGGAAAAAATAAATAATCAGCAAGAAAAATGAAGGGAGGAAAAGTGGGATACCATAGGAAGGGAAAGAGCGTTCAATTGCTTAGGCCTGTTTAATATTACGGTTCTTACAGACGAAGACAAACTGCCTTCTACCAGAATCTGTGACATATATAAATTCCTTGGTGAGTAGCATCGTGACTCCTGAGAGCGAAAGAAGAAGGAAGCTGCAACTACCTGGTCATGATACTGCTGATGAGCCATTTCTTGGGGTAAGTTGGATAGCTTTCCAATTCTTTCTCTAGCTGTTATCAATCTCAATGGTGTGCTTGACCTGTGGATTTCAGGCGTAGCTTCTCTTTTCCTCACTCTTTCTTTTTGATTGAATTGAATAAAATAGCACTTCTCAACCTCCACAAATAAATTGCTAGTTTTACTTTGCATGTAGAATTCACTCGATACCAAAATGAATGTTTAAGAAATCAGTAATTAAATTGAATAGGAAATGTAAATGAATGTAAAAGAAAGGAGTAATTAAATTAAATAGGAAATGTAAGTGAATGTAAAAGAAAGAAGTTGACATCATCATTATCATCACATCTAGTCCGAAATTTCACAATAAACGAGATTTGGAAAGATCTGATAGTGCGCAGCCTTACCCTTACATAATAGAGAGGCTGTTTCTTATAAACCCATATATAAATGAGACAATATAAGAGTAATGCATGTTACAGAATTATAAATCGAAGGTCAAAATAATACTCTCACACTCACAAAATCACAATCCAAATACCCATCTTAAGCCCAAAATTGACAACAACTTCCCAACCATTGACAGACAAATTGAATACACATCACCGGAGCTATATCGCAGATCAAGATAACTAAACAAGAAAAAAGAAAACCTCACTAGAAAATTTCAAAAGATAAAAAAGGAAAAATAATAAATCTAAAAAATTAGTTCATGTCAAAAAATGATATCGAAATCAAGAAAATAAAAGGAACATATCAAATCAAAAAAAGAAATGGACTTTCCCAGATTTAGAGAAGAAGGAATAGGAAGTAGAGAAAAATTAGGGAACTTGAAAATAAGAAGAAGATCGAGGGGTATGACTGGAAAAAAATATAGATTCTTTTTTAGGTGAAAGAAAGAAAAGATTGAGAGATTTCAACCTTAATGGTAACACTATAAAACCAGAACTACCACTTACTCTTGGTAATAGAATCGTTAATATTAATAGCAGGGAACAGCAAAGTCCCATTAGCCTGCATCTAATACAACCTCTTAACACCAGTGGTAGTCTCCTCAAAAACCCCAACCAATCTCTCCACATTTATTGTTAGTAATATATGGTCAAACCCACGATAGATAGCAAACTAAAAGTGCCCACAAATGGAATAATATTTAAAAAAATGGTGAAGAAGAAGAAAAAGCAAAGGCGGTACCTTAGAGCATAATCATAGTTAAGCTAGTGGATTTAAGATGTAGAAGAAGAAAACAGACAAGCAGGAAGAAGGAGAAGGGTAAAAAGCCCTTTTCTTTTCACATAAAGGAAGGATCTTTTTTTAATCATCGTATGATATGAAAATGTAATCAAAATTCAATCTAAAAAAAAACCCCACACTAAAGGATGAAATGAAATACAACAAAAGAATGGAGATCTAGAAAGGACAAAGACGTACAGAAAAAGGCCAAGATGCAAAGAAGCAAGAGCAGGCCGTCGCTGCCTCTTAGCAGGTCATTAATAAGGGGTAGAGGATGGTGACAGTGGAGACGATGGTGGTGAGGACGAGATGGGCGTTCTTGCCTTTGGTTGCTTGAAACCCCACCAAATCAAGTCCATAAAATCAATTAACCAAACAATCGATTTCGTAAAGATAACTAACCAGAAGGTGATGGAAAAGGAGAATAAGAGGAGTTCAAGAAGACGCGTCGAGACCACAACGGTGATGGTTATCCTGAGTTGCGGCGTCGAGGAGGGAAAGAGACCAGATATTGCTTTTGTCTTATACTAGACTAGATATTACTTTTGTCGTGAATGTTGTAAGTCGTTATATGCATGCACCAAGGAGAAAACATTTGGAGGCAGTCTATAAGATCCTACGGTATCTAAAAGGTACTCCAAGGAAAGGGCTGCTATTCAAGAAAGAAGATCAAAAAACAATTGAAATATATACTGATTCGGATTGGGCGAGTACAAAAGAGGATAGACGAACAACTATTAGATATTGTACTTTTGTGTAGGAAAATTTGGTCATGAGGCAAAGTAAGAAGCAAAAGGTGGTAGCCAAGAGTAGTGCTGAAGCTGAACTAAGAGCTATTGCAAAAGAGATGTGTGAAAGTCTCTAGTTAAAGAGAGTGTTAACAGAATTGAGAATCGGTTTTGAGATACCTATAAAGCACTATTGTGATAACAAGGCAGCCCTAAGCATGGCACACAATCTAGTCCACCATGAGAGAACAAAACATGTTGAGGTTGATCGACATTTCATCAAAGAGAAGATAGAAGATGGGACAATATGCCTAACTTATGTTCCAACAAAGAAGCAGACAGCTGATATGTTTACAAAAGGACTTCAACGACTTGCATTTGAAGAGTATATTAGCAAGTTGGATATAATAGATATCTATGATTCAACTTGAGGGGAAGTGTGGTTAAGATATGTATATTTCATAATATTATGGTCTGATCATAATCAGATCTTTTAGATTATATAACAATATCTTATAGATACATAGTATCCTAGGATTATATTTCCATATTTGTACAGATTTTCTAGCTTATTTTTTAAACCCTATACGTGTATATATATATATATATATATATATTGCAGTCTCTAATAAAAGAAATATAGAGCAAATTAGCTCTTATTCACAATTAGTTTACCCACCAATCTTTGATTAGGGATGTCAAAAAGGGCCCGACCCATCTGGCCTGATTTTGGCCCGAGTTAACCCACCATTACTTCAAAAATGACATTATTTTTTATTTTTTTCTTAAAAATATATATAGTGGGCCGTGTTGGTCTAGCCTGTCTGTGGCCATTCGGGCCACGAGTCGGTAAGCCCGTGGTTGGGCCGAGCCATACACCACTGGCCAACCCAGCCAGGCCTGTTAAGCCTAGCCCGACCCATTAACATCTCTATCTTTGATATCTTTCTTTGTCAACTGATTTCCCTGCATCAATCGTTCCCCTACTTGTTTCTATAGGAGTATCACTCGGGTTGCAACCCAGCATCCCAATTTCATTTAACAAATCAATCACATATTTTTGCTATAAGACACTGATCCCTCTCTTTGATCTAGCAACTTACATGCCTAAGAAATATATCATCTAGCCAAGGTCTTTTACTTCAAATTCCTTTTACTTCAAATTCAGTGGCTAGAACTTTCTTCAACCTCGCCATTTTGAACACATGATCCCCTATTAGTACAATGTCATCCACATAGATAATTAAGATGGTTTTCTTCCCTTCTTTGGATTGTTTAAAGAACATGGTATGATCCGAATGGCCCTATTGATATCCTTGACCCTTTATCACTTTAGTGAATCCATCAAACCATGCTTTTGGAGACTGTTTCACCCTATACAATGATTTCTTTAGCTTACAAACTTTTCCTTCCTCCTCCTGTTTACAAAACCCTAGTGGTAAGGTCATAAAGACTTCTTCCTCTAACTCACCATTTAAAAAAGGCATTTTTTATGTCAAATTGCTGGAGTGGCCAATCTGAGTTGGTTGCTGTAAGCGATCTAGAAGAGGGGTTGAATAGATCTTTAAAATTTTTGAGAATTTCTACAAGAAAATCAGAAGTTAAAACACACAGAAACAATTTTGATAAACTTAAAAGAAAAGTGTAGGGAAGAAGATCAA
>JANIJH010000008.1:9927648-9939750 GCA_024520975.1 Erythroxylum areolatum
TTCGATTATACATCATCTTGTTGTATGGTCTTTTTCCGCAGTGTATTGTGAATACTCGGACCGTACGCGATCCAACAAAAGATACGCAGATAATCACACTTCCTTTATTAGCATGTGCGATTACTCAGCCTCACACAAAATTAACGCTCAAGAATCATTTAGAATACCTTAAGCAAGCTTCTTTTTTCTACTCATCTTTGTCATTCTCAGAAGCACAACTCCTTCTTCTCTGCACCTTAACTCTCTGCTTCCTATCAAATCTCCTAAACCTCACCAAGCTTACTTACAATGGTACGATCAAAATCAAAGGGATAGAAGAAAACCTTCGCTTCCACTTCTAACCATAGCAAAACTCTCCGACATGAACAGACCCTTGTTTCTGAGTCTTCTTCTTTATCGTCAATAGTAAGATCATTAAATACCCCTACCGTACCTATTTTCGTAACTTCTATAGAAAAGCCCAAGGTTCAAAGGCATCAACTTATGAAACTCTATATGAGAGAAAGATAAAGATTTTGGCTATGTTGTCTATAGAATCAGACTCTGATTCATCTTCCAAACAAAATAAATCAGCAATCAAGCAATATATCTCAAACTCTGATGAAGAAGGTTATGATGACTCAAACCTTAGCTCATCAGAAAAAGAAGAAAAAGGAGAAGAAGAAGAAGAAGAAAAATACGTAGAAGAAGAAAAGGAAGAAGAAGAAAAAGGAGGAGGAGGAGAAGAAGAATCTTCTAGTGAAGGGGAGTTAGGAGAAAAGTAAGGTTCTACTCTCCTTCATTCTCACTACCCATTCTTACTCCACCTATCCTCTCTTCCAAAACTTTCATACCACCTTCCACTACTCCTTCAACCTGGTTCTAAGGATAAAAATGTGCCTGAAGTGCACTAGATTGGTAATTATGATGGTTTAAATGAAGAATCATCTCAGTTAATAAGGCAACCATGAACTAGAGAAAGTGTTGCAAAACAAGCTGAGAAATTTGTTGAACAAGAAGAAGCCCTGATAGTGAGAAAAAAGAAGAAGAAGAATCTCAAAAAAAAGGGAAAAAAAAGAAAAGGAAAATAGCCTATAGTTGAAGAGAAGATTAAGGACCCCATTGTTGGGGATGAGCCATTTTATGAAAAAGCCTTGTTTGAAGAAATCCCAAAGGCAGAAAGGTCAAAATTGAAGAAGCAAAAGAAAGAAGAGTCTTCAGGACTGGTTAAGTTGTTTAAGCCAATAGAAGCTGAAGCACGATACAAAATGTGGTACAAGAAGCCCAAGGTGGTTGCAAGATGTATTTTGCCTCCTCTCATGTTCTATGACATTGGTATTCCCATCTTTTCCTATTTTCTTACTGTTGGTTAGGAGAATTGTTTGAATTTGGATGAAATAGTATGTGATGACTTAGTTAGATTTTTTTACACACATATGAGAAAAGAAGAAATTGATGGAAAGTTGGTAATCACCTCTTGATTATATGAGTGTGAGAAGTTGATTACGAAGGAAATCTTAAGAAACATTATGAATATAATTCCCATAGGCAAAATTAACCTTTCCTGTCATAAGTGAGACATTACTGATCTTGATCTGGGAAAAGTTGTGGACTTTATATGATTACACACTGAGAATGCCCATAAAGGGAGACCGCGGTGTAGACATCTGGACTTACTACCAAGATGTCTTGCATCAATATCTGCTACTTCAATTTTTCCAAGACGTAGTTCAGTGGAAAGATGCAGTCTTCTAGATACCTATGTGGTGTACAATCTTTTGAAGGGTAATAAGATGGATCTCCCAACAATAATGTTAAAATTTATGGTGGATAAGGGAAGTCGTAAGAATAACACTGGCGGTCTATCGTATGGGATGTTTCTAACCAAGATTTTTGCTTATTATAGAGTGTCTTTTGACAATTTGGATTGGTATGAACCTGGAAAGTTTTATTCTTCTATTCCCTACCAATTCAGATATAAGTTGAAAGACAATGTGTGGGTGGAGAAGAAAACTGAAAAGTAGCAGATCTCTTGGGTCCTATCCCATAAAAATCAGCCCTTGCTACACTCTAGAGCACAAATGATATGATCCTTAAAATGTGTAGCCAGATCTATAGCATGCAAAATCAAATTCTTGACATGTAGATTTTGCTTCGAAAAATTTATAAATCTCCTAAATAACTTTGTCACTATTTTTTTGCTTAGTTTATTTTTTACGTACTTGTACTATTTTTGACTTACTTTCTAGTTATTTGCTCTCTACTTTTTGATAATGATAAAGGGGGAGAGTTGATGATATATTTGCTTTCGATGATATATTTTCTCTTATATCTAATATATATTCTCTACTAACTATTGAAATATTGTTGAACTGAATTTATGAAGTTTAAATATGTTATATGCATAAACGATAGGCTCTTGTCATAAAAAAAGGCTCATTCTAATCATGATTGTGAGATAGAACACATGAAATTTACAGGTATCTTTCGAAATTCTCTATTATTTGAATTTTGAAACTATATCTGTTATTACTTGTCATCATAAAAAAGGAAAAGATTGTTAGCTCAAGGTTTGTTATTAATGATTTTGATGATAAATATATAATACTTCAAAATTCAAATTGAAGTTATTTCCTTTTATTGGTAACAACATAATTCTTAAAAGAAAATAAAATCATAGAAAAATGTCTTCTTTATTGTGAGAACCTTTTCAATGAACTTAGTTTATTAGAAATGATTCCACAATATCCGGAAAGATCTTACTAATTTGAAATTTTAGTTTTGAAAAATTTGACAAAACTTTTTTCTTAACGTCTAAGTGCCTGTTTGGATGAGCTTATATCAGTAGAGCTTTTTTAAGAAGAGCTTTTCTAAGAAGTCAGTTGACTGTTTGACTGTTTGACAACATAAAAATAAAAAACACTTTTAATTTTAATTATATTTTGTTTTGTAATAAAAACTATTTATGCATATAAATATTATTTAAAATATATTAAACAATATGCAAAGCCCAATATATTAATTGTTATATAATTTTAAACCATATGAAACCTAAATAAAAATATATCTAACCAAATGTTTTATATGGATTATAATATAAGTAAAACTAATATAAAAAATGAATATTAAACATATAAAAAAGTCAAATAATATTATATAAATCTCAAAATAAAGGTGAAGATGTGTTTGTAGGTATTGTGGAAATTAAGTGTAAAAACATAAGGATAAAGGGAACTAAAAATAAGCTCATTAATTAATTTGAAAATTTTACCTTAAAAAGTGTTTTTTTGAAAAGCTTCAAATTTGAGCTTCTAAAAAACCTATATTTTAGCTTCCAAAAAAGTCATTTATATGAAAACAGTACTTTTTGATTTTACAGCCAAACACTCATTTTTCTTAAAAACAACTTTTGCAGTGAAAAAAGTGCTTATTCACTCTCCAAAAGCTGAAACAAACAGATACTAAATATTGGAAGATTCCAGTAGAGATTATATCGAAGAGTCATTAGATACAAAGTCAACTCAGAATTAAAAAAAAAACAACGACTAGTTGAAGAAAATATCTACTTAAAGAAGGGCCGCTGCATTTGTCAACAACATATAGATTTATGAAATACTTTAACAACATCAATATTCTTGAAAGTTATATCTATATCAAACTCCTTGTGCCTTAGAAAGTAAAATCACTCTATTTGAGAGAGATTGTTATTCCTTGAAAACTTACATTGAGCAAACTCTATATTCATTTTTGTTAAAAACTTGTAAAAGCTTGTTAAATACTATGAGTGTGGAAGTTTAAAGAATCTTGAAAAATATGTACTTATGAGCTTGGAGAGGCTCGTGAAAATTTATTACTTGGAATTTTATAGTGAAATATTCAAGTCGAATATGAGGGGCCTGAGCGTAAACTTCGTTATAAGTTGACCTAGTATAAATCGACTATGTCGCACTCTCTTTCTTAACTTTTAAATTTTTGCATTACAGTGTGTGTTTAATTTATAAGAGGTTTCTTTACTTTTAGAATAGGCTCCTTCTGTTTTAATATTGCAAGAGATTTCTTTCGGTAAAAAGCTCCTTTCATTTTTTTAAACATTAAGTGGTTCCTTTCGTTTTAAGTTTTATCAAGTTGCTTCTATTTACAGACTTTTCAATTAAAAGTTAGCAGGTTCTTATTCTTTATACGAATTGATACTAGCTTGTAAATTTTTTAAATTACACACATTTCACCTCCTCTGCCTGAGTTTGCTTTATCACATTGGTTAGAGTAGGTGCAGCAGTTTTATTGACTATATTCTGTAATATATATAATAGGCTATGACAGGTCATGCATGAAGGGGCACGTTAAGTTGGAGGTTAGTTTTTGGTTCGGTGAAGCACAAAAATGGTGAAGTATTTTGATAAATCATTTCAAGAAACGGGATTAGTGGATTAAATAAGGAATATTGTATTTAGAATGTTAATAAACAGAACTATCTTAGGGAGGTGTGTTACAAAATAATGGAGGAGAAGTAACTATCAGAGGATAAAATGAGTAAAACGAAAAATCGTATATTCAATACTTTTTAAATATATAATTATTCATTTTCTTTTTATGTTTTCTTCCAAAGGGTATGACTGGTTGGTACATTTTGAACTTGGTGAGATTATCATTCCGCAAATAAAAAGAAATATTTTAATAGAAAAACTTTATCATACTTGCTCAGCTAGATGTCGTTTTGCTTATTTTGAAGTCATCCCAACTTGTTCTACTTCTTGATGTTGTTCTACTTATTTTGTTGTCTTCCTATGTCTCAGCAATCTTTAATCATCCTTTCCTTTTGTATGTTCTTATGTCTTCTATTGACAAGATTTCTGCAAAATTTTCTATCTCTAGCATAAGCTTCGCGTGAATCAAAATTCCAAACCTCTTGTGCATAAATTTTCAAAGACTAGGCGGAGTCCCTTTGTATAAGGTAGATTCAACAATTTCAAAGTTTCGTAGCCTTGTTAGAGGCAGCTGAAAAAGCTAACATTTGTTCAGATTGTGACATTTTCTACCATGGCATCAATAAATTCAACAATTTGTGTTGCCGTTTTATCATTTTGTGTGATACAAATTAGCTTAACTAATGCGAAGTTCTTAGGAGCAGAGACCATCTTTAGGCTCAAAACTTCTATCACCAGCAACGACTCGATGATACCATCCACCCCTAATATGAAAAGACCGACAATCAAGCTCATCCATCGTGACTCCTTGCTGTCTCCTTACGACTCCAGTAAAACCTGCTCTGACAGTGCCAAAAGATCCAGGGAAAGTTCAATTTCTCGATTTGTTTATTTGTCAAAAATAGCTTCAAAAGCTCGTGATATCAAAGCAGATCTTATTCCAAGCATCAGGTCTTTCCTATTCTATGTAAGTTTTTCAATTGGTGAGCCGCCTGTTCCACAGCTTACTGTAATGGACACTGGAAGTAGCCTTCTTTGGATTAAGTGCCTACCTTGCACTCCTTGTTCCCAAAATTCAGGTTCTATCTACAATCCTTACAAGTCTTCCACTTATTCTACTCTATCATGTAAAGATTTCTACTACTGCAAATACTGCAACTCATTTAATCAGTGCCTATATAACATCACATACGTTGAAGGGCCTTCATCATCAGGAATTCTTTCAACTGAGCGACTAACCTTCGAGGCTCCTGACGACGGAAATTTTTTTCTATCAGACGTTGTATTTGGTTGTGGTCATAAAACTCAAAACTTCATCGATGAACATTTCAAAGGTGTATTTGGACTTGGTAATAGGGCAAAAGCATCATTGCTTAAACAAATGGGCTCCAAATTCTCTTATTGTATTGGCGACGTAAGGGATCCTTACTATAATTTTAACCATTTGATTATAGGTGATAGTGCAAGGTTAGAGGGCTTCTCAACACCTGTCAAGATCATTAATGGACTTTACTATCTTACTCTAGTAGGTATAAGTGTAGGTGGAAATATGCTCGACATAAATGCAAGTACATTCCAAAAGACTCCAGGGGTTAACAATGGAGTCATTATAGACTCTGGAACAGAATTAACTTTTTTAGCTAAAAAGGGGTTTGAAATAATTATCAAAGAAATCCATCTTCTTTCCGAAGGGTTATTGACGAGGGATGAAGAATCATCACAAGAATTGTGCTACAAGGGGATTGTAACCCAAGTTGCTCAAGGGTTTCCAGTTCTTACATTCCATTTCGCAGATGGGGCTGACCTCATTTTGGATATAATGAGCATGTTTATTCAAGTCAATCCCAATGCATTTTGCTTAGGTATTGCTCCTAGCGATGGGATTACTAGTTCTGGAAGTTTATCCATAATTGGAATGTTGGCTCAGCAGTACTATAATGTTGGTTATGACCTCAATGCTAGCAAGATGTACTTCCAAAGAATCGATTGTGAGCTTCTCGAGGACTGATTCCTTGTAACAGCATATCCAACGTTCTTTATTCTTCATTATAAAGATTTTGGAAATGGTTAACAAAGAATTCCAAACCAAATACTGAGCAGAATAATCTTTGGAGCAGAAACTTCATGAAGTTAGAAGTAATCCCTCTTAACCAACGGATTATGATCAACATTGTTCTTGGCATGCGGCCAAGAGAGATAAGGCCTAATAGCCATCGGTGTTAATTTCTCATCACAAGTAGAAGCATAAGACCATCATAATCATAGAACTCCTATTAGACATATGTAGCCCAAGAGAACTTAACATCCACCATGCGCGGACGACTAAATGGTAGCTGGGGTTTGGATATATGACCCTCTGATTCAAGTGTGGGGTTGAATCACATTTATTGGCCTCAAAAGAAATATCGATCCATTCTTCCAATTGGCTTGTTCTGGTAAATGTTTTAAAAGTCAGCTCATATATTAAACCAGTTAAACGAAAAGTTTAAAATTTAAAGATTTTACCGGTATTAAGTCATTATAAAATTAGTATATAATGAACAAAAAGTAAAAAATAAAAATAAAATATTTCAGTGAAATAAAGAGTTCACCATCGTCTATTATTATATAATGAACTAATAATAAGTCAAATCTCAAAATTCAAACTAAATTTGAATGTAATATAAAACTTAGACTAATAATAATAATCAAAATTATATTTCTAAAGGAAGTTATATGTCATCATGGTTAAAAGTTTCAAATTCTCCAATATTATTTAAAAACTCGTAAACTATACTTTTTTTCAAAGCATATATATAATAAATTATAAATTAGTAATGTATGAAATTATTCTCTATTGTAAATTTGTAATACATTATACTTTTAATGTTAAATATGATCAAAACAAGACATCAACTAACTACTATGTTCATGGTTCAGTCATTATAATAAATGCATTTTTTTCATGTCACCTTTTCAATTTCATTATAATTAAGATATATTAGGTGATGGTTTATATTCTTTGATCCAAAAATCATTATTGTTAATACAATCAATATCAACCGGATCATATGAATACATAATAGAGAAATTACAAACTCAATAATAAAAATAAATAAATAAAATACATGTTAGTAATTCTCGTATTATAAGTAATGTAAACAAGGTCATTAAATCTTTGATGTTCTAAACGATTTCAATTTTTATATGAATATTTTCAAAAACTCCCCAATTATGTTTACAACATGACACTGAAGTTGTTTGACTGAGTAATATAATAATAATTTTTCTCAATATTGAAGAACTTTCACTGAATAATCTTCACCGCTTATATGTATATTAAATTAATAGTTATGAGAAATAAAAATATTATTAATAAGTAAATGATGAACTAAAATTTTGAATTTATCAGGCTGCATTTTTTCATCATAAGTTTTCTCTTTAAAGATGATTTAACAAAACTTCTTAAACCTTCACGATAGAATTTAATTTCATTTGATACCTTTGACTACTCTCTAATAAAGAAATTTGCATTTAATCACATAAAAAACATAGTCCATAATATCATTTGTGCGTCTGTCTCCACTATATAAGCATCAAGGATTGAGAAAAATAAGTTGCTAAGTGGATCCTTTGAATAAGATGCTTATCTTATCTTCAGTCAAGCATATCTGTATAAGGCCTATACATTTTCTCCTTTCTTTAAATAAAACATATATTTGTTTTGTGAGCTCTATATATACCATCATATATATACCAAATATGGCTTCTCATCTAATTCAACAATCCTCATCAACCTTATAAGTGGAGCCATAATCTTCATAATGGTCAAGCAAGTATTCCAAAATTTATTAACTAGAATAATAGCATAAAATTCTTTTTCTTTCGCACACTTCAATAATTTATGACTTGAAAAATGTTTAACTATCACTAAATTTTAAAGTTGATGTTTATATTCATAAATAATTTTCAAAGTAATAAATGTAATTATAATCCTAGTAATAGCAACACGCACAATCTCAACCCAATCTTCTTGCTTTCTTAACCAAAACAAAAATTATGATATTAAATGCATGAGAAGCTAGACTGGAAATATAGTCCATACTATTAATATCTTTTAAAATGAGATTTATACAACTAACGGTACATAGAGATTAATAAATATGCTCATACTTTAATTCTAACAAGTACCCTATTTATACATAATTAGTTACATTATCTGTAATGAAATGAATAACATTCTTTTGTCCAACTCACTTGATAATTTCATAAAATAATTAGATAAAACATTAGCATTTTTTACCATATCAAAAGAATCAATAGAGTTGATAAAAGTTGTTCTAAAATTACAATAAATTAAGAAATTAATCAAGGTTCTTTGTCTTTGATAAGTCTACCCATCTAATATAATAGTCCATCTTGTTGATTCATAACTAGACATATATATCTGTAATCAACTGAAATTCCTTTTTGTAATCTTAAAGCAAAGGCACACGAATATCATAATAAGAAGGTATCTTAAATCTTGGACCTATCATTGTCATAGCATTTATTACTTCTTAAACATAGGGTGAATTTAAAGCATTTAAAGGAAGATATAAATCGTAGAATCATCTAGCCTATGCTCATTTACATCATAAAACAACTTCTTTATCAACCAAAACATTTTTAAAACTAGGTTGAGAATCAAATATAATTCTTGGAGGAAAATAATAATCTATGATAATAGTAGCTTTTCTTTTTCCTTTATCTGATACTTGTAGTGCTTCATCATCTCCAAAAGATTTATCATAAGCCTCTTATTTCCTTTTTCTTTTTTATTAATTACAACAAATAATTTCCAATCCTCTACCATAAATAAATTGGTACTTTTTTTTGTAAAAAGCAACATTACTCTTAATATCAGCAAGATATTCTTTCATTCTGTAAGTTCCTCCCCCTTTAAATATTCTACCATAAAACATACAATTATATTGAATATTTTCATTAGATGTTTGAGAAGAAGAAAAATAATTTCATATTATATCAGGTTGGCTATGAGTAGAGGATGTTAAGTTCATTGAATCTTTTTTATGATTCCATATTTTCCATCATAATTTTAACTTGAAAATATGAAAAAAATAATAATTTTATTACTTTTGTACAAAAATAAGTCACAACAATAACTGCAACAAAAATAATCACAGAATATTATATCGATAAACGAAAGAAGAAAGAAAAAACGAAAAGAAAGAAGACAAAAGTCTAAAAAAACAAAAATACCCCTTAAATTTGTCTTTGTGATTCTTCCATCTTTTGCGTCGATTTGTTAATATGAGATTTGACTTTAATCACCATAACTAACAAAAGAAATAACAAGAAAAAAAGGAGAGTAAACCTATGATCTTGACACAAGGAATCAAAAAATATATAGAAGAAATAGAAAAGATGTTGAAAAAAATTAAACACAATAAAGAAAATCAATTCAAATAGGAAACATCAACTAAAATATTTTCCAAGATTGAATACATTTAAAAAGTCACTTAAAAAGTTGAAGTATATTTAAAGAATGAACATATTTTTTAAAAGTTTAAATATCACTCCTTAACACACTCTTAATTCATCTTAAGCAAAATTACTTATCTATATTAAATTACAAATAAATAAATTTTTAGCGTCCTTCTTTAAACATACTTTTTTTAAAGTTTTAACATGCTCTTAAATTATTCTAAACAAAATTACTTATTAACATTAAATTACTAATTAATATCTTTTTTAATGTCCTTTTTAAACATATTTCTTTTAAAATTTAAACATCACTTCTTAACATGTGCTTAAATTATCTTAAACAAAATTACTTTTCTTCATTAAATTACTAATTAATAACTTTCCAGTGTCCTTCTTTAAATGTATTTCTTTAAAGTTTAAACACCACTTCTTAACACATTTTTAAATATTCCTAAACAAAATTACTTATATATAATAAATTATTAATTAATAAATTTTCTAGGGACCTTCTTTAATTGAATTTAGAGAAGTGTTAAAATCTAGTAGTGACTTGTACCTAAATCTTAGAGAAAATAAAATCTCTACTTGTGAGTCAATAGCAGACCCATTTTAACATAGATAACAACATTTTTATGGCAAAAAATTAATTATCATGTTTTAATTTTTTGAAAAATTAAAACGATTTTATTAAATAAATAATAGGATCCATCAACGACCAAATCCAAATCACGAGTAAAGCAATATGACATTTACTAAAGAACATATTTTACATTATCCTCGGACAAGTCTCAAATAATAGCAAAAGTTGAGACGCGTGTCCTTTATGCAACTTGCAAGTCATCCACTAGAGGGTAAGAAGTTCCTGGTGTGTTACACGGCCTCCAACAATAAAGCAACAAGAAGCTTATGGCGATGTTATCTCTAGTACTATTTCTACAAAGGAAATTATCAACACTCATTGATGATTGCACGACTAGGATCTATTTCCATCTCCAACTGGGTTGTGTTTTAGTTTTACCAGCTCTTAATCAAGTACTTATATAGCCTAGCAAATTTTTTACCAGTGTGTTGCATTTAGGTCTTAAAAGAAGTGATATAAACACCTTGCATTTTTTAACTGACTATTTATCCATTATTTGAGCTAGAGGGATTTCCTTTGTATTCTAGCGTTTGTTCGTGAGTTTCTGCCTCTTACACTAATCTCAATTCCTAACTCTGATTAGCTTCTTCAATCTTGATTTCTCTAGTTGATGATCTAAAATCGATATGCTTACAATTATGAATTAGGGAACTAGCAGTTTCTTCTTGTCAATAATTGTGGCTATCAACAATTGTTGATTGGTAGGCACCCTAATACAACCAAAGGTACGCCTGCCTATAAAAAGGCAGAAGTGGCATGAAAAATTGCACAGCAAGTAGAGAAGAGAAGAGAGAAGTGAGCTGAGAGAGATAAAAAAGATGTATATTTTTTGGTCTAGTTTTTACTTGTAATTCTCTAGTTTTTTTCAGTAGTAAAAGTCTTCTATTCTTGTCTGTAGTTTTTACCCTAATTTAGACGTTTTTCTTAATCTAAAATCTATGTGTTTATTACTATTCTTTCAGTCCTATTTAGCTGCGAACTTACTCTAATTCAGTCAATTTTTATAACAAGTGGTATCAAAGCAATGTGAGAAAACTATAATGAAATTTTTGGCATAATCTGTTCGGAGTTCCAGTGAGCACAATGAAAGTTGATGAATAGTAACCAAAAGGTGACAACTGTTCATTCATTTATTTTTGCATTAAATTGTGCAGTTTTAATTCAAGTATACAGTACTATTCACATATACGGTATTATTCACATATACAATACTATTCATTCATACGGATACTATTCACATGAAATAATGAGAGCTAAATTCTGTCCGTGATAGAAGCAATGGCACCAAAATTTGATATTAAAAAGTTCAATGGAAGTAATTTTTCATTGTAGAAGTTGAAGATAAAGGCAATGTTGAAGAAAGATAATTATCTGACGGCCATTAGTAAATGGCCAACCGGAGTTACAGATGAAAAATGGAACGAGATGGACGGTAATGCTGTAGCTAATCTTCACTTAGCTTTAACTGATGGAGTGTTATCCAGCATAGAGGAAAAGAAGACTGTGAAGGAAATATTGAAGTGAATCACACGTTAGTACAACACTTAGAAAACGATATTTGGAATGCACTAGAAGGGGGGGTTGAATTGTGTA
>JANIJH010000008.1:10007027-10020675 GCA_024520975.1 Erythroxylum areolatum
CCTACCTTCACAAAAGACTGACTTGAGCGTCGGAGGGGCTAATCGGGACATAACCCCCGACGTGCCTTCTTTGTTTTCCAAGGATATCACCGTCGGAATCACCACAGGAGGTAGCCAACTCATGGATCCAAACGGCAACGTTCAATCTTGCCAGAATTCGGCAGAACCAAAATTAGAATCAGATTAAGGAGTTCAAATATTAACTTAAAAGTGAAACATATAATACTTTAGAGGGGAGTTTCTCGAAGAAGGCCTTTTAATACTGAAGACAAGTCAAGCCAATTTACAAAAAAGAAAATATTCGATGATTATTAATTATTATCAATAAAATATTTTATTTTATGAAATTAATATTTTTATTATTTATAATAATAACAATTAGCAAACTTTTGTTAGAAGAAAATATGAGAGTTAAATATTTTGTTTGCTAAACATGAGAAGAGTGTAATGATTGATATATACTATCGAAAATAAAAAAGAGTGGTCAATGCCATGGTTTATTATATATTTTAAGCATGTGGCTCTAGAATTTCCTTAAAAAAGGCCACCCCCACCTCCCATTCTGTAACATGCTTATACTTTGTGTGCTTTGTCCTGCATTCATGTTCATAATGGTGCCTTAGAAAGGTATGATCGACAATATATATTTGAATGTAAATATGTTTTTAAACTCCATAATTGGCAGCTGGACAATAATAGTGTTTTTGGGAATTGATAGACTCTGAGTGATTAAAAGGAGAGACATTTTGGTTTTCAACGGAATGATGCAATTTGTGATTTGAGTGCTGATAATAATTAAGCAGTAACTAAAAGATCGAATCCATTTAATTAATTAGTTTAATCCTAAGAATCTGCATTATTTTTATTTTTTATTTGATTTATTTTAATAATTTTTATAAATTAACTTCAATCAATTTATTAATTAATTGACCAATTTTTATAAATTTATTTATTTATAATAAACCTAGTTAGTTTTTATTTGACATTCTTCTTGTAACTTTTTAATGGACAAAGATAATTTCCTTCTTTAATTATATTTTAAGTTTTTTTGTTTAATCTTTGTAGTACATTGATTTTTAGATTATCTAAACTTTTAAATATTTAAGTCTCTTATTTTAATGATTTAATTTTTAATCTGATTTTTAAAGCATAAGCTATAAATTTATATTAAATCTTGCCTATAAATTTATATTAGTATTTTTAAGAAAAATAAATAGTTACTTATATATCAATATCAATGAAATTATATTATTATTATTATTAATTAATTAATTAAATTTCAAGATAAATCAATCTTATGAATTAATCAAGTAAATAATTTTATTTCAATACCTTATACATTATTTTATTAATAAATATTAATTATAATATAACAAAATAAAAATAATGAAATAAAAATTTTGCAAAATATTTATTTATAAACTAATATTTCTATTATATAATTTTATTATTAACAAATTTTTATTTTTATAATTTTTTAAATATTTCATACATAAATATTTTAAAATTTAAAATTATGTATCTTAAATATATTTTAAATATAAAATATATATGAAATAATCATTGAATTTTAAGTTATTTTATTTTAACATTATCTCTCAATTTGTAATTAAAATAAATTATAAAATTTAATAATTATATATGTCATAATTCTTATTAATAATTAATATCGAATAGTTAAATAAAACATATATATAGTTAATGACAAACTTGATTATAAAAATAAAAACTCAATCATGAACCAAAGTAAAAAAATTAAATTAAAATTACAAACTAAAGTTAAAAACTAGAAACTGAAATATAACCGAAAAATAGAATTACAATAAAAGAAAAGTAGGTAGAAACCTATTGAATGATTTGTAAATAGAGATGAAATTGACGTATCAACGTTTGGAAAGGAAAATTACATAACATTTCCTTTCGGGATTATAAAGTCCTTCAACACCAACATCAAGCCTAGTGATTAATCGTATACAATTTATTCCCGGTTTAAAGGGATTAAAAAGATGGATTTGTGTTGGAGTCTCACTATAAACAGAAAAAAAAAAAAATCAGATGACAAGATTTTAAACATATGGGTGCTTAATACCATCACCCCTTCACCACGGGCCTCCATATTGGGAAGAGAAAATTTATGAGTTGAGTGAATATCGATAGTTGGGTAATTGCAGCCGTCTCATCATATTAAAAAGCCAAAAACTAAAAAAATAAAAACATAGGATAAACGGGGCAGATATTAGAGGAAATTAGCGCATCTGCAGGTAGTGAAATTGACATCTCCGAATATAGCAACCACACATGCAAAACCCGAAAACGTGTTTTGACGTCTTTTTCAACTTGGTAGTAGCTGTAGCCCATAGATTTGGTGGATGGCGGCTGAAGTTAGACTGGAACGGAGAGTGTAGGGCCATGTTTCCTACATTGACATTCAAGTGGGGCCTAAGCACACATCACCTTTTTTAATATCATAAGCCGTGGTTGTGTCGTGTGCTGCTGCGTAATGCTTAATCTTATAAACCCGTTAAAAACGTGGGTTTCATGTGGCAAACACAAAAGCATCCTATCCTATCTATATGTGTTTGTCAAACGTTACACAATCCAGAAGCGTGAAAATTAGCTGCAGTTTTGTATGACTTGGCAACTTCTTTTGCCCTTTTTCCAGCCGACGTGGTTATCTGGTTAACTTGTGAACAACTTCAGATATATATATATATATATATATTTCTTTTTTTGACAAACTTGTGTTCATGTTTTGATTAACGTAATGAATCAAAATTGGATTTTTACTAACGATATTTATTGTTTTACTTTTAATCCTAAGGAATTTAATGAAAATAGGGAAAGAAAGGCCCTTGTTGCTTTTAACCGCTGAAATTGGACTCATGTTTTTATTATATGTACTGCCGGTTTTAAATATCGCAAAAAGCCAATCAGTGTCGGCAAAAATAACAATTTTATATGTTCCCACGAACTCCAAGCACGTCGGCCAAAAATGAGGTTTCAATTAACCATTAAACAATTAAAGATAACAATAAGTAAAATCAATAGTTTGGTTTAATAAAAAGTGTCTTACCCTTTACCTATGTTAAAATCCTAATATATACACAAAACAAGAAGTGATTATTGGTTAATTGTAACCTCATATATATATGTTTTTTTAAGAAAAAGAAAGATAACAATAATTATTAATATACCAATACTTTAAATTTAAATAATGGGTTTTTTCACATAGCTTAAAAGCTTAATTAAGTAATTTAAAATAGTATTGGATATCACATACAGTTTAAGTTTATTTTAAGCTTATATTTTTATAAAGTGTATTCTAAATTGAAACATGCCTTACTTTTATATTTCCATACATTGTTCCCCTTTATAATTGAGTTATCTTCTTTAAATTTTTACGTCTTTCAAGACTCAAGTTAGATGTACTAATAACAAAATGTTATTTTCATATCATTATAGCATCCAAGTAAGGTTCAATTTCAAGTGTAAAAATTTTAAAAGCAATATGAAGTTATTTCTGTTGCAGTTTCATAAAAAGTACTCGTTCTGCATATAATCACATTGAATAAGCTTAAACGTTGATGACGTTGGTGTCATTATCGGTTACATGAAAACCCGTAATTAATGGCAAGCATTTGGCAAACAGCAGCCGACATCTTTAGGCAGAAAGGAACAACCTCAATTGGTGTCGATCTCTGACATTGAAATGTAACGCACAACAGTTAAAGAGAAAGAAAACGTAACTCATTTCAGTCCTTTTCTCACGTAAGACACAGAGTAGATTCACATTATCTTTAGTATGACGGAGGGGTGTGGCAAAGATACCAGTGATAATTTAATCACGTGTTTCTCGAGCAATTTTAGTCACATGTTGTATCACAACAGACAGCTAAGCCCACAATGAAGTGGGCAAGAAATAGAAAATTGGAACTAATTAATGAAGCAAATTGAGTTAGTTGACTAAATGGTTGTTATTAACAAATTAATACTGAATAGATATGAAAAGCGCAAGTTGACAAAGGGAAAGAGTGAGAACTAGGAAACAACAAAGTCTATATAAATATGCTTTCATTTCTGCAATCTCCACCACCATAGCCTCCTTCCTCTCACCTTCCTTATACCCTCTTTTCCCTCTTTTTTGAATTGTCTATTCTTCCTTTCTTGTGATGGATTCTGATGCTTCCTCATGGTTTCGGTCTATGTCCTCTACTTTCAGCTTCCTTTTCTTTGGTTTCACCATCTTATTCTCAATATTCGCTCTGTTTCTCTATGTTGTGAGGCTGAGACTGTGGTGTAGCTGTGAGATTTGCAGGAGTTACGTAACCTCTAGTTGGAGGAAAGACTTTGCTAATTTGTGTGATTGGTACAGTCACCTTCTTCGCAAATCACCAACTGGTACTATCCATCTTCATGTTCTCAATAATATCATTACTGTCAATCCTGAAAATATAGAGTATATGCTCAAAACCAACTTTGAAAACTATCCAAAAGGGAAGCCTTTCTCTACCGTTCTCGGTGATCTTTTGGGTAGAGGTATCTTCAACATTGATGGACATCCCTGGAAATTTCAAAGAAAGATGGCGAGTATGGAGCTTGGCAGCGTCTCAATAAGGATGTTCGCTTTTGAGCTTATCACAGACGACATTCGGAGCAGGTTAATCCCTCTCTTCTCACTAATCGCTGGTAAAGAAGAAGTTTTGGATTTGCAGGATGTTTTTAGAAGATTCTCTTTTGATAATATATGCAAATTCTCATTCGGGTTGGATCCTGGATGCCTTAATTTGTCTCAACCCATGTCCAAATTTGCTACGGCATTTGATACTGCCTCGAAGTTATCAGCAGAAAGAGCGCTAGAACCAACACCAATAATATGGAAGCTCAAACGGCTGCTAAGTATAGGATCAGAGAAGAAACTTAAAGAGGCTATCAGTATGGTGAATGAGCTTGCATATGCAATCATAGAAGAAAGGAAAAGAACGGGTTTCTCAACCAACAAAGACCTGTTATCTAGATTCATGGCTTCCATAGATGACCACAAGTATCTCCGCGACATTGTCATTAGTTTCCTCTTGGCGGGTCGTGACACGATTGCTTCAGGATTAACCAGCTTCTTCTTCTTGTTGTCCCAACACCCAGAAGTTGAATCAGTGATTAGGCAAGAGATAGACAGTGTCATGACGAGCACACCCTGTGACGACCTTGCCAGTTTCGAACAAATGCGTCAAATGCATTACCTAAACGCAGCAATACACGAGAGTTTGAGACTCTACCCACCTGTGCAATTTGATTCCAAGTTCGCACAGGAAGATGACGTGCTGCCTGACGGTACCTTTGTCAGGAGAGGCACTAGAACAACGTATCATCAATATGCAATGGGTCGTATGGACAGGATTTGGGGTCAGGATAGTCAAGAGTTCAAACCAGAGAGATGGCTAAAAAATGGCGTTTTTGTGCCGGAGAGTCTGTACAACTTCACGGTTTTCCATGCCGGTTTTAGGGTTTGTTTAGGCAAGGAAATGGCCCTCGTAGAGATGAAGAGCGTCGCTGTAGCAGTGGTCAGACGGTTCAGTATCCGGGTTGCAGATTCGAAACAAGTACCGAGGTTTTCACCAGGTCTCACCGCCACAGTTAGTGGGGGTCTACCAGTTGTTATTCAAGAAATTAAAAATTGAACAGATCACCTGATCATGCTCTTGCCAGTTTCCCTTAAAATACGTATTAAAAGTTAGTTTAGACTTCAACCGTTATATAACTATAAGCCGCCAATCTACAAAGAAACAAAATTTATATGCTGCTAATTACATATTCACGCCTTAGCCTGCACCTCTTTTCTTTCGACAGTCGGTTGCAAATAATGTTAGATGTCCCAATCTTACTTTTATTTTAGAAAGTGTAATATTAAATAGGGATAACGATGCTTCCTGTCGACTAACTAATCTGATGTAATAATTATCTATGCAAATCTCTAATCAAAAGTTAGTTATTTTCTCTAAGTCTCTGTTTGGAACTGAGAACTGAGATAAGAATCATAACTTCTTGAAATCAAGCGAGTAATTATAAGTATAATTTTGAGTGATAAACTAGTAATAATTTTAAATATCAGGCTACCAAACATAACGCTAAAGACACTATCTTGAATGCCCGGCCCTTTTGCAAGTTTATAAGCATGTACTTGCATTCCCTATAATTTAATCAAGTTAATAAATGATTCCCAGTTTCATAGCCAAATTCTATAGAATTTAGTGATCAAATCACTGCTTATAATTCATGATGATTTTTTGTGCTCTATGCAAAATTCATATTTTTAAATAATGATCTTTAAAAAATGTTCTAAAGAAAGTAGCAAAAGAAAGGAAATGTTTTGTAAGTACTCTGTCTAGAGAAACTAAATCCCATGTGCTCCTGCGGTGGCACAGTTTGGAGTCGTTAGAATTGTCCCAGCGTTTTCCTCATAAAATACCGTGGACTAAGGTTGGCCGACGCCCCATGATTTGCATTTCAAGGGAGACATGCATCGGTTAGTTTAGGTAGCCACTGCAGTGTTGATAAGCTTTTTCCTTATTTTATGTTACTTGTTCAGTCTTTTGTGTAGCTTACTTTCGGATTTAAGATTCCGCATTCAATTTGGATCTATATGTAGTTGTTTACAGCTTTTTCGTTGCTTGCTAGACTAGGACGTTTGTCCTTCATAACGGCTGAGCTCCAGAAATCATGGGCCTGGCCAAAGGAAGTCCATTAGAACTGTCTGAAGTTGTCGTCAGACCGTGATTTAAGCCCAAATTGATGGATGCGGGCAAACTTTTGTTCCAGGACTGTGGACGTTTTGTTTTTGGGAGAAATCGGGGCCTGATGAGGCCTATGATGTAAAGCAGCCAATGCAATACTGCCCGTAGTGGAGGTGCCAAAAGTTACTGCTGTTTTGAACGTAAGTGTGAATATTGCAAATGAGGAGAAGGTTTATAAGTATCGCCATAATTAAGTTGAGGAAGACTGTAAGGTGTATTGGGTTAGATGAGACATGAGGTCTTGATGAATCGAGGAGGGTGTAACTGTAATTGGCTTCGGTTTCCGAGTGAATAGTGAGCAGATGGAGCATGGATGTGGACGAAGAGTGTTGTTGTCGGGAACAATTGGCTTGTGCGGACATTGGTGACGCTGAAACTGAGAGCACTGCAGATTTTATTGCAGGTTTGACTAGAGAAATGGAGAATAATGTAATTAACTGAAATTCAGGTTAATTATTCTGTAACTATTTTTGTTGCTCTAATGTTTAAAGTGTAACAGATTAAGGAAGGAATAATGTTTTTGTACATATCCTCGCAATAAGAGTACATATATATACACACTAGAAAAATACTAAATTAAGAAATATAATAAATCTAATATATAATCTAAGGCCGAAATTAGGGCTGGCTGTGAATTGACACTTCATCAATTCAAGTATTATAGTTCATATATTAATATCCCCCTTAAACTGAAGATGGAAGAGAAGCAGTCAACTGAAATTTGCGAACAAAATCATGAAAATGTCAAGGCGAATGGCTTTTAGTAAAAATATATTAAAGTTGATTATAAGAAGAAGCAAAGGGAAGTTGGATAATACCTCGAAGAATATGATATCACAAAAAATGACAATAGTTTTCAATATATTTGACACACTCATAGAAAATGTTATTATAAGCAATTTGAATAATATTGCTATTATCATAGCATAAAATAGTAGAAGAAGAATGCATGATGTTATATCTTAGAGTAACCATCGTAGCCAAAGAAGTTCAAACGCAATTTCAACATAAACTTGATACTCGACTTTAGTACTAGATCGAGATATCAACATTTGCTTCTTACTCTATTAAGAGATTAATGAATCACCGAGAAGGAAATAATCCTTATTCATAGAGCATCGATAAATAGGATTATCGACCCAATTAATATTAGAATAAACTCTTAAGTCAATAGAGGAAGAGTTACAAAAGCATTAGCCATAAAATAAAGTACCTTTGATGTGGTGAAGAATACAAAAAACATCAACAAAATGAATATTGCAAGGAACAAATATAAACTAACTCTATGAACTACATAGGCGAATTCTGAATTAGAGATAGTAAGATAATACTCCTAACTAGTTAGCGATAAAGAGTACCGTCACAAAGAGGGATCACATTAGTAGTAGAAAATTAAACATTAGCCTTAATTATAGTACTAAGTATTTTCTCACAAGTAAGACCTGCACGAGAAATAAGATCTGTAGCATATGCGGCTTAAGACAAACAATATCCAATGGAATATGGTGATCTATTAAGACCTAATAAATGGCAAAAATGTCCAATATTTAAGAAACGATTAGATCTTGGATTTGACAATTTGAGATCATTAATACCGTTTAAGCCACTCTCAATAATTATCATATCATTTACATAAAGAAGTAAGAGAATGCATTCTTTATTAATGTGACAAATGAATAATACATGATCATATGTACTAGAGTAAAAACCAATAAACTAATAGTTAAGCTAAAATTAGCAATCCAAGCTTGAGAGGCTTGCTTCAAGCTATAGAAAACTTTATGAAAATAATAAATATTAATATAAGGATGATCATAGTTAGGAAAGAATTGCATATAAACTTCTTAGAATGATATCCATTAAGAAATATATATATTTTAATGTCCATTTAGAACATTTGCCATTGTTTAATGCCAACAATAGAAAGAAGTTACTCAAAGAGGTGAAGTGAGCTACATGAGTAAAATTTTCTTCATAATTAATATCATACTCCTACATAAAATCCTTAGTTACAAGACAAGCCTTATATCATTATACAAATCTATTAATTTTAGTTTTAATTTTGCAAACCTATTTATATCTAACAATAAACTTATCTAGTGATAAATCAAATCCTATATGAGTGCTCGTAAAAGATTGTATTTTTTCATTGCTTTCTTCCAAAGAGGGTTAGTATTAGTTTCACAATAAGTGTTAGGTTCATATAAAGAAGCAATAGTAGCATAACAATGATAATCATAAAGAATAACATTGGTTTTTCTTACTCGATTAGGAAGAGGAGGAACGAGAGGTAGTGAAGATGTAATAACCTTAGGAGATAGATAAGAACTGGTGATAAGATCCATGACATAAAAGAATTCATCATTAGTAGGAGAAGATAAATCAACACTATTTAAGTCGGATGGTCCTGTAGAAAAATCATTAGGAAAGATAATAGATGGATTAGTTAGAAAGAAGGAAGGAGTACTTTGAACATAAAAAGATGATAGAGTAGACAACATCTTTTATTTCTAGAATTTGACATGACAAGAAATTAAAAAGTGTTTTGAAATACGATCCTAATACTAATAATATTTATGTTCAACACCAAACTCTAAGAAGTAACATAACCAAGCTCGATTTAATTTTTTTATCTTCATAATGTTGAATAATAATAAAGTAAGCATAACCAAAGACATGGATAGATTAACAATCATGGATTAGATCGTATAAGTATTTATAATGAGAAATGTTACTGATGGTAAGGATAGGAATATGATTGATAATGTAGATAACAACGAGAGCTACTTTCTCCAAAAAGATTTTAGATAAGAAGATGATATAAGAAGGGTGATAGTATCCATTAAAATAGGTTTGAAAATTGGGATTATGTATAGTCTGATCCAGCACAAAGTTATTAAGCCAAGATTAATTTGATCGAGCTTCAAGTTAAGCTAGAACTTGAGAGGTGACCTGAGGCCTAACACAAAAAACTTAACCACTTATTGAAAATAATACCGTTTTGCTTTCCAAAAATAATATCATTTTAGATAGACTTTTCAAAACAACATTATTTTGGACAACCTACTCAAGTTCAAACCTAAGCTCGAGTCAGATGATACAAACTTGCCTAGACTTTAAATCGAGCTTGAGTTACACTTTCTTAGGGTTGGGTTAGTGATAGGTGATAAACGATTAATTGGCTATCTTTGTATACCCATATTTTGTGTGTTTTGGTTGTTGTTTAATAATTTCATATTATTTTTGGCACTTATTTTGTTTTAATTTCATATTATTTTTGACACTTATTTTGTTTCAAGTGTGTTTTTAGGTGATATTTGCCTTTATAGACCAAACAGAGAAGAATTTATGTAAACTTAAGATATAAAATGAAATAGTTGAAGTAATTTTAGAAATACAAGAATGTGTATAGGGGCCTGTAAGTCATTATAAACATGTGGAGCTTCAAAGATGTTGTTGATACTCATATAAAGAAACACACCTCTATATGTTGACATATAAAGTCGTGTATGTTACCCGTGTGAGCTTTTGCAATAATGATTTAGAAAGATTTCCACAGTCGAATAATTAATAATTTAATTACATAATGAAGGATTAGTGTTTAAGACATCTTTTAGGGATTCATCACTTAGGAAATACTTGTTGGATATTGTCTAATCTTAGTGTTTTCTTCATCCTAAAATTATTGTCTTAACTTTAGATTTGTTTGTTTAGTTTAGTTTTCAATTAAATTCACAATTGGATTTAGTAGTTAGATAATAGAAAAAGGCTAATACTAATACTTATAGTTCTCATGAGATCCGCCTGTACTTTTTATTGCTAACTACTACTACACTGTGCACTTACAGTTAAAACATATAATTCTTATAAACACATAAATAATCAATTAAGTTTTTGATGTCGTTATCAAAGACTAGAATAATAGGAAAGTCAAACTTTTATTAATCCAACCATTATTTCTAATTTTTATTTTTATTTACTTATTCATTTGTTTATCTTTTGAACTTCTTTATTTTGACTTTGTGTTTATGGCTTGTTATCAAGATTTATCGTCATAGTTATAAACCATAATGGAAGGATGAGGAGGACAGTATTCTCATGCGAATTATAATATGTCATCGAATATGGCAACATCATAAAGTTGGAACAAAAGATATGATGATATGTATTTGGAAGCTTAACTGACAACTGTTATGTGTGATATTTATCAAGATAACCATTATAATCATAAATGTCGGGCACCAAACTATATGTAAAAGCATCCATAATGCATGCAAAACTGGCCTTAGAATACTCTATATGAGAAATGCTTATAATTCATAGTGGGGCAACTCTTACGCTGATGCATGAAACGATTACGCTTTAGTTGAATCTTTACAACAATAACAACAAGAAGAGCATCTTGGAGATATATTATTAGATGGCCTTGCAAAATTTGACACAAGCAACCGCAAATTTAAAGAGAGATTTTATTTGCCTTAATACACTAAGTTGAATACAACATATTATTTAAGCTTATTAATGACTCAAAGTGAAGAAGAGACAAAGGTTGACTTTATGAACAAAGTTGCGGAAGAGATAGTAGAAGAGAAGATAGATAAGATAGTTGAAGAAGATGAGGGGGTAATAACTATTGTAGAAAAGAAAGTGTTGGATCCCGTTTTTGGAGCCCAACAATCACTCTGATACCACAGGATGTTGAACCACGTTTTCGGAGCCCAACAATCGCTCTGATATCACAAGATGTTGGGCCTCGTTTTTGAAGCCCAAATATCATTTCGGAGTTGAAAAAGCGTGAGCGGGTTTCCTTGTAGGGTTATTCCAATGAACCCTCACTTTGCCGTCATCTTACAAGGGTGGCTTGCCCACAACATCCCATCACCAATATCACAATTTGACTTCTTTAAGAAAATTGTAGCTTTATGCCTCTAGTTTATTTTGAAATAAGAAACTTCTCATTCGGAGCTTTATATCTCAAGATATGTTTAAAAATCCAAGGTGTGTTCATAACCTAGTTATGCCCCTTCGACTGATCCCTCATTTTCCTTCCATCAATCTCTTTCAAATCGACCCCAAAAGCTACAAATTTTATTGAGAGATAGGAAAATGTGTCAAGAATCTATTGCTTTAAAAATCACTTAATTTGGAGGTCGGGTTATGAAGTTATGGCCAAAAGAATTAACCATGCTCATGTCCTCAATCACGTTGTACCTATCTTGGAACAATTAGCATAACTTTCAATAGAGATTTCAGATTAAGTTTTCTTTGAATGGTTTCGAAGAAGACTTCCATATCTACAACTTTCATGAAGACTAAGAAGATAAATTATATCATCTAGAGGGTAAAAAAAAAAGGGACCAGATGATAGGATCAGATGAACAGTGCACAAGACGATATGACATTACCAGACGATACGTCCTCACCAGATGAAACATCATTTCCAGAAGATCTATCCTCACCAGACGAAGTGTCCTCACTAGACGATACGTCCTCACCAGACAAAGCGTTCTCAATAGGCAAAGCGTTCTCACCAGACGAAGCGTCCTCACCAGACGATTCGTCCTTAACAGATGAAGTGTCCTCACCAGACGATGCGTCATCACTAGATGACACGTCATCATGAAACGACACATCCTCACCAAACGACACGTCATCACCAGATGATACGTCCTCACTAGACGATATGTCATCACCAGATGATACGTCCTATACTCTTGAGCATCTCCACTTATAAGGACCATAACTTTTGACTCCGATATCCAAAAATTTCATACCTTATACCGTTGGAAAGCTAGGAAGATAAGCTATAACTTTCCAGAAGACAACTTTGACTAATTTATCCTAAATTAGTCTAGTTTTTCCTTTGAAGTTAGTATACAATTTATACACCTATGAAAGACTTAGATTATGAAATATACAACTACAAAAGAAACATGCACATACACCTGGGGAACTTTTCAGTTCTAAACTCATTTACCAAATCAACAGAAGCTCATACATTACTTTAATTACATAATAACATTATAAACAAGGGCTTAACACAAAATACAACATATATAGGATGTTCAATGTTTAACTTGCTTATGAAGCTATCCAAAAGTGATCAAACTAATTTAGTTACAAAAGTTTCTAATATCTTGGAGTTTCCGATGCCTTGCAAGGATTGATAACCTTCTCGTTCTGCACCTGAGGAGGGAATATTGGGGTGAGCTATATGGCTCAGTGACTAACATATTTAAAGCCATAGGCAATTCACCACAAATTCAAGCATATGTGATTATTTCATCCACATATTTCCTGGCCAAAACATTCAAAGAATCCATCTGTTTAATTGACAAGAAATGTGCGGACTTGGTTAACCTATCCACAATCACCCATATTGTATCATGCTTCCTGCTAGTCCTTGGCAATCCCATCAGGAAATCCATCGTAATCTTTTCCCAATTCTATTCCGGAATTGACAGAGTTTTAAGCTTGCCTGAAAATGCCTGGTGTTCAACTTTAACTTGCTGGCACACTAAGCATCTTTTGGCATATTCTGCAACTTCTTTCTTCATTCCTTTCCACCAAAATTGTTCTTTCAAATCTCTATATATTCTTGTACTTCCTGGGTGTATAGCATAAGGCATATTGTGTGCCTCATCTAAAATCTCTTCTTTTAACTCTAACATGTCAGGAATATACAATCTGTTACCTACCACTATCAGTCCATCTTCTTTGATCTCTATTTCAGAAGGTTTACCATTTTTAATCTTTTCTCGAAGCCTGCTCAAATACTCATCTTGTTCCTGCAATTCCTTAATCTTCTCATTCAATACTGGCCTCACTCTAAAGTTAGCCAATACACAATCAGACTCGAC
>JANIJH010000008.1:10096634-10111192 GCA_024520975.1 Erythroxylum areolatum
AAAATCATGAGTGCATGCCACTATGCATATGCATGTGCAAGATGATCTATTCCTCTAAAATCAGAGGCCAAAAGTACGTAATCATAATTTATGCAATAACAATCCTATTCGTACCAATTTACCAAAATAACCCTCACGTCGGTAACGGGATGTTACACTTTGGGGCCATATAAGACTCCAAAAATTGATGGATCATCCTATTTCTTAACCACTTTTGATGAGTTTTCTAGGGTCACCTGGACTTATCTTTTAAGTAGTAAAGATCAAGTCCACCTAACCCTCCAATGTTTTTTTGACCTGATCCAAACCCCATTCCGTTTACCCATACTAAGTGTTAGAATTGACAATGGCATCGAATTTACGAACAAATCATGTCAAAGCCTATTCCTTTCAAAAGGAATCATACACCACCGAACTTGCCCATACACCGCGCAACAAAATGGAGTTATTGAAAGAAAACATAAACACCTTCTCCAACTTACCTGCGCTTTAATTTTTCAGCCCATTTACTAAAAGACTTTTGGGGCGAAGCTTTACTTACATCCACATACATCATCAACCGATTACCATCTAAACTTATTTTATGGAAAACTCCGTATGAAAAGTTATATAGTAAACTTCCCACATACGATAATCTCTGTACATTTGGTTGCCTATGTTTTTTAGCAAACACTAAACCATATAAGGAAAATCTTGAACCTCATACCACCCGATGTTTGTTCCTAGGATACGTGTCCGAATGAAAAGGCTTTAAAGTTATGGACCTATCTACAAATCAAATACACATTCCCGCGATGTTGTTTTTCACGAACAAACCTCCCCTTTTTCTATTCCAAAACCAACACTCGACAACAAAACACAACTAACCCTGTTACATTTCCACCAAATACACTTAAATTTGGGCCCTTATCAATTTACCAAAGCATTTCATCAACTAGGCCCAGTCAACCAAATGATCTTACCATAACAACTGAGCGTAGACCACTAACTGAACTTGAACCCATACTCGAGCCTAGTCACTCACCCAATCTTTTTACAACTCAACTACCCACTGACCCACATAACCAGCAAACCGACCTACTTCCTTCCCTCAAACCTCTCATCCCTTCTCAAACCCTAGTCTCCCAACTGCCAACTGCACATATACCTACCCGTTTTAGCACCAAACCTAAAACTTGTCCCAAATACCTCGATGATTATGATACCACAGTCAACACCGTTCATTCCACTACGATGTCCTTATCTCAGGTCACATCTCCACCCTTAACTTTTCTGTCTTTTTTTGATATTATATTAAGCCTAAGTTATTTAGCTTTCATGACAAATGTGTTTTTAGAACATGAACCGTTGTCATATTCTGCCGCTAAGGATAATCTGTTGTAGGTCGCACCTATGAATGAGGAGCTCATTGCTATGGAACAGAATTGTACATAGTCGTTTGCTGACTTACCAAAGGGTAAGCAAGCTCTCCAAACGAAATGGATTTTCAAAATTAAACATTGACTAGATGGTTTCATTGAGCAACGTAAGGCTCGTTTGGTGATCAAAGGATTTAGCCTACAAGCCGTTATAGACTATTTGGATGTCTTCTCTTCAGTGGCCAAATTAACTATTGTCCACGTCCTCTTAGCCACCACTATCACAAATAGCTGGCCTGTGCACCACGTTGGTATTAATAATGCTTGCTTATCTTCATGGCTATATTGACGAAGACATTTATATTTCTCCACCTCCTAGTTACTCACGAATGCCTCCCGGGTAGGTTTGTAAGTTGGAAAATTCATTATACGGCCTAAAGCTAACAAGTGGGTAGTGGAACAAACAGATCATCACTAAACTTATGGAATTTGGTTTTTCTCAATCTATTTATGATTCTTGTTTGTTCACGATGGGTACTGGTCAAAATTTTATTGCAAATCTCATTTACGTTGATGATGTTCTATTAATGGGACCATCTGAACACCTCCTCCTGGATGTTAAAGGTTCTCTTGATCGGCAATTCACAATCAAAGATCTTGGTTATGTCAATCATTTCACTGGCATGGAAATAGCTCGTTCTATGTTCGGTATGATCCTATCCCAATGGAAACACATCCAAGATATTATTCATGAAGCCAATTTACCACATCTTAAACCAGCAAAGGTGCCCATTCCTCTAGACACTAAACTGTACTCCAATTCGGGTTCACTCTTTGACAATCCCACAAAATATCGTCGCCTAGTTAGGCAACTTCTCTACCTATCTTTTACCCGACCCGATGTTGCTTTTATGGTACAACAGCTCACTCTATTCACTAGCGCACCTAGCACACATCATTGCCTTAACCCATGTCTTAAGGTATCTACATTCCACTGCTAATATGAAATTGTTTTACCTTGAACGATCTTCTCTAACTTTAAAACCATATTTGAATTCTGACTAGGCTGGGCACGTTTCATCATGCAAATCTATTACGGGATATTGTATCACTTTAGGATCTGCCTTAGTGTCATGGAAAACAAAAAAGCAGAAGCCAATTAGTCACTCTTCTGCAGAGGCGGAATATCGAAGCATGGCATCTATGCTTTATAAATTACGATGGTTATCTTATATTCTTACTAATCTTCAGATTCCTCTGTATCTGCCTATCCATTTACACTGTGACAATTTGGCAGCCATTCACATTTCAATGAATCCCATTTTCTATGAACAAACAAAGCATCTTGAGATTTACTGTCACTTGGTTCTCAATGCTGTTTCTGAAGTTTTCATCTCCATACCACATGTACCTTCTGAACTTCAATTGGCTAATTGTTTTACTAAGGCTTTGTTTACCCCAAAATTTCACAACGCTATTTCCAAGTTAGGTCCCATTCTTTCGACACTAACTTGAGGGGGGTTGCTGGTACAGACTCAGGCCCATCAAAGCCCACAATAAGAACTAAAGCAACGTCAGGGCCCACAACAACAACAAGCAGCAGTAGCATATTCCATAACTTTCGTTCATTCTTTTCTTACTCAACATTCCTGCAAAAATAGTACATATTTTTTCCCCATAATTAGTTTATTACGAGTTTGTTATAGCCACATGTAAAGTTAGTACCTCATGTATAAATATGACTCACAGACAATCAAAACAAAGATAAGAAATTTATTATTTTTTCATCATCTATCCCATTACTTCAAATGTTTCATACTATCATTACGTGTGACAACAAATCAGCTGTGATGCTAGCTGAAAATCCTATGTACCATGACATAACAAAACATTGAAATCAAGCACCATTTCATAATGGAGCTGATGGCTAAGGAAGAAATAAAGTTGGAGAGATGTAAAAATGAAGAACAAGTTGGTGATCTGTTCACAAAAGTCTTCACAAGTTAAGCATGAAGAATTTTGTTCTCAGCTTGGAGTTTCAAGTTCGAATGAAGGGGGAGTGTTAAAGTTAATTAATTCTCACGTGTTTTTAGTTTTCTAGTTAGTTAGAATAAATGTTCTAGCAGATTTGATGCCCCTAAACTTGGTCAAGTAGTGGAGAGTTTATATGCTAGAAACTTTCTTTTTTGTTTTTAGTTTTCTAGTTAGTTAGAATAAATGTTCTAGCAGATTTGGTGCCCCTAAACTTGGTCAAGTAGTTGAGAGTTTATACGCTAGAAACTTTCTTCTTTCTTCAAGTTACCGTGTCTTTATATTGCCTATTAAAAGGGGCTTGAACTCATTTTCAATATTATGATCAGTAGGGTCGATTCCTTCCAATATTTGCTTTCTTGCTCTGTCGAAATCCCAACAAAAGACTTGTTTATTCGTTATCTTCATACTTATTTTCAGTGTTAAGTAGATAAGTAGGAACTAGAATGCTTCTGCTTCTACATTTAACAGGGGTTATCTTTTGCCAAACATGTTTCCGAAAGCGGCATCTTATTTAGAGAAACTAATATTTCGTATTCATAATTATAAACAGTTCTTATTTTTAGTTTTTTAAATCTTAAAGCAAGTGCTTGCATCTTCAAAACTAAAAATAAGAATATCAGCAACATAAATAAGTACCCGAAGAGCACGTTCTTGCATGGAAAATCATAATCTTGTTATACGTACCCACTGGTAACGGAATAGCTTCCTTCTCGGTCTTGGGACCTTACTAGCTAGTAATGGAGCTTGTATAATCTTTGAACTGCTCAAAATCATGCGACTAAATAAAAAATTTGGACATGAGGGAGAGTGAAAAGTCTTGTAATTGAAGCTGTGTTGATAATTCAAGTATTAGGAGTACTTTGCATAGCATTTTGTCGCAATATTGTTGTTGACAAGTTAGTGACTCTAGCCTATTTACATACTTTAATGATAATTATAAAACCTGATACTTTGTTTGAGTGATTTGATAAAAATTTAATGGGAGCGAAACTTGTGGTTTCCTCAATCGTATAATTATTACTTAGTTAATTTTCCTTGTTTTAATTGGAGTTGCAAAGATTGTTGAAACTTCAAATTGGATTCAAGAATCATAAAGGGGATCATGGCATGCTCAAATTGCTGGTGTAAGTAATCTGTAAAAAGTCACCTCTGCATTAGGAGGCTAAATGATGGCAACTGTCATGCAGAAGATTTGACAAACAAGGAACTCCAGGACTGATTATGCTATTTACTCTGAAGACCGAATGATTAGATGAAGCTAGCTTGCATCTTATTATTTCATTTATGTCAAGCATCAAGCACAATGTAAATTTGCGCATAAAACGTTTCTTTTGAAATTTATACGATTAGCAAACCATTCCTTCTTACTTCCTCCTATCTAAAATAAGTGTCGTTTTAGAGAGATGCACATTTATTAAGAAAGCTAGTGAAATGTTTGATATACTCTTATTAATTGTATGTTGAATATATGTATAATTAAGATGTGAGAGAAATTAAAGAGTAATTTTGTAAATAAAATTATAAACATGCATGAAAAATCGTAAACGATACTTATTTTGAATAATTAAAATATCTCTAAAATGACTTTTATTTTAAGTGCAAGGCAGAATGTAAAATATCTAAACTTGCATTTTGCGAAAAGCACAAACTTCATGCCATTACTGCACATACCTACCGACATGCAGTGGCGGTGGGGCAAAGCAAAGGCGTGACTTTGGAAAAGAAAGTAGGACCGCAGAAAAAGATAGGTCGGCCGGGTGCGGCATGGCATCGTGAATTGAGTTCAATCAAATGGTTGGGGAGCTACCCAACTAATTTCTGTCGTAGTCCTTGAAAAGACCTTCATGATAACATCGGTAAACATTTTTGTCCTTTTAGAACTGTTGATATACGTTATGTTAACCACAAAATAAGACGTTAAACATTATTAATATGATATCTAGAAATAAACAAGAGCTTTTATCACAGGACCGACTGTTGCGAGGGGCGTCAGGAATGTGGCGGGAGTAGTTCTCTGGTTTGGTGGTTAATCAAGAGACTTTGGGGGAGGGGCGGGCGAAATAGAGGTGGAGCAAACCTTCCAAGGGGGTCGTTAAATATAATTTGGATGGGTCTGTGGATGTGGTAGGAGCAAACGGTGAGGGTAGTTGGTTGATCAGAAATAGTGATGGCATTTGGGTAGTGGGGGCTACGACTTGGTTTGATGGAATCGTTGTTCGTTGAAGGCTTGGCTCTCAAGGAAGCGTTATCATGGTTAAAGGATCATAAATTTGTTTAATGTGTTAATTGAGAGTGACTCTCAACTTTTATATGAGGCAATGAATTCAAGCTCTACATCATTAGGCTATTTTGGTAACATTATTTTGGATTGTAAGGCCTTGCTTTTGTCAATTGGTAGGCTGAATATTACTTTCATTTGTAGGTCAGCCAACGAGCTTGCTCACGTGCAACCCTTTTTGTGTGTGGAGATTTGTCCTTCCCTCTTATTTCAGATCTCCGATAATAAGTATTATCACAATTTACTAAATATATATATATATAGATCAAGAATCTGTTTATATTCTTTAACACGAGGTTTTTGAGTAAAAATGATAATTTTCTTGATATATTACGGGAAGAAAACAATAATCAAAACTTTCGTGTACACAAATATAAACTGCAGTATCGACAAAGGTTTAACCAGATAGTGAAGAAGTACGAATATCTCCTTATTTATAACTACACTAAAATTCCCTTTTATATGATAAAATAGTGAGGTGTTTATATATAGACCTTTATGTTTTTTATGAAAAGAAAAACATGCATACTTTCGAGTAATTATAAGTTCTCATAATTACGAAGTAGCCTAAAACATTCTGACATTACCAATAATGAAAAAGAATGATCATGAGGGAACTATGAATGATATTTAAGGATGCGAATCATTAAGTGAAATTAGTTGTCAATTTTTAGGAATTTCATGCTGGCCTTGAATGTCCCTGCAGTACCATAAATATCGCCATGTGTTTGTGTACTTTCTCAAACGGCAAGTTAACTTATATTAATTTTTTTGCAATATTATAAATAATAAAAAATTTAGAAATTTCTATTGAATTATTTTTAACATAATCATTATATAATTAATTATGTTGTAAATTTTCTATCTTATTTTTCTTAAAAACAATTTGATAAAAATTTAATATAATATTATTTTTAAAGATATTTTTAATATTACAATATATTTTTAGATAATTATATAGAATAAAAAAATCTATATCATTTACTTATAATTAAGAGTTTATGATAACCTATCAAAAAATAATTTCCGAGTTACTTCTCATTTAAAAGTAATAATTATTATTATAGATGTGAAGTGACTATTTTTAGATCTTGTATAGTTAATTTTTCACAATTGAATTATTTTTCTTAGATTCCTCTGGTGAGATAAAGGCAAATGAGCATGAAACTTGAAAGTAAAACTGTGTTTCCTAAAATCAATGTAAATTAAATTTGTATGGGGATTCATTGAGTTTGAGAGGAAAGTCCTCCAATATTAATTAGGAAGAACTCACAATATGTTGTTGCACGCAATATCATGAGATGATATAATCCCAACAAGAACAAGGGAATTAATGTGGAAGAAACTATGCTTTTCGACGTGCTGTAAATGGACATTTATAAATTAAGGAAAAAGAACATGATGACATGCCAAGGCAACCACGAAATTCTCTTTGCAGAATCATCGTTTGAAGGCGTATTTGACGACACCAGGGCCATGAGCATTTAGGAAGTAATCATCCCAATTAACGTACTTTGGATCAAAGAAAAACATGTCAGACTCTACACCTAAGTTCTTTCTAGCTGCTGCACGCAAGTTCTCCGTATTTGTATCGTCGAACCTGTTTATAGAATATGATTAGACATTAATTATCTGTTAAAAAGTCCCTTCTTTTTCCAGATTGAAAAATCTCTATGATGCTTTAAAGTTAAAATTATAACAGGCATATAATCGAGTCTAAATATAATTGTTGTAAATATTACTTACACTCCTTGAAAGAAGAGATATGGCCGGTAAAGTTCAACCAAGCCCACAACTAAGTTGATCTTTCTATTGAGATCGTTGTACATGCCCTCAAAATGCTGGCAAAATGTTGTTACCAATTTCAAACCCTGTGAAGCAATTTATTATTTTCAAAAGTTAATAAGCTAATCAAAAGACTAGTTGGTTATTCACAGAAGTAATCGAAGAAACCTTTAGCAAGAGCAAGTAGCGGATGGCCAAGTATCTGTGGAAGTTATCCATGCTATTTAGGACTTTGACTCTTCGAACCTTAACAGGTTTTCCATCTTTACCAATCCATGGTTCCTTTGTGAAGTATTGGTAGCCGTAATCGTGTAGATTAGCATATGTTATCGGATTTCTTACAGAAGAACCCACATGGTAAATTAGATGGGAAGGTCGATTGTAATGAGCCACCATGGCAACAATGATTGCATTCACCACTATGTCAGCTGGTATCTGTATGAACACCTCCAATGTTAATTATTAAGCTAGAGTTTTACTGTTGCTTTCCATCAATATGAACGAGTTTACTCACCACGTCAACTATTGCCATTTCATCGGCAAGAAAACATGTTATTCTTCCCTTGCCATATCCAACAGTTAATGCATCGATGGTTCTGCGTCCACAAAACATATATACCAACAAACTTGTTAGGTTTGGGAGGATTGACGCTTTAAACATGGTGATAGGGACATAAATCTTCCACATACTTGACACCTTCAAGCCAGCCTGGAAAAGGTTCCTTGTAAGTGCTAGTAACCATGGTGGGACGTACGATTACTGCCGGAAATTTTCCCTTAAAGTGTCCTATCACCATCTCTCCCATGGCCTTGGTAAATACATACGTATTTGGCCATCCATAAACCTTTGCCCTAGTAATGGTTTGAAAGAAAATAATAATTCAATTAGGCTTTAAACAACAACACATTTCTAGATCAGTGATTCACATGGAATGACCAACTAACCTTTTCATGCCCAAGTCCCTCATAGTTTCTTCAATTTCTTGTTTCGTCGCACCTCCAGCTCGGAGTTCATTCAATTTGGCTTCAACTGTTCTTTTTTCTTCATCTATGTTTAGTCCAGAAGCACTATTCAGTGTGTCGCCCAAGCGGTATGAGTTCTCACGTATTAACCCCGAACTTTCGCCACAAACATAAGCTGAAACACATGCTCTTAACGTTAATAATAATCATTCTGCATGATTGATATCATTAATTAACAACTCCAAATTCATCACAAGTTGAAGGTGTAAATGGACCTTAATTTTCAACAAAAAGAAGTGGAGAAGAGAACAAGGTAAAGGTAGAGCAGAGTCAAAGGAATAGCTAGGCTGATTATCACCTGTTGATACATGTACAAGTAAGTTGACTTTAGCGCATCTCTGGGAAAAGCTCAAAGCGTGCATTGCTCCTATGGTGTTGGCGCCCAGTGCAATGTCGTATCTGGAATAGAGTGATGTCAAGTCTATTAACATCAACATTAAAAAAAAAACAGAGAGAGACAAATGTGCCCTCCACCTTTAATACGTTACCTTTCGTTAAAGTCGGTTGTGGCAGCAAAATTGAGAACAACGTCTAGCTCACTCATCATCTCTTCCCTGAAGTTTGAGTCTTTCAATCCTAAGTCCGGCAAACAAACATCACCAGCTAGTGGAACAATCTTGTCTTTGATGATGGAATTCAGATTGGTCCCATATTTTTCTTTCAAAACTCTAAATAGGTCCTTTCCTATGATCTATAATGCAAAAATAAGAAAGAGAATCTTGAATTATTACTTATGCCTAACAGTAATTAGCGATTATTATCATGACAGGAGATATTTTTTCTTAGCTCCTTAATAATATATCGGAAACTACTAGAACCATTATTGATTGCCATCACAAGCCCCTTCAAACTTTGTTTTTTCAATGTATTTTCTCATTTAATGAGATAAAATTTTCCATAATAATTATTTGACATTATTTCGGAATATTGCTCCTCCTTCTGCTGTTATTGTTTTCTTTCGAGAAACCTTTTACTGTTAATGTTGCTCTTTCCATTCTGCGATTGTTTCTGTTGATTTTGCATAACCTAATTGTTTATGTTTATCCTAAAGATTCTTCTTTGTATGCATGACTGGGCCATATATGACATCAAGTCTGCAAAAAATTATTTATAAAAGAGCATATAGCAACCTAGAAGACATTAGATGATCCGGGATTCCGGATACAGTAAACCATGTTTATCCTAAGACAACTACCTAGACATAAAAGTGTAGAATTTAGCTTTCCTTTTTTAAGTATATTTATGTTTTTCACGTTAGTGAATATATAAAACTAATTAAATTGACCTCACATAACAGCTTAAGCTATTGTAATGAAATGGTCATTTAATATGATATCAGAGTCTCTGTGATCAAATGGTCATAAATTCAAATCCTACCACTTACCTATTATTTAGCACAAGGTAGAGTGAATCTGTGCAAGTTTCAAGCCCAAAAGGCTTTCACTTAAGAGGACGTGTTAGTGAATATATAAAATCAATTAAATTGACCTCACACAACAACTTAAGCTATTGTGGTGAAATAGTCTTTTAACATCTCATACCAATGTTCCCTTTTTCTTTTTACGTCAAAGTGTGTTACCTCATTTTGTAAGCGTTCATGAGCAGTATTAGCATCTGCGGCCCTGAGGAGAAGATAAATTTTCTTCACCTTTGGTTGGACCCTCAGTATCTTCTCCACAAAAACTGCATTAAATATAAGAAGTTAAGGTTCCAGTTACCAAAGCAGAAACTCATAAAAACTGGAATGTGATTCTGAATCAACCCTGATAGAAAATGAAGTACAGATATTAATTCTAGGGGTTCAGAGATGGTAGATACTCTTTGCCAAGAACCCAGTTGCTCCAGTGACCAAAACTGACTTGTTTTCAAGGAACTGAATAATACTTCCAAACTCCATTCTTCACAACGTGAGAGAGGAAGAAACTGTGAGAGACGGAGAGAGCTGGACTTCTGGTAGCGTTGCGTGTATAGGGTGGTTATAAAATGAGACTGAAAAGGGACAAAGTTGTGATAACACTATTTTTCTTTTTTTTTTTGGGTACGAACAAGATCTAAAAACTTTTATAAAGCTTTATAGCTATGAAGATGGCAATAATGAGGTGGATTGAGAGATCTTAGTTGGTAGTTAGATACCTGTATTACATAAGTGCGCAACCATATGATTTCGATATCATTGAATTTCTACTACATGAAATCATGAAATTTCGCACTTCACGTGTTATGTTTTGATCTAGACTTTTCAAGTTACCTGCTTGATTGACCCATGGTGGGGTCGAAATAGTCGGCATAACATCACTACATAATAAAGCTTTACTTTGTTTCCATGAGGGTTAGGGGACATACTAATCACCAGTACTCTCTTTTTACAGTTCCTACTTAATTAATTGAATGCAAAAGATCATTATTCGTGTTTGCATATAAAAATGTTCCAAAACTGTGTTCCTCATTTACTCGTCTCTCAATATAAATTATATAGATGGACCATTATGAGTAAGACCACATAATCATGCATGTTTTTGTCCTCTAAAATGCTATCTACCAAATTAATAAACTACTCTTATAACTTTAGATAATTTTAACATAAATTTCATTTTGGATCTTAGTTTTTTTTCCTTGGTCGTCTGCATCGTGCTCTTGCAATATGACTTATACGTTATAGTATCTATGGTTAAGTTCGATGCCAAATTTATGACAGCCTAGTCAATGCATGCAGTATTGATCTGTATATTGCACTACAAGAAAATAACAAAATGACGAAGAAAAACAAACCATTGCAAATTACCGACGGTATTCACTTGTCTGTCAGAAAATACATCGAGAAAATTTAATTTAGCAATGGACCAATACTATAGGCAACTAAGGTAGGAATTGGTGGCGGAGAAATGAAGATTTAACAGTACCAACGGAATATTAGTAACAGACTATTCCGTAGTTAAATTTTAAACCAATACGTCATCGTCTCCTTGCGTTTAAACGTTATTAACTTAAACAAAATGATGTCTTTTGGTTTAACACCAAATGATCTGCCTTGATTTTCTTCTCTTCCGTCCCACGTCGTCTCCTCTCCTCCGATGAGTTCTCCCCCTACTTTCTAGTCTATCGTCGGTGTTGTGGTCGGTTTTGGAAGCTCATCCTCTTCTCCCACGGTCGTTGCATTTTCTTGAGGTATATTACAAACAGTTTAAGTTTTCTATTAAGTAATTTTGTTTGTTTATTTAACTTGTTTGGTATGTTTGAGTAATTTGTGAATGGATAAGAAGAATTAAGGTTGAAATGTTAGTGTTAGAAGGTTGAGTTTTGAAATTTGGTTGTGATGTTGCAAAGATTGTTTGATGCATATTAGGTATTTGTTGAAATGCCTCTTCTTTGTTGTGATTGTATTAGTTAGAAGATGAAGTTGGTTAATTCTTCCTAATAGGTGTCCTTAATTGTTTGGTTTAGTTTTGTCCATTTTGAAGTAGTTGAATAGTTCTTTAGTGTAATTTTCTTCATTTATAAACATACCTTCATTTTCTTAATTTGGAGTCCAATTGATTAAACTCCTCATTCATAGCAAGAACAAAACTTTCATCATTAAGGGCCTCTTTTATTGTCTTAGATTCAATTTAATAAATTAAGGTAATATGATAAAAATCTTTATGTTGAGGTCTAGTGATTACCCCTTATTAAACATCATGTAAAATTTGATTTGGATGATGACTTTTCTTTAAATATCCAATTTCATGGGAGTTTCTCATCCTTCTTGTTTCCCTCACTTAGTTCAACAACATATTCATGATTGATTTGTTGGTGATCACTTTTAATTCCAAGAAAGGCTAATGACTTTAGATCTTTATATATACCTATCTCATCTCTTCAAAATCTTTCATAGAAAACACATGCATTGATTCTTCAATTGTAATTTCTTCTTATTAAATGCCCTATTAAATCTTCACAAAGTTTTCAAACCTTGAATTTTTGAATTCCCTACTATAGTCACTCCTAATAAAGGCAACAAAATGTTTATTTTCATTTTGTACCCTTTTTATAAATTTGACTAACGCCCTATAGCCTTCATCTTTGTTTGGTAAGCATAAGACCATATTAAATCTACTAAAATTGTAACATCCCGTTACCGATGTGCTGGGTAAATTGGTAAATCGGAACGGGTTAGGATTTTTACCGCGTGTTATCGACTGAGTATTTGTTTGGCCTCTAGTTGGAGAGGACTGAGTCTTTTAGTACATGCATTGATAGGTACATGCTTTCATGATGCTTTCCCGGCATTTGATTGTGATATAGATAGGAATTGTGAATTTGTGAGACAATTAGATTTGATATTGATTTATCGAGAATTTGGAATAATTGGGCTTGAAAAATGGGATTGAAAATGTTTTTATATGAGTAGGCCCAAGTTGTTTATTGATTTCCGCAAATGCGAATATGTTCAACGAAATAAAAATGTCATATCGAGTTTTTGAATTGCATTTGATTGCCTAGTACGTCACCCTCGCGGGGCGCGGGCTCGGATATCACCATCGATATCGGGTTCGGGTCTGGCGGGAGTGGGGTGCTACAAAAATTATCATTAATTATGATGAAAGCAAAAAATTTACCACCTAAACGAGCAATTGATTTAATATCCTGCTTTGTAAACTGTGAACGTTTTTGGGCATTGGTTGTAAGAACTCATTTGTTGGCAGTATTTATATTTTAAAGGAGATTGAAGAGAAGCTTTAGCAGGTATTCAAATGACATTCATATCCTTATAACTATGGATGTCAACAATGATTTTTCACACATGGTGAATGACTTTTGTATCAGGTTCTATATTTCTCATTCTAGGTCCGTCATCACCATCTTTCTTCACGTACTTCAGGGAGATCCTTCTGCATGTCAGTTGAGGTTAGTGATCTTGTATTTTTACTATGTTTTCTTAAACTTACCTTTATTTAGGGATTTGTTTGCGATTTGAACTTCCCATATGAACTTCCTGCATTTTTAATTGAAATGTCCTACACGATGTGAAACTTGTTTGTGTTATAAACTTCAGTTTATCATTGAATTAATATAGGATGAGTTTGAGTTATATTATAGTTCCAATATAATGATATGACATCTAAGTTATTTCATTTATGCTATCTGAAATGATTAGCTTCTCTTTACTTTTTATGTGCAAATTTTTACACGTATCTTTTTAAAATTGTATATGTTAAAACAATTTATAAAAAAAAGTATTCATATTTTTATGAATACTTATTATATTTGGCATTAGTACATATTTAATATAGGAGTTTTAACATTAATTATCTTCTAACATATATTATTACAAACATATATATTCGATCTTAAGTTTACAAATATTTTAGATCTCAACCCATAACTTGTGATCCATAATAACTATGAGGCTTTTTGGTGAAAAATACGAGGAATGTATGAGTCACAACAAGAACTTGTGATCCTGATTCACTTGTCTTATCTTAGATGTTTTGAAATCTTTTTCTAACATAAATAATACTAACTATGGATTTACTGTTTTAAATTAATAGTTGTCCATAAATGAGTTTTTGAGATAGATTTGTTAAGTCAAAATGACTTTACGATTAATTTTGATGAAAACCAAATAATGATGAAAAAAGCAGAAATGAGACGAAAGGAAATGAGACAGAAAAAAAAATGAGATGGAAGAATAATGAGACGGAAGAAAATGAGACGGAAGAAATGAGACGCAAAGATAAAAATGAAACGGAAGAAAATGAGACGGAAGAAATAAGACGGAAGCAAAATGAGACAAAAGCAGATAAAAATGAGATGGAAGAAAGTGAGACGGAAGAAATAAGACGGAAGCAAAATGAGACGGAAGCAGATAAAAATGAGACGGAAGCAAAATGAGGCAGAAGTAGATAAAAAAGAGATGGAAACAAAATAAGACGTAAAGCAGAAGATAGAAATGAGACGGAAGAAAAATAAGACGAAGCGAAGCTGAAAATGAGACGAAATAATCAAAGACGAAGAACCAAATCAAGTTTGAGTTAGTTACAGAACTCAACTGAATAACCATTTCTTTAAAGATCAAGAAACAAGAAGAAAGAAGCAGTTAT
>JANIJH010000008.1:10230922-10241059 GCA_024520975.1 Erythroxylum areolatum
TAATCTAAGTTTGCATGTATAATAATCATGAATTTATACATACAAAATTGACAATTAATTACATGTAATTTGTGCAAAAGTTAATAATTAGTATATGCATGTCATACAAGTAAAGAAGACATACAAAATGCAAAACTAATATGTTCATAAAACATTAATACCCAAAAGTTGGATCTGAAAATCATAAAGGCTATAGCACAAGCCCAAGTCCAATGTTAACTACCCAAAAGTTGGTTAAAGGCTAGATCTGGCCCATCTGAAGGAACCCAACTAAATATGAGTCAAGACAAGTTCAACTAAAACAGCCCAAGCCCAACTCAATATTAAAAAAAAAAAGAAAAAAGCAATAGTGTCGTCTTCCTTCTCCAGTCGGGTCGGGCGTGACCCAGATGGACCAGTCGGAGCCCCGACTGGTGTGGCTTTCAGAAGACACCAAACGTCGCAGGAAGAACTGCCCGAGGACGAGGAGGGCCAGGCGACGTGCACGAGACGCAGAAAACCCACCATGGAACGTTCACGAAATGGCAACGTGGACACCATCACGTACGGCCACCATCATCCCTTCTTCCCACACATTTTCTGTCACCGTCGAAGGCTCTAGGAAGCACAACAACACGAGATGAACGTCTTAAGTGGGTTTAAAAAATTTAAAAATTCAACAACCTCAAGATCCATTTTTCAGCAGAAACGCAACCAAGAAAACAGAGTGAAACAGAGGAAAAACTTTCAGTGGTTTTTCATCAGATATATGGCAAGACAGAGGCAGACATACGCTATGATACCAAATGTTAAACTAAACCATGCATTTCATACAGACCATTAACGTATAAAACAAATGCATAAAATACACACATATATGGAACCGTAAGATATATGTGAAAAACAGCAGTGGAAGCTTAAACCAAGAATCATATACCTCCAGCCATTGCCTCCACCGTAGATCTGAAAATGTTGTTGCAGGTCTGAATTTCTATCCTCTTCCAGAGCAAGCTCGATGGTGTCTACAATAATGCTTGGCGAAGATAGGACCCGAAACCAAAACTAATGTTTTGTTTTTAAACCAACCCTTCATACCCTACTCTCCATCACAGTAGGTGAAGGTTAAGGAAGTGGGCGACAGCATATATCAGCGTATAGTAGTAGGGTTAAGCTTTATATAAATGGACCATACTTAATAATGAGGTAGATAAACTTACAGTAAATCTAACAGTTCCCACATGCGATTCTTCTGAATTACTTATAGTTCTTCTTTCTCTCTCTCTTTTAATTTCATATCCATCAAGGATTTGAAGATTCATCTTTCAACTTTTTCTCTTGTGTTTTCTTGCTCCTACTTGAGGAAGAACATGATCGTGATCATGCCCTCATTATCAAATTAAGAGTACCGATGTCCTCCTATCATTCTTAATTCTTAACGTCACTACTGTTTCAAATTTTATAAATTCCCATAGCTGTTATGATCTGAAAAGAGTTTTCATTTTGATAATAAATATTGTTTAGCATTCCCTTTTTAACGATGGCAATCGAAGTGGACTAAGCAATGCCACCGTCACGCTCATTTCTTTCCGAGGAATTCTCTTTTCTTTCACATTATCCTGTTACTTTACTCGATGCATTTTCTTCTGTTCTTTTCTCATTTTCTTTTTTCTGCTCACGCTACTTCAGACGCAATCTGTCTTTCATTCCATTCTAGAGGATATATATAAAGCCTACAAATTTGTAGAGAAAGTAAAAGAGTCTTTTCAAGGAGAACTCAAAGTCTGCACAGTTTATTCATTAAAGCACTAGGCTTTTTTTGTAGGCTGGCATACGCTTTCATGTAAAATTTCGTTAACTAATTGACTTATGCATATGATTGCAGTTTAATAGATGAAACTAAATGGTACAGCAGAAAGGGTCGATATTCAAGCTAATGCTACTATTGTTTAGTCAGCATTGAAGTGCTTTTGGATTGGATCACTTGCAAACGTATTTAATAAGACCAGGAACGTGGGTGTTCATGAAGTAATCTTCCCAGTCAATGCACTTAGTATCGAAGTAGAACATATCTGTCTCGACGCAGTTTTGTTTAGCAGCAACCAGCAAGTTTTGGACGTTAATGTCATCAAACCTGCATTCCGAAAGCAGTTCTATTAAAGCGTATAACCATAAAATCAACCATCTATGCGTGTGCCTCTCAAGTAGACACTTACACTCCTTGAAAAAATGAGTATGGCCGGTAAAGTTCGACCAAGCGCATCACAAATTTGATCTTTCGATTGAGATCATTGTATCTGCCTTCGAAGTGATGGCAAAAAGCGGTATTTGCCAATCTTAATGCCTGTTTGAAAGATTAAAATTGATTAGATTGCAAGTTTTACTTATCAACTACAACGGAATTTATTCCCTTAACAAACCTTCAGAAGTGGAATGTAGCGAACCGCCATGTATCTTCGAAAGTTAGTCATGCTGCCTATAACTTTCAACTTTCCAACCTTTACAGGCTTCCCATCCTTGCCAATCCATGGTTTATTGGTGAAGTACATGTACCCAATGTCTCTAAGATTAGCATAGTTGAGGGGATTTCTTAATGAAGAACCCACTTGGTAAATTGCATAGGATGGTCGATTAGCATGAGCAGCCATAGCGACGATCATTGCATTCACCACCATATCAGCTGGTACCTGTATGCATATACATCCCATTTTTCATATTGTGATTAATTTAGAATAACAAACACTTCTTGCTATACACTCAACATAATTCTCGCAGAAAAATTGGCTTATCTCACCAAGTCAATGACTGATTTAACATCTCCAATAAAGGATGACAGCCTTCCTTTTCCATAGCCGATGGCTATGCTATCAATTGTTCTGCAAAGTTCAGCATAGAAAAGTAATTTGAAAACCATGAGTTTTCTAATCCTCATTTTGTCACTGACCAAGAAATGGATGATATTGGAAGACCAAGTAACATAAACTGCGGGGATTATTTAAATGAATATGAGCGTATATACCTCTTTTTGCCCCAACCAGAAAATGGATGGTTTAAAAAGAAATTGAACAATTATACCTTAGACCTTCAGTCCAACCAGGAAATGGTTCTTTGTAGGTACTGGTGACAATGGTGGGTCGTAAGATGACCACTGACATGTCTTCCTTCAGGTGTCCCACAACCATCTCTCCCATCGCCTTTGTAAATGCGTATGTGTTCGGCCATCCATACACCTTTGCCCTGCATTTGTACGTAGTATACAGGTTAACGTCTGACAAGTTTGTATGCGTCCAGACAATTAAGAGATTCAGATGTTAAATTTGTTCCATTAAAATTATTCAGATATAACCGTCCAACTTAATTGGAAAAAGGTTAGGAGTATCCTTATTAGCTTTTTAACTTGATGAAATTTGTGCTCAACATATACTGATACAATTATGTGTTGTGACCATTGATAACTATTTTATATTCATCTACAACATATACAAGTAAAGAAAAAAAACGGTCTAAATCTTGCTAAAGGACCTTCAATTTTATTTAATAGTCCAAATGAATCACTTCATATTACGCGGTAACCGTATAATGTTAGTGAAAAAAAAAGAAGAAGAAGGCATACAATAGATCCTGAAATCAAAGATGGAAGAAGTGGTTGGGTTGAAAGCCCTGGTCCCTACACTAGTGCTTTTTATGTTCGGAAGTTTTTAGCCTAATTTGGATTAGTATTCATCGAAATGGATTCAACGGGAAAAAGCTAGTTTGACCATGGTGGTCCAGGCAGCCCGACGAAGCGTGGGTCTTCTTCAAGTCTACCTGGTGGAGTCTGACTAATATGTCCGACAACAATTATTTCAGTCTCTATAGCAACTAAAAGTTATTCGTGATTTGAGCTTATCAGCTGCTTGATTATTGGTGGAACCATTTAGTTTTGGTGAACCTGACGTTGTGAAAGCCTGCCTGGAACTAATATTTAAGAATTTAAACCTAAACCCGGCCTACGATGAGATCTATTCATGACTGCCGGAAAGAAGTATATAACTAGCGTTTCTAAAGGCTTCATGGATCAGGACTCAAAAAGGGGGAAAAAATCATATCTATGTAGGAGGTAGCTGTGCAACTTGTTGGAGTGCAATTTGACTTTATAAAATTTCTTTTTCATGTCATACCTATCAATGCCCATATCTTCCATGGCCACCTTAGTTTCTTCAAGAGTGGCTCCTTCAGCTTGGAGTTGATTCAGTTTTTCCTTCACCAGTCTCTTCTCTTCATAGACGTCTAAGCCGGTGACCCCATTAAGACTCTCCCCCATTTGGTATGGAGTCTCCAATATCAATCCTGACCTCTCTCCCGCAACATAAGCTGAAAATTGTATCACTTCTAATTAAACTACGAAGACATTTAAGAAACGCTTGGTAGGGTGGTGTAGTTGAAGATTGAAATATTGTACCAGTGGATACGTGTAAAAAGCACATCAGTTTCACACATTTCTTGGCAAAGCATAGCACATGCTTCACTCCCAATGTATTGATGCCAAGTGCAACATCATATCTGCAAATACTTATTTTCTCAATAAATTCGAGACCCCGGAGGATGAAAAATGAAAGGTTCTAGTAAAATGAACACAAAAAAAGAATAGGAAAAAAAAAAGAGCAGGAGTGAGTTCAATAAAAGAACAGGCTTGTGGTCCCTTGTTAATAAGGGTACCTTTCATCGAAGCTCGTTGTTGCAGCTAAATTCACTACAATGTCTAATTCGTTCCACATCTCCTCCTTCAGCTTGGAGTCCCCAACTCCTAAGTCATCACCAACAGAGATGTCTCCAGGTACAAGAACAGTCTTCTCAGATATGAATGCGTTCAGATTCGCACCTAATCTCTGCTTCAGTAGTCTAAACAGGTCCCTCCCAATGACCTATAAATAAAACGAGATAATTACCAAAGCTACTTTACAACTTCAATCAAAAAATTTTGAAGGGTTAATTAGTTGGAAGGTCTCAAAAGGCCAATTTAATGTAGCAGAACGGCATGATTTACCTTTATATCTTTTTTCTTTTTTCTTCTCTTTCCTAGACCATGTTTCAAGTTGATATGAGCTCAGACCATCTTCTATCTAAATTGATGCACTTCTGTGATTGTTTTTTATATGTGATACCTTTTATCCCAATTCACTCTTTATATTTCCCCAGTCAATATTTTTTCTAATTTCATTTTATTATTTATATTTTCAATCATTTTAATTTTGGACGTAAATGCCATATTACGTTTGTTTATTCATAGCCTAGTTCAATTTACTTAAATACGATTATATTATTAAATTAGATGAAGACAAAAGGAGTCAAGATAGAATTGCAAAAATATTTTTAAAAAGTTCATGAAAATTTAGATACGAAAATAAAAAAAATTCACCAAATATTTAATTAATAATTTTAATATGAAATAATAGAAAATTTTTCTAAATTTAGACATATTATAATCTTCGTTTTTCTTTCTTGTCACTTGAAAATGTCGAATTACTTTTCTATTTGTGTATATGCATCATAAATAATAAAGTAAAATGACCCAAAATATAAAAAAAAATTTCTTGAACTATAAACATAAACTTATGACAAAACAATTTAGAAAAACATTTAAGAAATATATACTTAAGTTTTTCTTAAATTTATTACTAAGTATAGTAAGTCATATTAGTCTAATTTAATTAAATGTGTTAATATATACACTCAATTGTGTCTAAGGAGGTTTTTCTTTCTTCAACGTTGATGTACAGTTTTTCCGGAGGGTTAAAACCATGAATTTTTATTTTTCGTAGCAAGAAGTATGTTACTAAAAAAAAAAAGGAATGCATCGATTATTACCAAAAGAAAAAGGATAATCGATAAGCAATGTATAATCTTAAAATTGGGAAGGATCTTTTTCAATTAGTTCATTTTTTTGTTGATGACAAAAGATAAATAAAAATTTAGAGAATTTGGAAGAAGCAGCCAAATTATTTATATACCTCAGTGCGAAAGCGAAGGGAAGCAGATTCAACATCCGAGGCTCTTAAAAGAAGATAAATTTTCTTCACTTTGGGCTGAATTCTCAAGATTTTCTCCACAAAAACTGGTGTAAGAAAAATAAGAAGTTTAACGTAGTGATATGCTTACATTAGCGAGATTAAAGAAACAGAAAGAAAATAAATAAAACAAGAGGGGATAGCATGCAAGTACTCTTTGCTATGAACCCAGTTGCACCCGTAACCAAAATGGTTTTGTCCTGAAGAAACTCAACAACACTCCCAAACTCCATTGCAAGATCGTACTAGCTAACGAGAGACACAATATAGATGAAAGTTCCTTATCTCTGCGAACCTGTGCTGCTAAGTGAAACAAACGGCACTTTATAAAGGGCACACTACTGCGTTACTCTTGCTGACGTCCTGTTGGGTGAGTCGAAGGACTTCGATATTGACAAATTAATTGATCAGCTTTTTCCTGTCTCTGTGGTTTTCTTTTATTATCGTTATAAAATCAATCGATAAATTCTCTCAAAATATGCTGGCTTCTAACTCAATATAAGTCCGGGGATCTTACTTCAATTAGAAAAGGAACAATGACATGGAAAATGATTAGGCTAAATCGGAGTGCTCTTTTCTTGTCAACATCAATGTTTAATTCTTTTGAAGCAGGAATCTGTATCTATCATATACAAGCATTGACATGTGCACTTAAAAGATAGGAAACAAGCATTGACATGTGCACTTAAAAGATAGGAAATTATTATGTGATTTTAAAAAATTCATAATTTTGTTATTTTTAATTTTGCAAAAACTAAAAGTGAAAAACGAATGAAATGAATATTATAAACGAACCAAACAAATATTATTGACATAACATCCATCTTATCTCTTAAATATGATCTGAACTAATTAATTCAATTTAAAATAATAATTTATTGTAATTATTTTAAATTATTTATTTTAGATTGATTTTAATTAATTCAAATTAAATTTAAAAGTTGAGTTGAATTGTTTTATCAACAACCTTTAATTGATCCATGTATGATGCTTATGTTATGTGTATTTTGTCATTTTTAACATGAATCTAAAAGAAAGAATTTTTTAAAAATAGTTAAAATTTTCAAGATTTTAAAGATTAAAAATTTTTAAAATTTATTTAAACCATTAGAAATTTCCAATTTTTTTACTCATAACTTAAAAATAATAATTAAAGATGAATGCTATATATATGGAGAGAGGGGTATGTTTTCTTTCATTTTCTTTTTGCTTATCCCTCAATCTAAAAGCTATATGAATGATGAAATTTATTCTTCTAAAATATTTTGAAATCTACTATCTTTTCCTTCCTTTTTTTTTTGGTTGATGAACCTATCAACTCAATTTTTCTTAATGAAACAATTAGGACAACATATTTTTATATGGTTTAAATTTTAATTCTTTAACTAATTTTATGATAATCAGACAAATTTTTTTGATATTAGTAAAAATTTGAATTGAATCTACAATTATAATTTTGATTCCAAATAATTATACACACTAAATGAAGTTAATAGTTCATTTGGTTTCTTTCTATTTTTCTATTATAGTTTATAGTTTATTATTTTTCTTTTATATAAAAACAAAAACTTATTTAGTTGATAATATCAATGTAGTTATATTTTATTGTTGATGATAATTGTAAATTAGATAAAACTTAAAAAATAAATTATTTTTAATTAATTAAATTTATTTAATTTTTATATAATATTTATTAATAAAAATTATTTTATTAAAATCAGTAATTTAAAAATTATTGTTTATTTAAAAATTAGTATCTATTTTAAATACATTTTAATTATTAAATCTGAATTTTATTTAAAATTTACATATTTTGAAGATATTTTAAATTCTAACTATATTTAGTAGTTATTATTTAGTTTAATTAAAAATTAATTAAATTCATAATTTTATGAATAATTAATTTTATATAATTAAATATATAAAAATTATATTAGTTACATTATCCATAATTCATATTAATAATTAATAAACAAAAACTTCAAACAAACAAATATTTTTACTAAATTTAAAACTAAAAATATAAATAAAAACAACCAAGTCCTGGTGGTTTAATTTAACAGAAAACAAAATCAAATGGTCGACCTCAAATAATAATACCTTCGGCTCAACTTGTTCTATTATGGTCTCTCTCAAGTAGTAATGCCTTCACCTAAAATTCTTGCACTCATCTACGAATAAAGAAAAACATGTCACCTCAATAACGTTCTGAAAGTGTCTAATACACATCTTTTTAATTTCAACACTCAAAATTCAATCCATTTAATGATGGATTTGGCAGATGCAGTTGAATTAGTTTTCGTAATGTAGCTATTGATTGTGAATTAGTTTTCGTAATGTAGCTATGGAATCAATATAGGATAAAGAACATTTATTCATTCAACAGTCCAAAACCTCACCCAACCCAATTCTCATTATCTTAAAGAAGGAACGGACTTCATACTAAAAGCAAAATTGCGGAATTTAAGATGGCATAGTTTTCCTCCCAGCGGCGCCCGTTCGGTTCCCCCACCATCCACCAGCTGGCTTTCATTTCTTATCCACCACCACCAGCCCTCTACCTATCTCATCCCATCCGATCCTCCTCCAATCCTCCTAACTCTCACCGCCATCCTCTATATTTTAATTTCCATCATGTCCTTTTATTTATCTTATTTTTGTGGAGTCTAATGTTTTGGCCATATGAATTATTGGTCTACGCACCTTCCTATTTCTTTCATGACAGTTGACCTCCTCTTTGTTCCAAAGTTTTGTCTCAATTTGTATACTAATATAGACCCACAATTTAAAGTCTTGAAATATTGGATATAGATAAGGTCCAATTTAATCGGAGTCTCACTCAAGCTTAACTTGATTTCTTCAAAAGGAAATAATCCTATGTTATTCTTATATTATTAATGTTGAAAAAAAAAGTCAATCAACAAAACTGAGTCAAATTTACCCACATTTAGATTATTGTATAACTCCAACATAAAAATGTGTAAGGCTTTGTTCCCTCCATAAACTAATGAAAAAAATTAGTTGATCACATAAAATTTGGCGTAGACAAAATCCGTCACAATTATATGGGGAGATAATGCTGCCCATTATCCACATATCTAAAATGAAAATATCAAAATAAATGAGAGTGAAAAAGATTGACCATAATCCTACAGATCCACATCTGCTATCCTCTCTTACATTAAAAGATGTTGGAAAGTTTTGAAATGTTCTTCTTTACCATTTTACCTTAATTATATAATATACATGGACAAGCACTATACATCTAATCTTTATCTCCACTTAAAATTATCTAAAAGTAGGAATTAACTTGATAAATTTGCTCACAATCTAAAAGTACTAGAAATAGACAATAAATTGACTTTAATTTTTGAGTTTCCAAGTGCTACAATAATTTATAGGCCAAAAGAGCTAAATGAGCCATAACGTTTACATTAGTGTGTAAAATGAACCATAACGTTTCACAATATTCAAAATGAACCTCAACGTTTGGAAAACGTTTAGATTGAACCCTGACCTCTAACGGTGTTAGGCTACCATTAGTTATCTATTGACATGGCCAAAATTCTACTGACATAGATTTTTTTAATTTTTTGGTTGTCAAACCCACCAGAAGCTGACGTGGATATTTATAAATAAAGATGGGTCCCACCTCTAATGTAAATGCAGCGTTTTAAGTGATATAAATGGTGCATTTAGCGTTGTTCATTAACGTTGCATTTTTTTCACCCAACACTTCTCCCTTAAGCACAAAGTATACAGAGGAGGAGACGCACTGTTTTGAAGAAAAACAAGATTTTGTGTTTGCTTCTTCCTTTGTCCTACAGGCAATCACTAATCTACCATCTTCTTCACTTTTCACACAATCCTTAATCTGTGAACTTCAATCCTTAATATGCAATCATCTTTAATCCCAAATGCTATTAAGTTTAATCCCTAATCTGTAGCATTACTCATCTTCTTCTTAACCAAACAACAATCTAGGAGGGTCGCCAACTCATCTGGAACTGTTAGGATATATGTTATATATATCTAAGTAATTAGTTTTGGCATTATTTATTAATTGGACATATAAGATATTAATTGGATAATGACTTGGATTCAAAAGGTATAT
>JANIJH010000008.1:10421885-10446589 GCA_024520975.1 Erythroxylum areolatum
TGAGCCTTGCCATGGCTGCACAGCAATAAAAACAGGTTAGAAATCGAAACCAATACTTACAAATACAGTAAATAGTTTAACCACGAGGAATCAACCAGAGGGGGCAGTTTCTTCTCCTAGCTCGCTAATTCGAGGCGAGGGGTCAATTAGGAATGAATCGACCGAGGCCCCCCCGCGATATCCCAGAATGAGACGATCGAAGTCATACCGACCGAGCCCCTTAATGCAATCGACTACCTCTTACTCCTCTCTAGTAAGAGACAAGCTCGACGCGTCATTTCATCGCTCGGCTAGAGGATATCTCCACGGCTAGGACTCAAAAGAAGATCCCAGAGGCCTCACGAAAAAGTACTTCATCTGCTAAGCTTGGATTTTTGAAGCCGTTCTGGCCGGGTGATATCGAGCAGCAGATGAGGGACCCCGGCCCCAATGCCTGAACTCTGGTTTATTCTTAAAAAATGGCGTAGGATGTCGACCGAAGGCGGACAGCCGAACTGATGGCACAGCAAGGCCAAACCGTTAATGAATCTCCATCCATTCGTAGGAATTTAGCTCGGCCTCAATCGGTAGGCGATGCACACCTCGTCAATGATCGGGGCATACGGAAGCTTCATGCCACCGACCAAGAAGAAGCTGTCAGAAACAGCAAAATACCCTCCCAAATTACTGTGGATCCGTTCGTTCTTGGAGGCCAGCCTAGGTCCCCAGGACAAAGGGATATTGTTCCTAACAATCGACTGATTCAACTCCCCCGCGGTCATCGTTGATTCGTCTTTTGGTGGCTCCTCAACGATCAACCCATCCTTCAAGTCACTCGTCGTGACTCCCTTAATACCTCTCACCCCCGGCACCACCACTACTTCAAGTGGCCCGACTAGTTGGGAGGCCCTCTCGGCGGTTTCATCCCTAGGGCTAACCCCACTTCTAGGACTGGTTGACGACACTTACAAAGAGGAAACTTAGAGGAAGAAGCGGGGAAAAAGGGTGTACCTAGTTAGTGATTGAAGTTGGAAATTTGAACGACGGTTGAAAGAAAACTTCGGAGACTGTAGGCAAGAAGGTGCAAATGAAAGCAGAATGAAAGTCGGAGAACAAAATAAGCGTGAAGAAAATCTGTAGTCTGTCGATCCTAAGCATTTATAGAAGATCGGTCAAACGAATGTTCTAACCAACGCTTGACGCATGGAGAAAATCCGAGCCGAACTCAGACACGTGGTAGAATCTGAGCTGAGGTGAATTAGGGTTATTAGAAATCTGGAACGGCGCAGCAGTTAAAAGGACGCACCTGACAGCTGCACAACAGTCAAAAGGATGTACATGACAGTCTGTTAGAGGGCGCAAACCGTTAGTAATGATTACACTTAGTGTTTCATTTAAGTCTTAACGTCCAATCGATCGGCCCTACCACTACACTCGCCCGATTGACCTCATCGTTGCACCCGGTCGACCTGCCATATTGCTATAGCCGATCAATCGGTTCTGTCATTACCCTCGATCGGTCCGCTGTCATTACATCTAATCGGTCGAGCACATCACGATAATCAATCGATCGGGCCTAGCACGAGCAACACTGGAGACACGCTATATGATCCTTATGTACTCCTTCGACCCTTCTCTTAGGTCAGACTCGAGGTGTAGGGGGGCTTATGGTTAGGTCGGCTATGCTAGGCCCAGACTCAGGTCCACGCGTCCACGGCCCATTCGCAGGTGGGAACCTCCCATGCATACGTAAAGACCTAAACCTAGCATCTATTCCATATATAAGGTACTACTTTGCCACGATACAGGTACGACATTACAACCCTGACATTCTTTGTTTATAGCCACCAAAACCCTCACCAAAAGACTAACTTGAGCGTCGGAGGGGCCTGCCGGCTATCAACCCCCGGCGTGCCTTGTGCTGTTTTGCAGGTATTCTCTTGCTAAAGACAACCAATCTCATGGATCCAAACAGTAGCGTCCTGCCTCACCAGAATCAGACAGAACCATTACCAATGACAGAAAGGCATCTAATTTCAATTAAATCCAATAATAACAATGAAGAATACACAAGCAAATGCTCATAATATCTAAAATGATTAACTGACAGATAACCTTCTTTTTGTTTTCTGAAGTTTAATACATAAGAACAATCAAAACTTTCTCTCCTATAAACAAAGACAATCACAGCATAATCATCTTCTCAAATAAAGCGGCCCACAAAAACCGAAAGCTCTCACGATCACGAACAAACACAATTCTCACTTTCTCATAGAATTTTCAGTAAAAGAGAAGAAAAAAATTGCCAAAAAGATAAGAGAGAACTTACAGGGGCGAATGCAAGGGAAGGAATAGTAGTGGCGGAGAACAGGCCAGAAGTAGAAGCAATTGACGGCCCAAAGCAACAGGAATAGAGCGTATCTGAATTTGTAGAATCTTTGAGCGTAGCTCACCGATTCCTCCTCCAATAGACCTAGTGGGCCGTCGATCGTAGGCCAGATCGGTGCTGAATGTCGTACTTCATTAGTGATTCGACGGCCAGCGGCGTTCGTGATGGTCGTGGTGGTGGTGGTGTTCGGTGTGTGTTCGGGTTATTCCATCCATACAACAACGGAGAGGTGAACGACACGAATAGAAGCGGACGCGAGCACGGCGGTGATCTGGCAGACGTGAGAGATGCAAGGAAAGAGTGAAGAAGAATATAGACAAAACGAGAGAAATGAGACGGACAAAATCGACATTAATCAAAAAAATTTCAGCTGCTTGTCTCGAATCGAAAAGCTCCGATATGGAGCTTGTCCAAAATCAGCTGGTTGAGTTGGCTGAGCTAATAACCAAACACTTGAAATAGCTTTTTCATGAAGCCAAGCCACCAAGCTCAAATGAGTGAATCAGCTAAAAAAGAGCTTATCAGCGCTTTATCAAACAAGGCCTTACACGTGTAAATTTAACTCGCCTCTCATGCAACTCTTCACTATAAATTTATTATTACTTATTGAACTTTTAATATATCAAGAAATAATTATAGCATTTGTAAATTTTGTTATCAAGCTAGCTAAATTGATGTAAGTTTGATTTATAATTAACAAAGGGCAAGTCAGAATATTTCTTTTTCCTAGTATAGAAGCTTAGCAGTTTTCCCCTTCGCAAGGCTCGGATATTAACAAAACTTTTATAACTTTGCAATTACTCGATAACTTGTAAAATGAAGAAATTTGTCTAAGAGTGAGGGCAAGTAATGCTATATTAACAAAACTTTTATGTGTTTAAATAAACTCTTTCACCCATCTCATAACACAAGATTAAAAAAATATATATATAACTAGGGTTTCAATGTGACTTAAATAATATGAATGCTAATTGCTGATCCTTGTTAACAAGTATTGAAGGTGTATATTGTTAATTGGTCACGTTCCTTGGGCAGAAAAAAGAAATTCAATTTCTTCTTCACCAACAAAAATAGAACAAGAACAATACAACTTTCGTCATAAATCCTTATTGGTCAAACATTGAGCCAATAACTTTAACATATTTTCTCCTTTCAATTTCTAATTGGCTTGCCAGCTACATATATATAGGATGTAGATCATGCCTTGAGTAATTCGACTCATGCACTAGTTGATCACTTGAAAACGTGTTTAACAACACCAGGCATGTGGATGTTCATGAAGTAATCATCCCAGTTAATGCACTTTGGATCAAAGTAGAACACCTCATTCTCCATACCATTCTCTCTAGCAGCCATCCGCAATTTTTCGGTGTTCAAGTCATCAAATCTGCGTTCCAATAACACCCTCGCACGCTTAAGAACAAACCACAAGATTAACTACTCTCATCTGTCTCAAAAGTAGAAGATACTTACACTCCTTGGAAGAACAAGTATGGCCGGTAAAGTTCAACCAGTCGCATGACAGATTTGATCTTACGATTGAGATCACTATACACGCCGTCAAAATAATGGCAAAAGGCTGTGTTTGCAAATTCTAGTCCCTGTAATTAGAGTTAATTAGGAATAAAGATTAGAGAAACTCATAATCGGAAAGTTTTGAGCAAGTATGATGAATTAAGACCTTTAAAAATAGCAAGTAGCGAAGTGCCATGTATCTCCGAAAGCTAGCCATGTTGCCCAAAACTTTAACCTTCCCAACTCTGACAGGCTTGCCATCCTTTCCGATCCATGGTTTCCTGGTGAAGTAACGGAATCCGAAATCTTTGAGGTCAGAGTACTTGACAGGATTTCTTACTGAAGACCCCACTTGGTAAATTGCATAAGATGGTTGATTAGCATGAGCAACCATGGCCACAATCATTGAATTCACCACCATGTCAGCTGGTATCTGCCAATTTTAAATTTGTCATGAGTGTGTTCTAGCAAAAGCATTAAAGCATTAGCGGCTGTTAGTTATATATATTAATACATTCTGAAGAAGAAGTTTGTTTATCTTACTACATCTACAACTGCATTAAGGTCACCGAGAAAGCATGTCAGTCTGCCTTTTCCATATGCGACAGCTAAGCTATCAATTGTTCTGCAACCACAAGCAAATTTAGGATCGAATTTACTCTCCAGTTTATCTATAAATTATCAGAAGAACCAAGTTATGTACCTTACACCTTCAACCCAACCAGGAAATGGTTCTCTGTAGGTACTGGTGATAATGGTGGGACGGATTACGACCACTGGCATATCTTCCTTCAATTGTCCCACAAGCATCTCTCCCATTGCCTTTGTAAATACGTATGTGTTTGGCCATCCATAAAACTTCGCCCTGAAATTATTTGCATGAACATTACCCTATCTTTGAAAAGCTTGTTTCTTTACATTAATTCAAAAAACCTTTCTAAATTTATCAACAATCTCAATCACTTACAATCTGATATATATCTTTTTTTAATTCTCCTTTCTTGCTGCAAGAATAACTTCATAAACAAAGTGGGTGAAGAAGAAAGGAATGAATCCATCCCCTAAATTCAAATTTTCGTGGACCGATTAAATAAATTTTGGGCCAACCTGGTCTCCCTAGAGCGCTATCACTGCTATCTAAAAGTTCATTTAGGTCAAGAATTTTTCAATCCATCAACATAAGTAGTCCATTTGTACGATAAGCAATGCAATTAATGCTAATTATATCAGGTTTCAGTTATGATTGTTTGAGGAAAAATTTTCAAGGTCTTTTAAGTGAACTACGTAGCTTGACATGTGCTTATGCCTTCCTCGAGTAAACATTTTAAGAAGATATCCTCCAAATTTAAATAGAAAAAAAAAGGCATAATCAAATACAAAAATGAAATGCCAGTCCCTACTTCTTTTTCATTTTTATTTCAAATATACATGGTATATCATCCCCACGCACGCTATACATATGTGCGTGTGTGTGTATGTGGCGGGCTTGTGTGTGAAAGATATACCATGCATATTTGAAATAAAAATTATATATATATATATATATATAAACTAATTAAGGAGACAAGTCAATCTACACCTTGAGCTGAAAAGGAGGGTTTGGGGCTTTGGGAGGAGAACAAGTAGGTGAAGTGAGAAGAAAACTGTCAAGCGAAAAATTAAGGTGAAAGACAAGTAGGTGAAGTGAGAAGAAAACTGTCAAGAGAAAAATTAAGGCGAAGGAAGGTAAGACGATGAAGAAGAAGGCTTTGTGTCCTGGCCTGGGGGCAAAATTATTCCTCACGCAAAGTACAAACAGTATTGAAAGCTCCTGACAGCTGCAAATTAGTAAATGAGCTTTGACCTCTCTCATTTAATAGCCCAAGTATAGGGCAGTTGGCCTCACCGCTCCACTCTATGATTTGCCATTAATCTAATCCCAAAAGTTTTAAAATATAGATGGAACAACTCATTCAGACGTTAAACTATGTTTATTTAATGAAGTTTAATTATATAAGTAGCTAGTTCTATACTGACAAACATGGATGACATTAAGAACAGGATTCCAAGAACAACACCCGCAAGAATCCTGGTAACACGCTAGGAAGAATAGGATTCCATGAAATAAAATTTTAGAGGCCGTCTTACAATTCAATTGTCTATTACTTTTCGTGTTGGGTTACTTTCCCAGGGATATTGACTCGTATCAAATTTATGTCGCATGACCAGATGTTTTCCCTAAGAATAAGATTGCCCACTCCACTTTTCTTAATTTATAAAAGATGCTATAAATTTTAGGGGGGAAAAGAGTTTTTTGGGATGAAAAACTTAACAATTGACTAAAACATAGGAAATAAGTTGATGAAAAATTAAGTTCAAGTTAATTAACAAATCACTATGAATGACTAAATACCTTGCTATAGTACGGTCGTATTTATAGATTGTAATAGATAACTTTATGACTGATTGAGTACCTTGCCATTAAGGAGGATAATAAATACCTGTCAAATAGGTAGAGAGCTTAGCCTAACCATCGTAATGGCACATGTGTAGTGTCTTGTGACCTCGGTATTCCAAGACGTGTGTCAAGTGCCAACTCCCAGTCCCAGGAGTGAAAGAAGACTTACACTTTAGTGAGAAAAGGAGATTGTTTCAACTTATTATGTTCACTCCCGAAGCCTAAAACACTTGTGTTCACTTTCTTTTCCATAAGCTAAAACCATGAACTCAAATAGCACGGTATTGGAGTTTATTTGCTGCTTGAATTCATCCACTAAATAATAGATCAACCTAAAATCCTTGTAGTTGCTTTAGGGCTGTGAACATATATTTATTTATTTATTTTGGGAAGCTGAAACTTGAAAGCAACAGTTTTTAAGCATCATAAACGATTTTTTTTCCTCTATTTCTTATGCGTAATTAAGAGCTTACCTATCACCGCCCAAATCCTTAAAAGCTGAAACTTGAAAGCAACAGTTTTTTAAGCATCATGAACGATTTTTTCCCTCTAATTCTTATGCGTAATTAAGAGCTTACCTATCAAGGCCCAAATCCCTGATGGCCTCCTTGATCTCTTCAACGGTAGCTCCTTTAGCTTCAAGTTCAGCCAATGTCGCCTCAATCAGCCGCTTTTCGTCAGCCACGTCTAGTCCCTTGACTCCGTTAAGGCTCTCCCCCATTTGATATGCGGTCTCTAATATTAACCCTGCCCTCTCACCGGCGACATAAGCTGCAGATTACACCACCATCGTTCGCTCTCAATCACTATGCTTGGTTAGGAAATCCAAATTGTTGAAGAAAAAGAAGGAAACAAGATGCACAAGCATATATTTTTTTAATGAATTGCGATTTCAATATCTTACTCATTTTGTTATGGATAGATAAGTTTTAATAAAATAAGGTGCCTTTGCTAGATTTCTTTTATTTCGTTATATAACAAGTTAAAAAAGAAACGGTAGGTGATTCAGTAACGTACCTGTGGACACGTGTACGAAGCTCTTTAGTTTCACACATTTCTTGGCAAAGCACAAGACATGCTTGGCTCCTAATGTGTTGATGCCAAGTGCGACATCATACCTGCAAGTTTATGTTTTCCCCATAAAATGAAGATCCCGAAAAAGGCAAAAATAAAAAAGAAGAAGTAAATAGTCTGTGGTGTGGTCCATTGTTAATGTCGTACCTTTCGTCAAAGTTGGTGGTGGCAGCTAAATTTACAACAAAATCTAATTCATTCCACATCTTCTCCCTCAGGTTTGAATCCCCAATTCCCAGATCATCACCAACAGAGATGTCTCCAGCTACAAGAACAGTTCTTGCAGAGATGTAGGAATTCAGATTTGCACCAAACCTCTCTTTTAGTAGTCTAAATAAGTCCTTCCCAATAGCCTGTGAATATAGGTTAATCAGCAGATGATACAAAAGCTTAAACCAAATCAGTTGCCTTTTAAATCTTAGGAAAGGTTTTAATTCCTTATACACAGACATGGAGTTTCAAGTTCTTAGCAGCAGTAATTATATACTGTTATTTTTCTATTACTTTTTTCTGGTTAAATCCATACTTATTTCTGGTACCAAGAAGTGTTCCTTAAACAGGGGCTGTCTGATTTCTGGTACCAAGAACTGTTCCTTAAACAGGGGCTGTCTGATTACTTCTTAACTTTAAAAGATGACTATTATTTAATGTTTGATTGAGGAGGAACAAAGGCAAAGAAGAAGGAAACTATGAAGATGTAGTGTTCCGGTTTTTAGCTTTTTATTTCGTTTACCCTTATCTTTTAATTATGTTTGGCTACATTATAGATACATACCTCATTTTGAAAGCGTAGGGAGGCAGCTTTAGCATCAGCAGCTCTTAAAAGAAGATAAATCTTCTTCACTTTTGGCTGCATTCTCAGTATCTTCTCCAGAAAAACTGCACTCGAAAAAGAGAAGTTGTGAGCTTGTGAATCCCTAAAGATTACTAGAAAGACAGGGAATCCATGTGACGTACTCTTTGCTAGGAACCCAGTAGCACCGGTGACCAAAATGGTCTTGTCCTGAAGAAACTGAAGACCACTTCCAAACTCCATTGTTAAAAGCTGATACAAATGTATGTCTGTATACTTTGAAATGAGTGGAAAGCAAAGGGGTTCAAATGGCTTGGGTCAGAAACAAGCATCATTATATATAGCTGGTTAGAGGGGTGGAGTGCACACAAGTAAGTTGGGGCTATTAGTTTTTACTAGTGTGTAGGTAAAGGTTGCTAAAATACATAGATCTAAAAACTATGAAAGAAAATCAACATTCATACACTTCTCGGGCTCGGCTATTCCCGCATAGATTGAGATGTCACCAACACAACTCAATGGTCAGATCGCATTTACGACAATCCATCCATGAAAATGGAAATAATCAACGGTCTTGCTTTTGCTCCTGCTCTAACCTGACCTACCGTCTACAGACATTTATAGTGCCACCGTGACGCTCCAAGGCGCTTATTCATTCATAACATTTCCACTCCCTTCCCTGAAAATCAACCTTCACTTGGGTTCCCACATTATTTTTGTTATACTTATTAGTTTCAATATTTCTATAGATATTTATCCTTAAACGCAAGTCTATGGGCATGTTCATTACCTCTTCATCTTCTCTCTTTTTGGAAATGTAACTCTTCTATGAAGTAAAGTTACCGGGCCCCCGCAGGGAAAACTTGTTACTTGTCATATGATTGTTATTGTAGTTCCTGTTTTTGGATTTCGTGTCTTCATTTTATCATCATATTGATCATCTCTATATAAAGATAAAGCTCTTATTGCTAATTGTGTTCTAAGTGAAGTGTGATTTTTAAAAATTCTGTAATAATTTATCTATCATTTTGGTGTTATTTTATTTTGACCTGTATAACTCTTAGTCTTCGTTTCTTTTGGTGCGCTGTCTTAGTTCCTTAAATCTTAGGAAGTTTGTAACTCTGCCTAATTCACGTTTAGCCTCTGACCAAACCCCAGGGTTTGGTTATGGGAGTAATCTCTTGTTGTGTCAGATTGCCTTTTTGCAGGTTTTTTGTGGTTCTGCGCATATGTTACATACTTCTTCAATATAATAATATTTTCTTCATTCTCTAAAAAAAAACTAATTTTTTTTTATTTTATGAATGAATGAATACGAATGTGCATTGTTTAAAATTTTAATTTTAAAAAAAGTAAACGTAAGCGCCTCCTTTTTGGCTATATTTCTTGTCTTTCTTGGATGATAAAAATGTTTCTTTGTTAGAGAGAACAAAATTATACATTTCCTGAACCAGATAACTTAATTTTAAAAATTAGATCATGGTTAGGAGTTAACTGTTACCTACTTATATGGTACATTCTATGAATAAGAACCACACTATAGCGAACATATTCTTATTAATTACTATTCTTGTTTCAATTCTACCAATGCCTTCAAATCTTCTGTCCCCTTTCCGTTGTCCCTATCCTGTCCTAATGAATCTCACATAAATAGATGACTGAGATTTATTGGGATAGGGAAAGAGGAATAGAGAATCACGTTCCTTCTACCAACTATTACTCCGTCCTAGGGGGAGATCCTATTCCTAGGTAGATCAGCCATGACCGTCACAGGTTGCACTAGTTTAGCACACAAAACACATGGACATATACACATAACACATGCCATGCTAAGAGTTGAACCCACAAAATATACAGGCAGCAGATATTTGATTATAGAAAGGTTCCCCAGAATTGGCAATCATTGGAGCCCATCTCGAATGAGAGTAAGTTTTGGACGAGAATGTTACGATTTGACAGGGAACCAAATCAGTAACAGGAGTCTGTGATTCAGAGATCCAATGTCCAGCATACCCAATTCTGGTTTTAATGCATCTCTTGCTATAAGCATAGCATGTGTAACGTAGGACTTGCTCAGTTCTTTTCTTCTTCTCAATTAAATGTCTCCGTAAGGACATGGGTCTCCATTACTTCTTTAGTGTTCTTCAGCATGGTATGTGGTTTTCTTATAACTAATTTATGTATCTTCCCATTTCTATTAATTGAAGCACTAAATTCCTAATAATTGTGTTTGTTTTGTATGCGTGTCTAGATACATCCAAATAAAGGCAACCATAATTAGAAAAGAAAAGGTCTACTCTATCGTAGAACTTTTGCCCAAAACTGATTCTTATTTTCTTAAGAAATGGGATGGAGATTAAAACAAAAAAGGATTCAAGCGGCTTTTCTTGCCTTTAAAGAGTAATACTGAGGAAGTGATTCCTAATTCAGTAATTACGAATAATATTGTCCGACTCAAAAACTAGATTTTGAATAATGGACTGCAAATAACTTACAGTTTTGAATATACTGAGCAGAATGCAACTACACTTTCACTTGTAACGAAATGCAGAAAAGCAAGAATCAATAAATCAGTTACAACATACAGCCACAATTCGGGTTATCGTCAACAATTTAATACCTTACCTAAAAACTAAATTTTGCACATGGTCGTAGAACATAGATTGTGATGTGCGATGAAAATATCATCCAAAATATCTAACGTACAGAACTCGCATCCTTCTTATGATTAAGGATGAGGAAATTCCAAAAATCCCACTTATCCAATTGAAATACTAAAATTTTATGTATAAATAGTCCAAAAATGAACTAAGATTTTTTGTGTTTGTACCTCACTCTTGATAATGTTTTGAGAATCCAAAAAAATAGGCGGGGTTTACGCAATTTCCTCACTAAGCACAATACAAGTGCTTGGTTAATGATTGTAGGAAGTGATTAATGAGTAAGGAATCAAAAATAAATGGTTGGTTGTTGATTATTATTATAGGAGCAATAATTTGATATCTCACTTTTAGGAAATCTTTTGTATCTTCCATTTAGTGGAGAAATAAAACTCATTTTTTAGTAGTAACTATTTTTTATAATTTTTAATACTAATTAATTAAATACAATTAATTAATTAATTAACATACAATTAAGTAATTAATTAAAATATAATTAATTAAATAATATTATTTATTTATTAATATAATTAATTACAATATAATTAATTCAAATATAATAATTAATTCAAATATAATTAATTACAATATAATTATTTAAAATATTATTATTAATTAATTAATTATAATATAATTAATTCAAATATAATTCATTCATTAATTGAAATTAATTAATTAATTAAAATATTAATAATAATTAATTAATTACATTATTCATTAATTAAAATATTGTAATTAATTAATTACAATATGTTAATTAATTAAAATATTGTAATTAATTAAAATATAATTAATTAATTAATTAAAATAAAATTTATTTTATTTCTCAATATTTTTTACAAACTAATCATTATCAATGATAATGGTAATCATTCTTTTCTCTTAACTAACCATCGTAATTATAATGATAATATCTATTCCTATTCCTCACTATATTCATTCTTATTCCTATTACCATTTCTCCATACAGATCAACCGCACCTTAGTTGCTTACAATAGAAAGTGATTGTAAATTAGAAAACACTTATTTCATTTGAAAAGCTGTATCTATGATGTATTAATTACGTGATAGGAAATGATACTAAAGTTAAAGGGTAAAGATGCATACATAATGATAGTTCATAATTCTATTAAAAAATACAATCAATTTAACTGTACAAAATCTGAAAAGTAAAAATTCATACATATTGTGTTAGAATAGTGCTCTAAAGGCAATCGCCTCTAGCACTTTTATACAAACTTTGTTTGGATTAATAAAGCGAAAGGCAATTTTTATTAATTTGATGTTTATTTATTTATGAATTGATGTTGATCTTAAATCGAATTAATGAACTCCATTATACAAAACATAACATGAAGGAAATCATGATAAGATTATGATAATGAGATTCCTATCATATATAATTCTGTTCATATCTAAATTATCCCTAGTCATACGATTAATGAGACAAGACATTGTTAATCTAGATAGACTAGCAAATGTTATACTCCTAATTTTTTTAAAGTAGTGGATCTCATAAAGTGTAAGCATGAGATGTTTAGATTTAAAATGTGGATGCTTACTAAGAGTTGTAAGTACATCAGATGACCCGCTATGAGATTATTATATGGATGATCTATCAAATGTTAGTGATTACTCTCATCATAGCAATAGTGTAAATATCCTTAGACTTAAGGTACGCGAGGATATCTTGGATATTGATCACCATTCCTTGTTCTCTCAAGATGAGGTCGCTCATAGGGTGGTGATTGGATACAACTATTAGTATTCAAAGGTAATTGGGTAACCAATAAAGGACCATCACTCCTGATAGAAGGAGACGATACCCACGACCTCTTGTTGGGGTCATTATTTGGGAGTCTCTAGCTAAAGCAATTATGTGTCATAAGGAGAGTCTTTAATGACATATAGATTAATGAGATCCCTAGGATAAAAACTAACATCACTTGGACTAGATGTGATATAGTCAGTCTAGTGGGGATTGATACATAGTCTATACTCTAAACCAAGTGGGGTATGGGATGGTGAAGGGACGAACTGCACGGTAATTGTCTATGGAAAGGTTCGTAAGTTAGATAATTAATTATCGAAGAGTTCGTGTGTTAATTTACTTATGATTCGGTAAATTGACATCATGAAACCCTTCATGATTTGCTTAGATTAAGAGTTAATTCAGGTGGCATGGAACCATTCACGATATTCTCGAATTAATAGTTAATTTAAGTACCCAAAATAACTAGGAACTTAAGTGTCACACGCATAAAATTGCATGAACAAACTTCAAGATCACTCCTTTCAACCTTTAGAACTCTTTTGGACCCTTAGCCTCTCAATAGAGTGTGTTTTTGGCTGAATTTTGTTGTACACATAAGTGAAGAACTCACTTATGTACCACACCTTATCATGCTTAAAATGATACAGGTCACAATTGTGACTCACTTTATGACAGTAGTATCAGAGCCACTTATGCATGCATTAGGTGATCTATTGAACATGAACAAACTGTTTGCTGGGTTGGGATTGGCATGCATGTTGATTTGGAAAACTTCTTATAAATTTTAGAAATTTGTTTTTTTATTTTCTTTCACAAAAATATTTATAAGATGTTATATTATGCTTCTAACAAAGGAAATTACAATTGAATGTCACTTTCTATTTTATTGCGAATTAATTTCCAGTCTGTTCATATGTTGGTTTATGGGAATTTCTGGAAAACTAAATTCATGTGCTAATTTTGAAAATTTTGTAATACTTCTAGAAAAATTATTTTTCTAATTTTCTTTCACATAAATGTTTATAAGGTGTTATATATGTTTCCGTCAAAGGAAATTACAATTGACTGTCATTTGCTATTTTATTACGATTTCAATTTCATCCTAATGCATGTATGAAGTTCTAGGAAATTTTGGAAATCTAATAAACAGGCATGCTTATAAATTCTAGAATAATTTTATAAATTATTTTTTTATAAATTTCCTTCTTAAACATGCACATATAATGTTTCCACGTGTATAAGATGCATGAAAACTATTTTTGAAGTGGTTAATATTTTATTCTTGATTTTACATGCATGCTGATGAATACAACAAGTATTAGTGGAATACGATATACTGGATAATTCCACTTAGTTCATAAAGAATTCCTAAGAATTAGATTCTAGAATTTTTTTTATTAGGCACATTTAGAATGTGCATAAGACTATCGAATTTCTCCAAAATTAATTGAACTTGATTCAATTAATAGAACAAGTCAAAGTCAACACTGGTCACCTTTTGGAAAGCTAATGGGGCTGACTTGTTTGATGACTTATATGTATGTGTTTCAATTATAAGACCTAGAAACATGTTTATCAGATAAAAATTGTATTATTTTGATGTTAGTAGCATGCTAAATGATGTTAGTAGCATGCTAAGTACAAGTGCTTAAAATTAAGGTTCCGAAAAATTTCCAGAGCGTTTAGTAGGCTAACTCATTTATCTTGATAATCTTGGCTGTTAAGATGTTTTTAGCTTGTGCCAAAATTATCTTGATAAATTTGAGATGACCTAGGGATGTTTTAGATAACAAATTGACGTTTGGAAATTTCAGAAACCTTATGGATTAATTTAGAATTAATCCAAGTAGAGTTCATTTCTAGCGTGACTAAAAAAGGCATGTGTACTAAAATTAAAGTGTTTAATTTGGACATCAAAATAATTAAATTTTAAGGTTCCCAATTGAATCACGTTTATAATTTGAATTAGTTGAGACTAACACTAGCACCCGATTCGGTTTAAGAGTTGAATCAAATCACAAACTTTTGATGCATAGTCAAGTCACAACCTAAATTAAACCTCCTTTGTGTGTTACATGCCTTAGATGCATTTTAAAGATTGGTTAAAAAGGCATGATAGGGTGATTATGGACATAAGTTCAATTTAATTGAGGAGTCTATAATCATGCCATATAGTTATAGTAACTATCTAAATAAATATGTGAGATATAAATAAGACCATCCAAGTATTGATGAGACCTAAGAACAAATCCCTTAACCAAAATATTAGGACTTACGCTTTCCATTGATATAGTAAGAACCAGAGTTCCTTTAGAGTTGGGTTGTTGGGGCAAACTCAAGCCTACTCTACACAATATGTTCAAATTATGAAAATTAGATTTTCATATTAATGGGTTGGTCCTAACTAAAAGCGTTGATTTGTTGGACAAACCCAAGGTCAATGTGGATAAAGGCGAAGTTGGGTAGTATACATAAGATGTATATACATCAAGAGTTGATAGCCGTACGAGTTTGCTAATTCAACAGTTGATGACACAAATCGATAGTTGCATAACTGAATGTAATTGGTATGAATGATACCTACCAATTAACCAATGGTGGCTTGTTGAGCAAATCTAAGGTCATTCTTAGTGATGTTGGACATCGACCCAATAGGAAAACTATAAATTTTCTTAGATTCAAAGTGAGGGTTACAGTTTTAGATAAAATAGTGGGACCCATAATGCATGTGGTTAAAGTCCTTATCGATATGCATTTATGTACATTCTAACACTCTCTCTCATTCTTCTAGGTTATTGTATTGTCACAATGTCTTCGTCTAATATGAACTTACGCTCTTTACTAGACTTCAACAAACTTACGAGACCAAACTTCTTAGATTAGCTATGAAATTTGAGAATTGTTCTCAAATCAGAGAAACTAGGATATGTTCTAGATGAGCCGCTTCGCCATCCCCCTGCTATCGATGCCTTTATTGAGGATTAGAAAGCTTATAAAAAGCTACTGGATGATAGTGAGTTGGGTAGCTGTATTATGTTGGCTTCTATGTCACCAAAACTACAAAAGCAGCATGAGGCTATGGACACTCATACTATAGTCTACCATCTAGGGGATCTGCTTGATGAGCAAGCTCGGTACGAAAGGTTTGAGACCTCAAGGTTGCTCTTCCGCTTTAAGATAGTTGAGGGATCATCTCCAGTGCAGTATGTGTTGAAGACGAATGGATACATTGAGAGGTTAACCAGTTTGGGTTTCATAATGGATCATGAATTAAGTGTAGACTTAATTCTTGACTGATAGTTATTCATAGTTTGTGCTTAACTATCAAATGAACCAAATATCCACCTTGATACTTAAATTGATTAATATACTCAAAACAGCTTAGCAAACTATCAGGAAGGATAATAAGGCTATGATGTTGGTGGACTCTGCTTCTAGTTCTCACAAGAGGAACCAAAAGAAAAAGAAGTCCAAGAAGCTAGTGAGAGGTGTAGTTAAAAAGAAGGCAACAGAGAAAACACCAAAGGGAACATCCTTCCATTGCAACAAGGAAAGGCATTGGAAGAGGAACTATAAATCCTATCTGGAGTTGCTGAAGCAGAGGAAGGCATTAGATGCTTCACCATCTACTTTAGTGATGTTATTTGTCATTGAGGTTAATACTATTTCTAATCATAATATTTAGGCATTAGATACCAGATGTGACTCACACATATGTTTTGATAAGCAGGGCCTTAGGGATAGTAGCCTTCTAAATAAGGGAGAGATGGATCTACGTGTGAGAAATGGAGCAAAAGTTGCTATATTAGCCGTAGGAACCTATGTTTTGTATATTCCTAGTAGGCTAGAGTTAATTATGGATAATAACTATTATGTACGCGTTGTGACAAAGAACATTATATCTAGTTTATGTCTTAATAAAACGAGATTTCATTTAAAATTTTCCATCAATGGTTATTCAATTATGTTAAATGAAATGTTTTATGGTACTGCTACATCATGCAATGGTATTTACATATTAGATATATGCTATCCAATTTTAAATATCAATAACAATAAAGACAAAAGTGAGATAACTTAAAATCATTTTACTTATGGCATAGTCGACTTGGTCATATAAGTGAGGGACGAATGTCTAAGCTACACAAAAGTGGTAGCTTAGGGTCATTTGATTATGAATCATATGACACATGTGAATCTTGCTTATTAGGTAAGATCACTAAACAACCTTTTAAAGGAAAGGGTGAATGAGTGAATGGGTTATTAAACATAATAGATTCTGATGTATATGGTCCGATGTCTATTTCTAGAGGAGGCATTATGTACTTCATTACATTTATCGCTGATTATTCACGATACAGGTATGTGTATCTAATGAGAGACAAGTCTGAAGTATTTGAAATGTTCAAACAATTTAGACATAAAGTAGAGAAATAGATAGGTTAAAGTGTCAAGACACTTCGATTAGATTGAGGTTGTGAATACTTGAACGAGGAGTTTCTAAATTATCTCAAGGATAACGGGATTGTATCCTAGTGGACTCCACCTTACACACCATAACATAGTGGTGTGACTGAAAGAAAAAACTAAGCCTTGTTGGACATGACAAGGTCAATAATGGGCTTAGCAGATCTACTAAAATCCTTTTAGGATTATGCACTTGAGACTATTGTTTATGTGATAAACAGAGTCCCTTAAAAAGCAGTTATATGTTACTATATATGAGATATGTACTAATAAAAAATCATATCTTTCTCATATGAAAGTTTAGGATTGTCCGGCTTATATGAAGCGGATTCAATTAGACAAGCTTACAGCAAAATCTGATTGATGTCTGTTTGTAAGATATCCTAAGGAACAATTAGGTATCAGTTCTACAGCCATCTATCTTTTTAGAGAAAGAGTTTCTTCTAAAATAAGATAGTGGGAGCAAAGTTGAACTTGATGAAGTTCATAATGCTCAAACAGATGCAGATCAATTGCCTAAATTTGAGATTGTTGTTCATAGAGATGAGGCAACAGTTGAACCTTCTGACATACAAAATGTTCGTAGGTCAAGTAGGATACGTAATATTCTAGAGAGATATGGATTTTTTTTCATAAGTGAACATAATGAAGTATTGCTCATAAAGGACGATGAGCCTACAACCTATTAAGAGGCTTTGAAGAGTTTATAATCTAACAAATGGCTTCAAGCCATGAAGTCTGAAATGGATTCCATGCTTGAAAATTAAGTATCGACTTTGGTTGACCCACTCGAAGGGCTAAAACTTATAGGGTGTAAGTGGATTTTCAAGAAGAAAATCAACATGAATGGTAATGTGATTACCTATAAAGCGAGGATAGTCGCTAAAGCTTATTGTCAAAGACAAGGAGTTGACTATTATGATACATTTAACCTTGTAGCTATGCTTAAATCCATTAGAATACTCCTAGTCACTGCTACTCATTGTGATTATGAGATACGACAAATGGATGTGAAGATGAATTTCCAGAATGGAAACCTAGCCTAGGATACAACTTGAGGGCTTCATATCCAAAGATGGTGAAAAGGTATGCAAGCTTCAAAAATCAATTTATGGATTGAAGCAAGAATCTAGGAGTTGGAACATCCGATTTGATGCGACAATCAAAGAGTTTAGTTTCTTCCAAAATTTAGATGAACCTTGTGTGTACAAGAAGGCTAGTGGGAGTGCTATCATATTCTTTGTGTTATATGTGGATGACATATTACTAATAGAAAATGATGTCTCAAGTTTGCAATTTGTCAAATTTTGGTTGTCCCAGAATTTTTCCTTGAAAGACCTTGGAGAACTAACTTATATATTGGGAATAAAGATCTATAGTGATAGATCAAGGAGGTTGCTAGGTCTTTCACAGTCTACATACATAGATAAAGTGCTAAACAGGTTTAGCATGGAACAATCTAAAAGAGGATTTCTTATCATAACTCATGGGATAAAACTCTCAAAATATATATGTCCCAAGATGCAAGATGAGAGGACTCGCATGAGTTTGACCTCGTATGCTTTAGCAATAAGATCAATCATGTATGCTATATTATGTACAAGACCCAATATATCGTATGCCTTAAGTGTTACTAGAAGATATCAATCAGATCCTGGTGAGTGTCACTAGATGGCTGTCAAGAATATTCTAAAGTACTTGAGAAGGGCTAAGGATGTATTCTTAGTATATAAAGATGGAGATCTCGTAGTGAGTGGGCATACAAATGTCAATTTTCAATCTGACTAAGATGACTCAAAATCTCAGTCAAGTTATGTTTTCACACTCAATGGTAGAGCAGTCAGTTGGAAGAGTTCTAAATAAGAGAGGACTACAGATTCAACTACCGAGTCAGAGTACATTGTAACTGTGTAAGTGGAAAAAGAAAATGTTTAGATTGAGAAGTTTGTTATGAAACTTGGAGTGTTTGCGAGCATTGTAGACCTGATACTGTTATATTGTGACAATAATGGGGCTATTGCTCAAGCCAAAGAACCAAGGTCTCATCAGAGATCCAAACACATACTTAGGAGATATCACCTAATCAAGGAGACCATTGATAGAGGTGATGTGAAGATAGAGAGAGTGCCTATAGATCATAACATCGCTGATCCTTTGACTAAGTCACTTCCTCAAATGAGATTTGATTCTAGTATACTCCCTATGATATGAGATACAAAGGCGATTGACTTTAGTGCAAGTGGGAGATTGTTAGAGTAGTGCTCTAAAGACAATCGTCTTTAATACTTTTGTACAAGCTTTATTTTGATTAATAAAGCGAAAGGCAATTTTTATGAATTTGATGTTCATTTATTTATGAATTGATGTCGATCTTAAATCAAATTAATAAAGTCTATGATACAAAGCATAATCATGATGATATCATGATAATGAGATTCCTATCATGTGCAATTATGTTAGTATCTAAATTATCCATAGTCATAAGATTAATAAGACAAGACATTGTTAATCTGGATAGGCTAGCTTATGTTATATTCCTTGATTTGATCAAGCAGTGGATCTTATCAACTGTAAGCATGAGATGTTTAGAGTTAACATGTAGATGCTTACTACGAGTAGTACGTACATTGGATGACCCACTATGAGATTATCATATGGATGATCTATCAAATGTCAGTGATTAATATCATCATAGCAATGGTGCAAATATCCTTAGACTTGAGGTACTCAAAAATATCTTAGATACTGATCCAGTGCTTTGACACCATTCCTTATTTCCTTAAGACGAGGTCGCTCATAATGTGGTGATTAGGTATAGCTATTGGTATTTAAAGGTAATTAGGTAGTCCATAAAAGATTTATATGATACCCATAGCCTCTTGTAGAGTCATTACTCGGGAGTCTCTGGCCAAAGCAGTTAGGTGTCATGAAGAGAGTCTTCAATGACATATAGAGTAATGAGATGCTCAGGACAAGAACTAATATCACTTGGACTGCATGTGACATAATCTGCCTAGTGGGAGTTGACGCATAGCTCATACTTCAAACCAAGTGGGGTATGGGATGATGAAGGGACAAATTGCACGATAATTATCTATGGAAAGGTTCGTAAGTCAGATATTTAACTATCAAAGAGATTGTTTGTTAATTCACTCACATTTTGGTAAATTGGCATCATAAAACATCTCATGATTTGCTTGGATTAAGAGTTAATTCAAGTACTTAAAATAACCAGGAACCTAAGGGTCACGTGCATAAAAGATCGGATGAACAATAAAGTGTGTATGACTATCATTTTAAGCAAGTCACGATCATGACTTATAGGTCACAATCATGACCCACTTGATGACATGTGGTACATTAGTGAGTTCTTCACTTATGTACACAATAAAATTCAGCCAAAAACACACTCTATTGAGAAGCTAAGGGTCCAGAAGAGTTCTGGAGGTTGAGAGGAGTGATCTTGATGTTTGTTCATGCAATTTTAAGCAATTGTTGCATAAGTTTAATTGCATGTAACTTGATTAAGATCTAACTCTTGATTGAGCATCTAATTGAATTCATCTTGTTCGATGCTCTAACCACTCTTACACACTATTATTCTCCATCTTTTTGTGCTCTTAAGAGGCCAAGGAAGGTGTTTGGTGTTTATAACAACTGTTATAAGGAGAAGAAGTTAGAAAGGAGGAGATGTCCTATAATTTTAATTATTTGTTCTTTCAATTATGTCTATTACATACATATGATTCCAAATTTTTTGGGGATGTCGTGGAGTTAGAATTTTGATCCCAATGCTTTCGTTGCATAGCCATGCACAAGATGTATGGACCTATGACTCCCCTACATAATGATGGTTTATAGTTCTAAAAGTCAATAATTAAAAAATTCAATAAATTCTGTCAATTCTATTGTAAAAATTTTGAATTAGTCAATTTTTCTATTCAATTTTAACTTTATAGTTTAATTTATTTTAATAAATTTTGTTGTTCAAAATCGATCAATTTATTAATTAATTGATCAATTTTATTAAATTAATAAGTTCTCATAAAAAAATAAATCAATTAATTTTTATTTAATTTTTTTAATTAAACATTATATTTTTTGATAAATAAGGACAATTTCTTTTAAACTTATTTCAAATTCTTCAATTTTTTTAATATTTAATTGGTTTCATAACGGTCTACTACTAAATGAACCTTTTAAACATCTTATCTTATCGATTTAACTTCGATCTAGTTTTTAAAATATTGCAAAATATTGAATATATAAAAACATTACATACAATCTTACGATGAAGAAAACCAAAGTTGAATTTTTACTTTTTAATTAAGTATGAGATAATGAGACGTTTATAATTTATAATTTCAATTTAAAAAAATTTAGAATCTATAAAATAATTCTGAGAAAATTTTGTACCAAATTACTTTTAAGATAAATGTATGGCTTATGTGTGAGACTCTACAACCTCAGCCATTATTAAGCCATATTTTCGTTAAAAGAGTAAAGCACTCGCATGCTACACGATCTTACGAGTAGGAGCCTACTTCTCTCTTTGACATTTGATTTAAATAGTTTACATGGACCACAATTAAGTTGAAAGATGACGACAAGTCTACCACATGAAAACGTTTTATTGCGAGAGCAACTATTGACCCGTATCGTATAGGACTCGACGTGGAAAGGATTGTGCATGAACAAATTGACTAATCGCATCATTTGCGACAGCTTGCGTCATCATCGGCCCTCTATTTCTTAGGCAGCCACAGTTTGGAGCAATCTTTTAACACCCCAGATTTTCTTCATTTTTTGATTAGCTATTTAAAATAAATTATCCACTGCTGACCGTATCTCTTATGTGCATATGGATCCTTCTTGCCTAATGTGTTCCTTTCAAATAGAATCTTGTTCTTATCTTTTCTTCGTGTGCCCTTTCAACTACTCTACTTGGATATCTGTTTGTGACTTATATGGCTGGACGGATCCTGGGTCTAAACTTATGAATATCACTAGCTATCTGTCTTCACCTGTAGGTTCCAACAAATCTGTACAAATTATTGTCTTAGGGGTTTGTTTATACTCGCTTTGGAGAGAGAGGAACTTTCGACACTTCCAGAGTACATGTTCCATGGAAGAGAGTTTGATCTACTTAATTATGACTGAAGTTCAGGTGATTGTTTTGACAAAAAAAGTTACTTGTAACTCTAATGCTTGTCATACCTCACGTCTATAGCTGATAGATGGATGTTCTGCTTAAGGTAGGCTGATGCTTAATTTCCACTTTTTCTTTGTCTAGGCTATTCTTGTTGCACTAGATGATTTGTTTTTTGTTGGATCTCTTCTTGTGTTGTATTTTAAGGATTTTCTCCTTTTGATGACCTCGTAAATTTCTTCTTCTATTTATATTAATTCTTTTTTTAAAAAAAATTAATGTGGTTAATGATATCAGAGGCAATAGAAAATCAAAGTACCGTGAAATCTACCTTACAAAAATATCAGTGGCAATAGAAAATCAAAGTACCGTGAAATCTACCTTACAAAAATATCAGTGGCAATAGAAAATCAAAGTACTGTGAAATCTACCTTACAAAAAATATCAGTGGCAATAGAAAATCGAACATAGAAAATCAAAGTACCGTGAAATCTACCTTACAAAAATATCAGTGGCAATAGAAAATCAAAGTACCGTGAAATCTACCTTACAAAAAATATCAGTGGCAATAGAAAATCGAACATGCGTGGCATTTATGATAATTTGGTCCATAGCATAGTGAAGAGTAGGACCAAATACGTCCTTTTCTCACCGACTTCTTGAGAATACGCGTCCTATATCACATGCTAATCATTTACTACGGTGACAAAGTACCTGGAATTTTGAAGTTCATCATCCATCATGTCAGGATCGGTATTCAATCATGGAATCATGATTAAGATCAAATTTGAATGCAAATTACATATTGAAATTTGAGTGAGAAGGTAGGGAAACTTTTGTTAACCAGAGTGGAAACTAGTTTCCCCATCCTGTGGCTAAGTAATCGAATCTTCCCTTTTGCTCATGTCCAAAAAATTTGGATTACATATACAGTATCGAGTACTTCGCTAAATAGTTTGTTTTATTTGTTGTACGTTAACCATTTATCGACCATATTTAGTTTTGCAATCAAATTAAAATACCGATGGAATGAAAGGAGGTTTGATTCTTTAACGTGCATTTATTATATGAATTGGGATTGGACTTTTACTCCTTTGTGTATCGTGACTAACGTTATTATAAGTAACCACATTACTCATCTGACTTAAAATAAAAATGAAACCTTTAAATAATTCTTTTAGATGCATTCAATAGTTAATTTAATAATTAAAATATCCACCTAGATACTCTTACATTTTGTTGCTGGACTCAAAATTGAGCAATGTATATTTGGGGATGGGAAATGTTGCTGAGCCTATGATCTTCGGCACATATCTACATACCTAGATATGTATAAATTTTTCTCTGGCAAAAGATATGAATTATCTTTAACGTGCCTTGAAAAATATAAATTAATTTTTATTTTTATTTTTGATATCATCAATATAGCGAAAGTAATATCAAACAACTAACTAAATGTTGATGATTCACATTTCAGATTTGTGCATCTTTTGTACAAATCTGAAAGGACCTATTTAACACTTTTTCTAAACATAATCACGTATAATTAACTATAAATTTTATTTAAAAATGCATACGTTTAACTGTGAATCTCACATTTCTTAATTCTAATGTTGTAAGCATGATTGACAAGCAGCATCTTAAAAATATCTTAATATATAAAAATAACTAGTCATTGAATGCCTCTAATATGAATATTCTTATTGATCTGTTCGCAACATTATTTGAAAGAAATAATTGCATCATGGTATGCATGAATGGTTAAAATAATATGGTCCGACTTCTTTGTTTTTTCTTTTACATAGGAAACATAAACTTGTAGAAAAAGTCTTCAAGCTATGCCCTTAATAAAAATTTAACCTAAATAAAGAGAGGTAATCTATTCTATCAACATATCAAGAAATTTTTGTTTGGCAAGGCATCAAGTCTATTAAAATTTTTGTTTTCTGCTGCAAACCGAGTCCTCAGTCCCTGAAAAGTAGTTTCTTATATTCTTACATACAACCTTTAAAATAATTTATTTAAATATTAATTAAATATGCAATTTTTCCTTAACATTTTACAAAAAAGTTTAAATAAATTATTGTCGTTATTTTTGTTACCACTTTTACTTTCTATTTAGAAGATATGACTACTATTTAGTAATAAAGGAACTATTATATTGTTGGCATACATTATTTTTACTATGTTAATTAATTATTTGTTTATGTGAAAAATATTTTTAATAATTGACCATGGCAACCATTAAAATAATGATTGTACAATTGGGTACTTATTATTAACATCTTCTGTAGTTGATTTTGTCGCATTTATTTTTCCTAATTTTACCGTTGGTACTGATGTTTTTAGTCAGAAAGTTGTGGATAAAGTCTTGAAATACTGCAAATAAACAAAAATGAGATAATATCTATGGCCTTCTGTTGAGAGTAGAGGGGACGGACCCCAAATGTCTGAATAAACAATTTC
>JANIJH010000008.1:10578641-10594492 GCA_024520975.1 Erythroxylum areolatum
AGGGAATGTTGATCTCAATTTTCTTAAAGACTTCAAGGAATTTTGCAAATTGATCATTGATTTTCTTCCGTTGAAATATTTGAGGATATGGCAGCTTGGGGATGATTTTTGTTTGCAGTTCTCCTTCTAGTTTCTTCTCCGAACTAACTTCCTTCTCAACTTGTGTAGATGCACTTCCTTCTTCACAAGTATTCTTTCCTTCGTTAACATTGGACTGAGTGGATCTTTTTTCTTTAGGTTTCACCTCTTCCAATCTTTTCCACTTCACAGAATGATGGCCTTGCACTGTTCTCTTGGGTTAGTTTTAGTATTACTTGGAAATGTCATCTGATTCAAATTCCCAACAGCATTTGCAAGTTTTCCCAATTGAACTTCCAAATCCTTCATTGAAGTCCCCATACTAGTTACTTGCATCTTTAGCTCATCCATCTCCTTCTCATTCTTGTGAAAACGGTTTCTTGTCTCAGTTACAAAAGTACCAATCATTTTTTTCCAAGGAGGGTCTCCTTTCTGCCAATGGTGGTCCATATCCAGGTGGGTGAGGCATGTTCCTTTAAATACCATAGTTATATTGCTCCTTAGAGTTGTAGCCTTGACCATATTGATTTCCTATTGGTTGTGACTTAAATCCCAAGTTCCTTTGGTTAACAAACTGGGCTTGTTTCACCCTCTCATCATTGGTGTAGAATGAATAACCAGTAGCTGCCACCTGCTCATTCTGTCTTTCCTTTGACATGAATTTTGAAAATTGATTGGATAGGGATGCCAATTGAGCAGATAACTGAGTTACTTGGTCCACTTCTAGAATTCCTCTCTTTCCAATATTTCTCTCGGAGGGCCACTGGTAGTTGTTTGAAGCCATATCTTCTAGCAATGCACATGCTTCTTGAGATGTTTTTCTCATCAGAGTACCACCTGCTGCTGCATCCACAATAGTTCGAGTCTGACCATTCAACCCGTTGTAGACCATTTCCACTTATACCCAGTCTTGGTATCCGTGATGTGGACACTTTCTCAAAAGGTCTTTGTACCTCTCCCAAGCTTCATGCAATGGTTCCAAGTTATGCTATCTAAATGTACTGATCTCTGCTCTTAACTTTGCAACTTTACCAGGTAGGAAAATTTTAATCAAGAACTGTTGTGCCACCTCCTGCCAAGTTCGCATTCTATCAGTAGAAATTGAATAAAGCCAATTCTTAGCTTTGTCACGAAGAGAAAATGGGAACAAAGTGAGCCTAATGTCATCTTGCGTTGCCCCTACAGTCTTGATAGTGTCACATAATTCTTGGAAGCTTGCAAGATGATCATTTGGATCCTCCATTGGTGCCCCTCCAAACTGATTTGTCTGAACCAAATTGATGAGTCCAGGCGAAATATGAAAATTCTGAGCACAAACATTAGGTCTTTGGATACCATGATAATTGTCTACCACTGTTGGCTGGAATTATTCCCTGATAGGATGTTGTTGTAATTATTCCTGTTCATTTCCATTATCTCCTCTTCCATTTCCTCCAGTCAAATTAGCTGCACCAAGTATGGCCTCTAACTGAGCTAATCTTTGAGCCATTTCATCCATCTCTCTTTGAATTCTCTGAAGTTCTTTTGCTTGATGTTCCATTTTCTTTTGCCGACGAATTGATTTTACTGTCCTTTCCAACTCTGGGTCAAACTGTCTTTCTTGCCCTCTAGTGGTTCGGGGCATACAATCCTTTTACACACAAGCTGTGTAAGAAAACGAAAATGCAAAAAGAAAAAGAAAAAAATAAGTTACTTTACGGATAAAAAGAAAACCAACAAGTAAATATCAAACTAGCTATAGAAATTAAAAATTCAAACATTAATCCCCAGCAATGGCGCCAAAAACTTGTTCGTGAACCACAAGTGCACGGTTGTCAAAGTGAGTAATAAATCGGTAAGAACCGAGTCGTATCCACAGGGATTATGAGAAAAAATTAAATCTATGCTAGCTAACAGCGTTTGAAATCAGGTTGGATGAAATTTTTGGAAAAGTAAAATTAATGTAAAGAAAATTTTTTCTTTTTTTCTTTTCTTTTTTTAAATAAAATAACTTAAATAAATTTCTAAACAACTGCCCAATTCAATGTGACCAAAATAACTACAAATATGACAAATTTGTGCAGTAACTAATTAAGAAAATACTGCAATAATTGACTAATTAAAAGTATCAAATTTAATGGGGAATGACTTTCTCTTAGGGAATAATATTTTTGTCAACCTTAATATTGACTTAGCTATCCTCCGCAACTAAAATGTCCTAACCTTGTAGGTGAATTTTAAGAGTAATTAATCCCCTTTTCCCAAAGATGAATTAATTCATCCACTTAAGACGTCACTTAGTAATCTCTTAAGTTTTTCCTAGAGTTTCTTAAGTTCCAAAACTTCAATTTTCACCTCCTAAGTTTCTTGGGTCTCCCAACTCACAAGAAAATCCTAGTCGAAATTTCCTTCAATCTTCTAGCAGAAACTCCCTTTTTCCAAAGGAGAATTTATACCAAGGTAATTTCCAATAATCTAAAGGAATAACAAATAAATCCAACGAAAAATCAACAAGTAAATAAATTTTCAGTCATGAATTTCAGCAAAATTCAATATTAAAGCATCACCAAAATGTCAAATCCCTAAGAGAAATTAATGTTTTAGCCACAAATCATCATGCCAAGCGATTCACAAATAAAAACTCTGAACAAACTCATGAAGAAATTAAATAACAAAAGAAAATTGTTGTGAATTGAATGGAGTGAGTGGAGGCGTGATTTTGTTCTTGAGCGTGAATGGAATGGAGACGTGATTTTGTTCTCCAAGTTGCGTGAATGGAAGACTGGCGTTGGTGGAGACTGGCTGTTGACGTGAATCAAATGGAAGCTGCTTCGGAGGAGGGTTGAAGTGTGTTTAATGGAGGCAGCATTGATGAGTGTTGAGTGGAGGCGTGAAGTTGGTGGAGGCTGTGGTGTTTAGCTGTTGGTGGAGAGGGGAGTAGATGGTGTGGCTGTTTGGTTGGCTGGTGGATATACATACGTGTTTTATGGAGGCAGCCTTAGGAATGTTTGTGCGTAGATTGAGTGGCTTCTTTGGTGAGGACGTGAAGGTTGTATGAAGGCTTGCGTTTTTTTCTCTATGGAGCTGCGTTACTGGAGTGTTAAATGAAGGGTACTTTTGTGGAAGGGTAGGCGTTGGTTGGCTGTTGGAGTTACATGAAAATGGATGGGAGTCTTGCTTGGATTGTGAGTGAGTGGATTAACGTGTGTGTGGACGCTGGATTGTGAGTTGCGTGAATGAGTTGGAGAGCTTTGGAGTTGCTGCTTGATTTTTTTTATATGGAGGTTATGAGAAGATGACTTAAGTTGGTGGAGGAATTGGAGCCAAAAGAGAGCTGCTGCTTTTGTGCTTGCGTGAAGAGTGGAAGGGTGGCGTGAACTTTTTGGTGAAGGCTGCCACATATCTTGAATAAAATGGAGGCAGTCTTTGTTTTTTCTTGGATGCTAGCTATGGAATGGAGGCTTCTTTTTCTTGTAATGAAAGTTGTCTTTGCATTGGCGTGATTGGAGGCATGAAAAGACAATGTTGGAGTGAAATAATGGTAGGAACCAAGTGAGGCAACAGTTTCTTGCATGAGTGGAGAGAGCTGGTCAATAAAAGCTGCTGCATGTGTGGGTAGGAGGTGATGCATGCTTGAGTGTTGTCTACGGGCATAATCCAGTGGAGGCGTGAAGTGGGGACTTGAATAAAAATGGTAGCTCTTCTTTTTGTTTCTATCTCCCCCATGTGACAACCTTGCACTACGCAGCGCTTTTATCTGTTGCTGTGTTCTTTTCTTCGTAATAACTCCTACATTCAAATAAAATATAAAAATGATAATTTAGCAAATATCTACCCTTAAGCACTACACAATTGACCAAAATTAACGCATCAAATAAAAGCCTATTAATATCTCCATCACTTAGCTGGTTAGAATGGATTTTTCAAGGTCAAATTTGACATTGCATAAAATCCGCATGGTGATGATTTAGAAGCTCAAATTTTATCAGTATCTTCTTCTTTGAGTTAGCTTCAATATGAGACTTGAATCATGAGATTTTGACATCTGAGTCAAAAATTATGGTCGAAACATCGTCGAAAGGTCATTCTGGTGATTCAAAATCTAACGCAAATTTTAGAAATTTATTTCTCCTAAATTCCATCTCAGAAAAATCTGCAATTGGTCCCAAAAAATCCATCAATGAGTCAAGAATTTAAATATGAAATGTTAGAATTTTCAGATAAATCAGTCTCGAGATAAAAATCCTATAATGACTAAAGGTTAAGTATGTCAAAAACCTGAAAATAGTGCAATTCGAATATATTTGTTTCATTTATGCACTTTACGTCAATGAACCTTGAATAATGCTAAAACTTGATAAACTCGCTATAGATGAACATAAAATGAATGTAAACGACTCTAAATTAAGTCCTAAACATATATAAAAATATGAGTGTATCAGGAGTAAATTAGAGTATCAATTAGTTGAGTCCGAGATTGAGATAAGGATAACCTTAGATTGTACTATTAAAATAGCATTTCGTTATTAGTAAATTATTATATAGTTATAATATTTTAAATTATTCATTAATTAAATTAATGATTAACAATTACATTTATAGATTTCTAGATTATATGAATTGTGTTTATTTTATTTCACAAATAATAATTTTTTTACCTATTATGAGATTTATTGGCTGAAAATTTGACGAATTTAATTTGTTATTTTAAATTTTCAGTTGTGCATGGGCATAGTAAGAATATTAAGTTAAATAAATTATATTCATGAAATTAAATAAAGATTGACTAATAATATGTTGTAAATAAATGATATAAATCGTGAATTTGTGGCTTATTTAGGATAAATTATATTCGATGGTCATAGATTGATATATTGTTTAGATATGAGCAAGCGACGACTTGTTGTCCATCTGTGAAGCAAGTACTGAGACAACCTGAATTTCGAGGATGTCCTGTGTTGATGGCTAAGTACTGAATTGATACTAGATATTCTGTGCTGATGACTAGATACTGAAGTAATACTAGAGTACTAAATTAGATTGAGAAATTATAGTACCCTGTGCTGATATATATTTATAGATTGAATTATGTTTCTACTTGGTGAGAGATTATAATGAGTACAGATGAGTCGACAAATTATTAAATGTAAGCCTATTAGGTCAACCAAGGCTTAGATAATTTAGTTAATTATGACATAAAACATAAATGACAGTAATAAAATAATATTAATCTTAATTATTGCTTCAATAGAATTTTGAGGTTTGTTAATTGTTCGAATTGTTAGAGTAATATTGTGTATTTTAGTATTATATGTATTTTTTTTTGCCTTTGACCAGGATATTTACCGGCAGACTTAGTGACTAATCCTTAATCATTATGCTAATTTCTATATTTGTACATTGAGTTATTTGATTTTAAAGTTACAGTCAGTTACTTTTATTAAGTATGTAACTCATCTCTTGGTGCTATTTTTTTTTAGAAATAGAGAGAGATTATCGATAATTTCAGTGCATATGTTTAATAGAGTAGAGTTTAGGTAAGATCAATAAATTAAATTGAATAAAGTGGTTTGATTGTATATATTTTTTTGAATGTGACAACTCGGATAGTTGGGTTTGTATAGATTACTTTTACGACAAACCGTTCTCTTTGGAACTAATAAGAAAATTGGTAATTAACATTATGTTTTAAGAATAATTTGGATGATTATGAACTACGAGGGTGTGGAGCGTTACAATAACGGAAAAGAAAAAGTCATTTTGGTGGAAAAAATCACATATTTTTTTAAAAGGTGCCATAAGCATGTTTTTGATGGAAGGATTAAGAGAAATTTACTGTCAGGTCTTTAAAAAAAAAGTTGGTACAAATGCCTATTTGAGAAAATGTAATCCAGATTTCTTTTGCCTAACATGAAATATTGTTCGCAATAACCAGAAATCAGAAATATAAATCCTGGCTTCAAAAAAAAAAAAGAAATATAAATCCTCAAATTTTCAATTAAAAAATTTTGTAGTTATTCAGTTGTGATAAACTGTAGAGAACTAGAGATGCTGTAGAGTCGGTGTCAAGCTTCAGTCATCGAGCATCGAGCATCGAGCAAACAGTAAGCAACAAGCCAGTGGTTTGGAGCGGAGACGACGTCGTACACTTGGAATAGAATAAGAAGGTGGTGTGGCTTGTGAGCGTGAACGTATAAGGAGGAACGAGCAGCTGTTGGACGGGCTCCGACTCATGGAAGTTGCACATAGGATGAAGTTACGTTAACTTCATCATGATCCAAAAACTTGCTAGAAGGAAAGCTCTTTATTATTAGAGAAAAATATTTCCAGCAGATATTCGGATTTCGGGCGCTAACATACAGACAATGAAATGAAATGGAGCTTTTCGCCTGAAGCAAAGATGCCTATTGCTGTGAGGCTGACCTTCAAAACCCTCACAAAGCCCCAAATCAGACAAATCTTCCCAACTCCTAATGCTCAATTCTGTCTCCACTTCCGTTCATACCAACTTCAGGCACAACCTCATGTCATTTCCCAAAACTCAGGGGCACGGAAGCCTTTAACTTTTCCGGAAGCACACCAATTGTTCGATCAAAGTACCCAACAAAGCTTTTCAAGATATAATCAGTTGCTTTTCGATTATTCTAGGGATAACAGAAGCTATGAAGTTGTCAAGCTCTTTATGGACATTCACTTTTCGGGTTATGTGATAGATGGCTCAACACTTTCCTGCGTTTTGAAGGCTTGTGCCCGGTTGTTGGATCAAAATGCCGGTGCTCAAGTGCATGGTTTGTGTGTAAGGTCTGGTATTCTGAATGATGTTAGTGTTGGTACTTCTCTTGTCGATATGTACTTAAAGAATGAGAGTGTTGAAGAAGGGACCAAAGCTTTTGAGGACATGGAAGAGAGGAACGTGGTGTCATGGACTTCATTGCTCACTGGTTATGCGCAAAATGGACTGAATGAGGAGACATTGCATTGGTTTTTGAGAATGCAATTTGAGGGGCTTAAGCCGAATCCTCTCACATTTGCGAGTGTTCTTGGTGCCTTGGCAAATGGAGGGTTGGTTGAGGAGGGCGTTCAAATTCATGCAATAGTGTTAACGAATGGTTTTGGAGGGAATATTTTTGTTAGCAATTCTTTGATTAACATGTACTCAAAGTCGAGGATGGTTGGTTTTGCTAGAGCTGTATTTGACAGAATGATAGATCGGAATACAGTTAGTTGGAACAGTATAGTTACCGGATATGTAAATAATGGACTTTATCAGGAAGCTTTTGATATGTTTAAGTGTATGAGATTCGAGGGTATCAAACTCACCAAGATGATTTTTGGACCCATCATCAATTCATGTGCTAACAGAAAAGAATTGAGCTTTGCCAAACAGCTTCATTGCCATGTTTTGAAGAGTGGGTTTGAATTTGATCCAACTATTAGGACTGCACTAATGGTAGCTTATCATAAGTGCAGCGAAATGGATGATGCTCTAAAGATTTTTTCTGTGATGCATGATTGTCAAAATGTGGTGTCATGGACCGCCATGATTGGTGGGTTTCTCAAGAATGGTAAAATAAAGCAAGCTGTAAATCTATTTCGCGAAATGAAAAGGGAAGGTATTAGACCAAATGATTTTACTTATTCTACTATCCTTACTGCACAGCATGCTGTTTCTCCTTTTGAAGTGCACGCACAAGTAATAAAAGGTAAATATGAGAACTCACCTACAGTTGGAACAGCACTTCTAGATGCTTACCTAAAGCTTGGTAAAGTTTATGAAGCTTCTGAAATTTTCAGGAGAATAGACGAGAAGGACACAGTGGCATGGTCAGCGATGATAGGTGGATATGCTCAAATAAGAGACGCTGTGGGAGCCGTTAAGATATTTGTCCAGATGGCAAAGGAAGGGGTTCAACCAAATGAGTACACTTTCTCTAGTGTTTTAAATGCATGTGCTGCCCCTACAGCAGCTCTCAAGCAAGGGAAACAGCTTCATGCCTGGTCCATCAAATCAAGAACTAATAATGCTTTATGTGTCAGTAGTGCTCTTGTCACAATGTATGCAAAGAGAGGAGAGATTGAGAGTGCCAATGAAGTTTTCAGGAGGCAGGAGGAGAGGGATTTGGTCTCGTGGAATTCCATGATAACTGGATATGCACAACATGGCTGTGGAAGCAAGGCTCTTGACGTCTTTGAGGAATTGCAGAGGCAGAATCTGAAAATGGATGGTGTCACATTCATTGGTGTCATTACTGCCTGCACACATACTGGCCTAGTTGATGAAGGCCAGAAGTACTTCGATATAATGGCAAAAGATCATCACATCGAGCCAACAGTGGAGCACTATTCTTGCATGGTTGATCTATATAGCCGTGCTGGAATGCTTGAAAAGGCAATAGACATTATAAATGGAATGCCTTTTACCCCAAGTGCAACTGCTTGGCGTACTCTCTTATCTGCCTCTCGTGTTCACCGGAATGTAGAGCTGGGAAAGATGGTGGCAGAGAAACTCATTTCTCTCCAGCCACAAGATTCAGCAGCATATGTTTTGCTATCAAATATGTATGCTGCCATGGGAAACTGGGAAGAAAGAGACAAAGTAAGACAAATGATGGATGAAAGAAAAGTGAAAAAGGAAGCTGCTTATAGCTGGATTGAGGTTAAAAATATGACATACTCATTTCTGTCTGGTGATGTTTCTCATCCAATGTCGGCGCAAATTTATGCAAAACTTGAAGAACTAAGAATGCGTTTGAAGGATGCTGGTTATCAGCCTGATACTACTTATGTGCTCTTTGATACTGATGAAGAACACAAAGAAGCCATTCTTTCTCAACATAGTGAGAGGCTGGCTATTGCTTTTGGACTGATCTCCACACCCCAGGGATGCCCCCTCCATATAGTCAAAAACTTAAGAGTATGTGGAGACTGCCACACTGTTATTAAGCTAATCTCAGAGATTGAAGGGAGAGAAATTGTTGTCCGAGATTCAAACCGGTTCCACCATTTTAGAGGAGGACTATGCTCTTGTGCGGACTATTGGTAATTATGAGCGGACGACAGTTTGTTTCGAGGCCATGTGCCATGAGCTCAGCTCTGCAAGTCCGGTATCTCTCTTTGTTAACTGGGCAACTTTTTACCGGGAAGTAAAATATAGTGAGGTCATTTTTATTTATATATTATGATGGAAGATTTTGTAACAATTGACCAACAAAAGGAGGCAAATGATTTCTTTCATGGCAACTGTTTTGCTAGCTAAAGACACCTGTAAACTTACTTGATTAGTATTTGTAGCGTGAAGGAATATAAAGGCCGCCAAAATGAAATTATCCAGCGCAGTGGAGGGATGAGACCATCAGAATGAAGAGAGTGTTAATGCAACCGAAATGTAGATTTCCTATGCAGACAGCATGCCATTATCGTTACAAAAGGTCCAACTCCAAGCCACTAGCTATGACGATGACAAATCTTACATCTGGATAAATGATTGTTATGGATGACGATGCAACAAAGTCAGCTGCCATATGGTCGGGCTCTATTAGTAACCTTCAAAACTTATTGGGCGGCTGCTGCAGTGCAGAACACCATGTTCAATGATGATCAATTGTACTGGATTTTTGCTCAGTTATATTTCCATCTCATACATTGCTTAGACGTGGGCTTTGATTACACCAATGTACAACTACTTGACTTTCATTTTAAATGTATCTGATGTTGCCTACTCAGGTCAGCATGTTACACAAAAGAATACAGCTCAATTAAATAATGTTTTTCAGCAAAGTTTTAAGCGTGCCCTGACAATTGACGAGCATATTTGCTTTTTTTTTTTTTTTGAGAATTGAGTTATATAGAAAACTTGCCTGCCCTTAGAATATATTATATTTAGATTTGGTATGCAAAGGAAATTAACTAAGGTTGTACTGGAGACCCTTTTTTAAGATGTAGAGTATATAGGTTGTGATGAGCCGAGTCTGGTGGATTGTGAGAAAAAGTTTAGAATGTTAGAAAGAAGAAACTAAAAATTTATACCTCACTACTTAATTTACTTTAAAAATTTAGAAAAACTTGATGAAACCAAAAGGAACTTTCGGGTTAGGTAACTCAATTGGAGCTGAGATTCAGATTAATTAAGCCTGAATTCAAAGTCAATTAAACCTCAACTTAAGTACTTATAACTAAAACAATGACACTACTACAGCTGTAAAAGTTTATCCTAAAGCTCTCCTCAATGTTATACAAGTCGTTCATCTGTAAAAATTTTATACAGAATTAGGAGCGCTGCATTAATTATTATGCAATATTTCTATATTGCTTGTCTTTAATCTTTACCATCACTTATTGTTCTCCATTAATTCTTTCCTCGTATACCAACTTCTTTTCTTAGTTGAGATTCTTGCTCAATGAAATTTTATAATTCTTATAAAACAAAATATTATATGTTTATGTGAAATACTTTCACATTTTTTAATTTTATTTCATTGGATCCAATAACTTCATCTCAAGCTCCGCCATAATGGATGTTTGTTAGAGGAAGCGATAGTCTTTTCATTGCTTTTTGAGCCAACTTCTCAAACTTAAATGCAGGGAAAAGTAAACCACAATCTTCCAGTACTACTTTTAAATCTTAGAAAATCTTGGTATATTGGTGAAATTCGTACTAACACTAATTCTTGAGTCTGTCACTCTTCGTAACTGCATGTTTTTCAAGTTCTGTCGGCAAACTAATCACTTAGATTGATTTCTCCAAAGAAAGAGGTAATTCATTAAGATGTAATCTGAATGATCTAAAAAAGGGCCGAAGATTAAAAACCTGGGATGACAAAAGAATAGTATTCGATGTGTTCTATAACTCCCTCGTCAATTTAGACTTTCGGATGGATCAAAAGACTTGACATGATGCTTAGCAACATTCAATGCTCACATTATTAGGACACTAAAACTGATATGATATGTATACATCGAACGAAGCATTATTGGTTGCTGTCCTGTGTATCCCTGGACAAGAAAAACTATTGAAGATATGACTTCATCCTTCAGAACAAATATTGGTTGCTCAAACTGCCGAAAGACTTCTTTAAATCCTACGACGAAGCAACATTGAGAGCAATAGGACTTCTGACCGTGTGAATCCCATTTTTCCATGTTAAATACCCAAACACAAACTCTCCATTGCTGGCCTTAAAAGGTCTGAATTCAATCCTAAAAGCCATTTTCTCCCCTGTGTTTGCAAACTTAAGCTTGGCAGGCGTCACTGTACATGCAACACCAGGTGGACAATGTAGACTAGCGTTATAAACTGTGGGTCCAATACCATAGTACGTGACTGTTCTACTAACGGATACGCTTCCATGCAAGTTGGATATGCCAATGGAAGGGTAGTTGAGATCATATGACTTGGCAACAGGTTGCTTGCAAGAAAATTGGTATCCAGCGAAGCTTCTTAGTTTTGCTGGGGTTGCACCTATGCTGCAGAGAAAAATCAAGAGGTCCTCCACATTAATGTCATAAACTAGTCCTGGATTAAGTGCCGGTATTGGATTTATGTGTCCAGATCCATAATCGAATGGTGTAGCCGGTGTGCCAAGCGGATTTTTTTGAATCAGTTGGTGGGTGTTATCAGTCACTGTAGCTGTAACATGTTCAAACAACAGATATTAGGAATGCATCAATTGCCATATGATTGCCTAATACATTCTAAAATCTAACCGGTCGTCATTATTGCAGACTTTATAGCTGCTGGACTCCAAAAGGGGTGGTGTGCTTTTAGGATAGCTGCAACTGCACTAACATGTGGGCAAGCCATGGAAGTGCCGGACTGTATGTAGTAATCTACCGAAGTTAAGGAATAAGTTGATACTGGAGACCATGCTGCCAAAATATAAGCTCCAGGTGCTGTAATATCTGGCTGCGATTGGAATATAATTTGTCAGACAGCATTATATAGGACTTAATATTTCTCCTATATTATTAGATTTACATTGGACAATGCTTACTTTTATAATATCTGGAGACACAACATTTGGTCCCTGGGAAGAAAACATTGCCATTTCTGGTGCAGGTTTATGGTTCAGAACTGCTTTTGTTGGACTAATTCTTGCAATTGGTTTCCTGCAGCACAAGTATCAGAAATTCAGAATGATTCTTAATTGTCAGTTGCTTTATGATTTTGACTTCTCTTCTCTTTTGCAACCGGAGCTAGAAAGCTCACTTCTCTTTCTTCATGTACTCTTGAAGCTCTGACGCTTCTTCCAGCCCGATAGTAGTGCCTGGAATTACGAACTGGTAACCGATATCCTTGCCCGTTGGATCAATCAGTATAATTCCATCTCCGCCACCTTGTTGCACAAAATACGCCTTTTGTCTTCGGTTTTCGGATAAATCCCCAATCTTGCACACCACAATCTTTCCCTTAATTTTGGTAGCATCTAAAGTATTGTTCTGGCATAAACTGAAATAGAAAATGAATGAGCGGAGGGTTATAGATTTCACAAGAGCACCGTCTGCGGATGAAAGTGACACAACAAGTATTCTGAGACTCATACGCGTCAAATTATATCTGGAAATATTCATAAGAAATTAACAAAGCTTTCGCAAGTTGGTTTTCACACTATAATCTAGCTTGTGCGTTGGATAATTGCAAAAAATACGTTAAAAATGTTTCACTTATGGAGAACCTGCAAATTAATCGATGAGATATTGAAGGATTTTTAAGGTAGATCTGAAAATTGGATAAGAAATTGTACAGTGAGAACCTAAAGGCCCAACACAAAATGCATTGAGAATGAAGACAAACCAATACTTGTCAATTTCACAGCTCAGCTACTGTACTTGTGTCTTGGATAATAAAGATACCTGGCGTTGTCAGCTGATACTCCTGGTGAAGCTGCATCGCTTGCAGCTATTAAAGGTTTTGGGGTTTTCATCTTCAAGGGATTTATCGAAAAACCCTGAAAGAATAGCTTGTTTTTAATGGAAATTCAACTCATGCTTGACAGGAAGAAAATGACAATCAAATTGAGAGGGATCACCTTCAGGACTTTCAAGTTTCCCAGATGTACATTTGAGAGGAATTGTCGGTCGATTGAGCTAGCTGCCACAGTCATGATCCAAGGAGCAACATTTGTTGCAGTCCCTGTGAAATACGAGTTTCCTGCTGAACAGGTAACAAATATTCCCTTTCGAAATGCGTGGAAAGCTCCGATGGAGATGGCGTTTTGGAAGTAAAATGGTTGTGGAGGAGGCGGGCCGAGGGAAAGAGAAAGGATATCAACTCCGTCACTGATTGCATCGTCCATTGCAGCAAGAACATCGGCATCTGCACAGTACAAATACCAACAAACCTTGTAAATGGCAAGCCTGGCATTTGGTGCACCACCTCTTGCAGTACCATTGGCCAGACCAAATAAGTTAGCATTAGGAACAACAGAGCCAGCTATTATTGATGCAGTGTGGGAGCCATGCCCCTCACTGTCTCGAGCTGATCGGAAAACAGGACCACTGAAAGATTCAAGAGGCCCTTTTTGTGCTTCAAATCCTTTGACATAAAACCTTGATCCGATAATTTTTCTGCGTATTGTCACTTGGCATCATTAGACCGATAGTTAGCTACAACTACCAACTTAGTGTTAACGAACGAAAGGAAATGGTCACAAGAGTAGCATAAACGAGTCTTGCTGTGCTAATCGTAGAAAAGACAAGGAGAATACGGATGACTTTGGTCAAATGACATGTTGATCACCTGTTGCAGTCGGATGACGTGAAGTTTTGTCCAACGACACATTCACCCTTGAACTTACTGGGAATAGGGCCTAAGTGTTTATCGTTGAAACTCTGAGAGTCAGGCCAAACTCCTGCAGATGAAATAATTAAAGAAAAGTTGTCACATACTTGACTATGGCTACAAATATAAATAATTCTTTAGGGACATATTGTAAAGCCTTACCTGTATCCATGACTCCAACAATAACATTTGATATAGATGAGGGTACTCGAAATCTGCTTTGGACAGAGTTTAACCCTAAAAATTTCCACGAACGTGTTGTGTGGAGATCATTGATCTTACTTTCGAAGACAGAAACAACTGACTCCCTTTCTGCAGAAAAGGGCATTGGCATTACTCAGTTTGTACGCATAATAAACCATTGATCTTGATGATAAGTATATCTCTTGCACTTGAATTATGCAAAAGCACTTTTGAGAAATACAAGTGAAGATGCTCAGAACACCTGCTAGTTGCTGAGCTTGCTCTTCTGTAAGCATCGCGGAGAAGCCTCTAAAACTTCTAGTGTAATGGTGAATTGCTACATTGTTCTCTTCACGAAAGCTGCGGAGATATAAAAGAAGTTGCATCTCAGATTTATATATGTACATCTATGTTTCAATGAAAGCTAACACACAACATAAACCATGCCTGTTAGTGACTGAAGCAAGCATCTCATTGTTGGCCTTGATCACAGACTCTGAATTCGGGTGGGAGGGTTCGCCCATGTATACTATGTAATGCTGCACAGAGAAACAAGAATGTCGCAGTTGTCCCAATTACAGTGGTCATATGAAACCAACATTTTAAATGTTTAGACACCCTGGTTTAGTACCTTCGTTTCAGCTGCGGCTTCATGTTGCAATGACACAATGATGAACAAGAAAAGAGTAAGACCAAAGGGAGGTCTCATTATTTCTGATACAATTACAGATTACAATCAGTCTAAAATTTATGGTGAGTCCCCTGGTGAATACTGCACATCCTTTTATATGCGACATAATTATGCTAGAACTCGAAAAGTCATGATCAAAACTCAAAACCCGGGCTTAAAATTCCAAATCTGCTATAGAATTTGCACTACTTGACTAAGTTTAGAAACATCTATAAGTTGACGGTCCGTAGCCAACTCTTGCTGTCCGAAAATAACAAATTATATGTCATTTGATGGGATTATTTTCTATGCATTGAAGGTCTGGTTCCAGTCATTGGAATCATCGTGTTAATTTAGGTATCAATGATTACCTTCAAATAAAAAATGTCGCGAAGCAGCGAAGGTTGCCAATTAGCTCGGTTATTCGATTCTGTTACTTGTTTTACATTTGGGAGATGCGATTTTTCCAATTCTCAATGGTAAAGTGAATCAGAGTTATTGATCATCAGTTCTCTTCACGAACTTGTTTTAAGCTATGAAGATAAATCAAAATGGTCGCAGTATATACACTCGACAGAAACAATAAGATATCCTTGTTGAAATGGGATTCGGGAAACAGCGTCGAAAACCAACTCTAAGCAAGCCCCAATAACGTACGACTAAAAGATGTTTACACGAGAAGGAAGGAACGAAAAATGTGAGAAGAAAAAAGTATAGTTTCTATTTCTCATGAATATTTCAACCTTTCACTTTTCAAGTTGACCCGTAGTTTTTGGGCGCTCTATCATGTAAAATGTTTAATTGCAGCATTTCGAAACATGCGAATGTCACTTCACTTGCACTGGGCTATGTAAATAGTTTGTGCTCTTTAGTTGCATTAGAATCGTGGCATCTGAAAATTTGAGGACAATTAAATGCTTTATGACCTTTTAGGAAGTATCTAAATTTGAAACTGATAACATTTGGGCGACGTAATCATTCATAACAGTATACTGTTGCAAGATTGACAAAGTTCAATTCAAAAGTTTCATTTATTGATATTTGAATTTTAGTAGACTTGACATAATTGTCAGTATAAAAAATAATTCATACTCCCTCCGATTCATAATAAGAGTCGTTTTAGAAAAATACACGCTTATTAAGAAAGCTAATGAAATTATAGAT
>JANIJH010000008.1:10704128-10724236 GCA_024520975.1 Erythroxylum areolatum
ATAGAATAATACCTTATATAGTGCATGTGCTAAGTTTACGAGTTCACGTCTGCATGGGACTCTCTCACGTGTGTACAGACTGAGAAGAGCATGGACTGGGCCTGGGCTTGACATTGCCATTAGGTAGGAGATTGGTCTTTGAAGAATGGACCGATCGGCCCACGGGTCGTTTTGATTGGGCTCGGGCCCAACACGGCCGACCCGACCACATAGAAAATTTGATATATTTCAATAATTTTCAAGATTTTTCAAAATCTATGGAAAACTTGTAATCATTAAATTTTGAAGATGACTTGAACCATATGGAAATAGTTAAGAGGTAAATATATAATTAATCACTTTAAAGTAATTAGAGAAAATATTATTAATTTGAGAAATTATTAATTAAGTTAGAATGACGCCTTACAAATAGTTTTCCAATGTCATTAAAAGAATCAAAAAATAATGTTAGAGAATTGATATAATTAGGCTCAAATACTGTAGATATTAAGAGGTAAGCAAAGCTCACAAAAACAAAAAACTTCCTAACTTAAGAGACCCCTATTAAATCATAATCAATCCATCCACCAACACTAGGGGGAACTTGTTCCAAAACTTAAAAACCAGGAGCAAAATCAAAAGCAAGGTGGGAAAGGGAGTCAGTAGCAAAGTTCCCTTCTCTGTAAATGTGAGTGATTTTCACATTGTTGAAGCACTTCAGTAAGTCTTGAATTATGCCAATAAGGACAAACAATCTGAATTTGCTTGGGCATCACCGGTAAACATCTTAACAGCAGTTTCATTATCACTTTCTACAAGAACATCCAAATAGGCCAGATTATGAGTGAGTTGAATATCATAATAAAGAGCCCACAACTCAACATGAAGAATATAACAATGACCCGTCTTAAAAACAAACCCATATTTCCAGTGACCATTATGATCACGAATCAAACCTCTACCTGCAACAATCTCCGTGGAGGCAGCCAAAGAAGTATCAGTGTTGAGCTTCATACAAGGGGAATGCGGACATTTCCAAAAAAATTAACCTTGAAACCGAAGGACTATTATTCTCTAAAAGGGGAATGCGGACATTTTCAAAAAATTAACCTTGAAACCGAATGACTATTATTCTCTAAAAGGGGAATGCAGACATTTTCAAAAAATTAACCTTGAAACCGAAGGAATATTATTCTCTAAGGGCAACTTGCTGAAGGCATCTTGAATCAATTTAACTTCAGAAATAGTGCTCTGCAAGATAATAAAAATGGAAGAAACACCAAAATTAAAAACTTTGTCATTCCTTCATTTCTAAAGATTCCAACAACCTAAGCTGAAAATAGTAGGCCAATTAAGATCATCATGAGAGAGATGGGAGCTTTTTAGATTCAATAACAACCAATCTTTCAGATTAACACTCCAGAAGGAGCTCAAATTATTAAAATCAGTGAAAAGATTCCAGAACTGAACAGCAACATAACAATCACAGAGAATGTGTAACAGGAATTCAGGCTCCTCATTGCAAAGATCACAAACCCCAGATCACTTAAGTGTCTTTGTTTTCTTTCATCGTTAGTTAAGAATTTATTGTTGAGGGCTAGCCAAAAAAACATTATGATTTTTTGAGGGTCATGTCACTTCCAAATCAGATTCCAAGGGAAATTATGAGAAGAGAAGAAATTCTCATAAAGAAAATCATACGCAGACTTCAAGGTAAAAATTCTTGAAGAAGACAGACCCCAAAAAAGAAAATCCTTACCACAAGCATCAGAGGGCACAAGTGTAGCAGTAATACAAGAGCAAATTGAAGCTGGAAGTAACTGAGAAAAACAGTCCCATCTCCAATCACCATCGTCATAAACAAAAAAAGAGACAATTTTATCAATCATATTATCCAGAATAGGCTCACTAGCTACTTGCAACAAAGGCTCTAAAGTACCCGGCAACCAGCTATGTCACATTCTTTTTATTTTTGAAGAATTATTTGAAACTTTTTAGAATATCGCTTATAAAAAAATGTGTGTATTATTTAATTTCATACTAAAATTAATTATAAATGTTGGTATGTTATTCTCGATTACATGTACCATATCCAAATGTTACACAAATTATAGGATTATGTTTGTCCATAATTTATTATCATTTTTTAAGTTTAAGTTAATATAACCAATTTGATATGTTTTGGTTAATTATAAATGTCGATATGTTATTTTTATTACATTTTCTATATCTAAGTATTACACATATTTTATCTATAGTTTATTATCATATTTTTATAAGCTTATTTATTATCATATTTTTCATAAGTTTAAATTAATATACCCAATATTTGAAAAGGTTTTGTTAATTATAAATGTTGGTATGTTATTGTTGGTTACATGTGTTGGTTTATGCCCTATAGTTAATTTGTCGGTTGTAGTTTAGTGGTAAAATAATTTAAAAATATTCTTTATCTTGTACATATTTAAATATATATGATAAAGTTCATGAGATAATTATAAATTGCAAATAAAATTATAATAAGATTATAATTTTGAGATCCATATTGCATTTATATATTATCCATATATTATTCCTATTCAATTTTCTATTAACGCTAGATTTTAAAAGAACGTAAAAAGACTATTACACATTATATTTTTTCTTATGAAGGAAGTAGTTGATCTCATAGACTAAAGTATACAGATACATAAATAAACATGCAGTGCTTGTTAGAGAACAAGTTCACTGAACTGACCACATAAGAGAAATACATTTGGAACATTACTTGTATGTATATAAAAATTCTCATTGTGATGATTGTATAAGTGATCATTTAACTTGAGGCCTCTAAAGTTATCTTATATAGAGATTGCTATATTTTGATATGACTTATGAACTATTCTAATCATAGGTAATTCAGTCAGTAGTTATTGAATGTAACATAAATATATAAAGGTAGTTAAATGATCAAAATATGATTCATCACCCTAAAATAATTAAAGAAAATGTTATGTTGTTCTCAATTAGTATTTATTCGAAAAATCTCTAATTAAGGTGAAATGACGTTTTGTAAATAATTTACAAATATCATTAATTGAATCAATAGTTAATGACAGAGAACTAATATGATTGGACTCAAAATAAAGTAGATATTAATTTCATACTCTATGTCTAATTGGAACATCATATGATTAAAGAATTGAATCATATAAAAAAATTATACACGAAAAAGTTAGTTAAAACTACTTTAAAATTTCTAAATATTTGGGTAATCATAACGTATTGTTAGACGTTATTCTTAACCTATAGATATAAATTGTTTAATTGGATAATTAAAGAAATTATTCTGTGGATACCGTTAAAGGTTGAATGCTTATGCAGCTACAATGGTTAAGATAGACCAGTTTTGAAAACTGTTCAATAGATACGACAAGAAAAATAATTAAGTTTTTGAATAAGGTACGAACTAAGATTCATGCTTTATTATGATTTAATTATTAAACATTTTATAGAATTAAAGTGATATTGATTTTTTAGAATCAAAATACCAAAAAGTTTTGTAATCATGAAAGTGCGTAATTTCACAACATGTCTATCTAAGTATTACACAAATTATAGGATTATGTTTGTCCATAAGTTACTATCTTATTTTTTAAAAGTTTAAGTTAACATACCCAATTGGATGTAGCTTTGTTAATTATAAGTGTTAGTATGTTATTATCATTACATGTTCGAAGTATTACACAATCCATTAAAATTTTTTCTTTAATATTGATGGTTAATATATAGTTCCTTAAAAAATGGTTAATATATAGATTTCATTTGATTATAAGTCAAAAAAGTTCTTTTGATTATTATTATATATTTGAAATTTTATCATTACATTATTATCATTAACTATTACCTTTATTATATTTACTTTTATTAGATTAAATGATTATCAATAAATAATTAAAATTTATACATATTCATAGGATATTATAACATGTTATTAAAATTTTTTTAAAATTATAATTTTTTAAGTATAGTTTTGTACTCACTAATAGATTATGACCTTGTCAGGTAAATAACTTATTAGTCTTTTTTAGTGGATTGAAAGGTTTTAACTGTTTGACCATATTAAACCGTTGATAATTATGTTTTCAATCAGTTGATCGGGTTGGTGAATTGAATTCAATCCGTTAATTTTGAAAACGCTACTATGAGTAGTGTTTTCCTTCATAGCTGAGAAATTAAAGGACTAAAAAACTATTATATCTAAAAGTTATGACAAATTAATCAAAAAGATAGAGATAGCGATAAAGACAGAGATAGAGATATAAATTTGACTTAATTTATACAAATTTTTAAAAATTATCCATTAAATTAAAATTTTAAAATTTTAAATATTAAATAAAAAATTCAAAAAATTAAATACTTTTAAATTTGTTGACTCTAATTATATTACATTAATTACTTTTGTATAGACCCGATATTTAGATCTCTTTTTATGTCAATATTTAGTATATAATATTACTATCACTTGTATATTGTGTTTAATTCAATTCAATTTAATCTAAAATTATTAAGTCAAATTTAAATTAATTATGTTTATCTAAGTTTAAAATTTAAGAGATTAATGTAAATAGTTTTTTCAAAATAATTTTATTTTAATTTAATATATTAAAAATATAGTTTCAATTTTTAAAATTTTAAAAAGTAAAATAACAAAAAATTCATATTTCCTTAAATTAGAAATTAAATCGATATCATTTTTACAGACTCAATTTCATATTAAGCTCGTTGGTACTGCATTCGAGAAAAAACTCCTAGTATGATCCGACCGAACTCATTCTGAAGCTTATTTTTAGTGACATTTTAGTGATCTCTCAAAATTTTTTACTGACCCTTGCCAATTTAAGAAAATTTTGAGAAGTTTTTACTCGAACTCAATTATCATTAAGAAGTTGTATTAAGAGAGTTTTCGGAATTCTTAAAGCTTGATGGAAGATGTCGGAGAAAATAATGGTATTGACTTCTTTTGTTCTTTCTAAAATCTTATGAGAATATTCAAAGAAATATTAAAAAAAAATAACCAGCTAATACTTATCCTCTTATCAATTTTTTTAAAACTCATACCCCCATAAATCATTTAACACCAAACAATTGATACTAAACAGCTAATTTTATCAAATATCTTTAAATAAATTACTATTATCATCCACTTGTCAAATTAGCTATATTAATCTGCTGTTAGCTAACCATTAATAAAATCAACTAATAGCTAATACAATATGCTAACAGGCCTATGCTCATTTTTTTTTTGAAATTATTACCCCCTTTTCATCCTACCTGAACCTGCTATTAGTTACGTTATATAATTGCCACCGCAAGGGACTCATCCGAATTTGATAACTTCTTCAGAAAAATATCCTGCTAATTTAAATTAGTTAGATCGAATTTCCTACGCTTTTGTTTTCATTGGTTGTCAATCTAAAGACTCAACATTTGAACTATTAATATTGCTTATTTCTTTTCTCACAAGCTAGAAAAGGAGGATCACAAATAATACTTTTGAGATAATTTTTGAAGATTGCTATAACTTAATTAAAAAAAAGAGCAGTATTTAATGTAAACAGATCAGAAACACTGGCCATAGGCAATCGCTTCCTTGATGAGTTATTCAATGCAATCTGGATTCTGGAATGGTCTTCAATCATTTCATTACAAGAACTGAATGTCTGACATAGAAACAACATGCGCATACACCATGAACTAACAAGCAAAGACAATCTTGGAAACGCTGTAATAAGATCACCAGTTAGTGGTGAAGCGGAAAAATTTTCTTCAAGGGGGTGATATCCTGAAAGGAGCTTGAAAATTGAACAAAGCAGTTTGTGAATAAACTATTTGCCCCCACTGAGGAGAGAAAATTCATCTACTTCATCACTTGAGGTAGTCCCCTTATTTCAGTCTTACTATCTCAATGCAAACATGTCCTTTTAAGTTATTATAAGTACTACTGCTCATCCCCAGCTAGTGCTCCGTAGCAAACAGCTCCCTATGTACGTACCACCACACGAATGCTGTTGAGAACTTTTTGTTACCGAGCACAAGCTTAGGGAAGCTTATATATATATAGCTTCGAATTTATACTTGAAACTCCAAACACACGTAGGACGTTGTTGACCAAAGGTCGATTGTATCTAGCGAACAGAATCATCTTCAGAGCCAGTGATGCATTCCTTCTCATCTTCAAAACCTTCAAGAGAAGGGTGTGGAGAGTGACCTTTCCCAAAAGACCTAATGTGGTCCTTGAGAGACCTTTTATGCTTGAAATCGGAACCACAAGTGCAATACCAAAGCTTCCCGCAATTCTTTTCATGGGTACGCCAATCCCCTTTAACAGCAAATGCCTTATTGCATTTTCGACATGCAAAGGGCTTCACTCCATGCTTTCTTTTGTAATGAGTTTGAAGTGTCCTGAAGTCCTTCAATGGCTTGGCTCGTGGATGGTTGATGTTGTTCTTGCAGCCTTGTGCACAGCAGTAGCATGGCAGCCTCAGCATAGCTGCTGGCTGAATCCCTTTGAGTGAGTCTGGTCCCTTCCTGAACTCTGATCCATGTCCCCACATATGCATCTACAGACAAAAAGAAGTCCGCAAACTTTAAATTATATTCACTTTCGCTAACCCTATTTGCGATGCAAAGTGTTAATTATTATTCAGTGACTAAAGTTGAGAATCATAATTAAAGTCTGAGGATCCTAAGTCGTTAGTTAAATAAAATCCTTCCAGCCCCGGGCGTTGGGGGAGTGTGGTGGGCAAGGCCATTGCCCTTTATGCAACTTTTGACAATGTTGCAGCTACTTGGATATAGTTTACATAGCATCTTAAAACTTTTTCAACTTCTTGTCACACCTTTTTATGAATTTTATAAATCATTATTGACATTTCCAGTTACTTCAACTTTCTTTTTAACCTTAGCTTTTGCACTCATATATATCCAAGGGAAATGATTACTGTAGCTACGACAACAAAATAGTTATAAACCCAAATAACAGAAGTCAATATATTCTGGATATATACTGATTTAAGGAATATTATATGCAAATATACCAGACGATTGATGTTCGACATAAAGACATGTTTGATAGTTATCACTACGGAAAATTGTTTCTAAAAGCAAAAACAAAGTCAGAAAAGAAAGGCAGGTCTAATTATGGTGCCAATTATGATGGACAAGGTTTCCTCATTGGCACATATATTCACAAGAGCTAATTTAAGTGAGAGACTACGTCATGTCAAATTACTTCTAATCAGATTACTTAAAATGATTTACTGAAAATTAAAAACAATTGACACATTTGTTAATATAGAAATTGAGACCGACGATATATAAACGTTTTGCTTGTTGATTATTTTTGCATGAACGAGAAACATGTACAAATCTGAAAAAGTGAACCTATATATATTCTGTATACCTCCCCAGGTAATTGCTCTTTTAGTTTATATATATAGAAGATATGACCATTATGAAAGGGTTGTATATCTAAGAATTTGTATTCTAACTTCCAAATTTTACAATCTCTTGTTGTTATTTTGGTCTAGTACTTATAATGGCTTTCGTCTTCGTAAATTAGTTTGGATAAGTATCATCTTTTCTGCCCTCTCTTGTATCTTTGCTTTTACTTAATTGTTTGGCCCTAAAAAGTGTAACTTTCAACTGCTTTGCCCCCGAAACGCTCCCCTTTCTGTAGAGAGAGTGGATACGCTAAAACAAAGGGAGAGATACCAATAATTCCACATCTTCTTCTATTAAATCAGAAGTGTATAATTTTGAGCACATGCCTAGTGTGGATGCAATCCAGAAAAAGAAGTTGGACACTTGTCAAATCTATGATTGTTGGATAACACTTGTTTGCATTGGGAAAAGGCGAGAGAAAATTACTGGAAATTGACTAACCTGCATGTTATTGTACCTATTGAAGGTCTTGTTGCAAATGGAACAAGCAAACTGCATCGGGCCTACAAGTATCTGAGCAGGAGTTGGGATCCAAAACCTACTCTCTGTGTTGAAGGAGGAGGCACGAAATCTTTTGTTAATTGCTTGCTCTTCCCTCGGATCAAAAACCTTAGTCTCAACTTCAGAATTTGCAGTGTTAGGCAATCCAATGTGCAAGGCCACTGTAACCTTCTCCATTTTCTCATCTATCTTAACTCCAACATGGTCCTGCTCTCCCCTATGTTCCTCCTTAAGCGCTTTGTTCTCTGTAAGCCTGCTAAGAAGCGGCAAACACCGAATATTTTCTTTGTCTAGTTCTTGTTGTTGCTGTTGTGGCTGTGGGTATAAGATAGGAAGTCCTAATATGCTCTTGGGATTCATTGACTGGGCAGCCTGTTGAGTCACAGACACCGAAGAAGATGAAGAAGTGGGTGTTGACGAAGATAGTGAGGATAAAGAAGAAGAAGGAGAGGGAGATGGTTTAAGCCATTCAATGAAAGTTGGAGGCTGAAAGCGCAGAGCCTTGTCTTGTAGATGGTAGCTCCATAAACCCATCTTCTGAGAGAGAAGGCCCTGAAATCTCTCCTGAGATGGTGTATATAATTATATCCAGACTTTGTGTGGGAAAGCTTTGCACTCAATGGTTGGTTTTGAAAAGGTGCTTTGGTTTGTTTTGTAGGAAGTCTTTCTTTCATTTCAACCTTTGGCCTTTGTTTGATTGCACATAGAGGGAGAGGAGAGAGAAATTAGTGGTGGGGTTAAAGAAAATGACATGCAAAATTAGACTCACTTAGACAAAGAGAAGAGAATCCCAGAACAGTCTGATGTATGTGTATTAATACTGAAGCTATCATGGACATTCTTTAATGATCACATCATGTATATATGTAGAGAATAAAATGGAATTTGACCGTGTATACATCTTCATCTCCAATAAAATATTATTATATAATGAGAAAAAGAGAGCTCAAATAGATCTAGGGAAAGAGAAATGATTTCGGTCAATACCTAAAAAGAAAGAAGAAACTTTATCAAACAACATGACTATACTATAATAGTAGGAGTAGGGTGGTTAGGAAAACGAACACTTCTATTAACTATTAACTACTTTTATTTCTAACGCGTTTAAATATATATGGATAACATTTTTGCTTCAATCCTATTTATAAGCTAATAAAAATGAATTTTAGATGAATATTTTTGATGAAATAGTTCTTTTTCAAAATAATAACAAAAATTTTTATCTTAAAATAAACATTAAAAATAAGAAAATAAAATTAGTAGTGAGGAAATAATAGTACACAATCCAATTTTATTTTCTTGTGTACCTTTTTTAATTTAATTAATCTAATAGATAAATAAAAAAGAAATCCAAAAAATTATATGTTTAGTTATATATACAATTTATATTTTCAATGAATAAAATCAATATAAAGTATAACTTAATATATGGTGTTTGATATTTTGTAATATGCTAATGTAATTTAAGTCTATAATATCAGGCTCCTTCGAATTAGATATCAATCCTTTTTATTTTATTTTTATTCATTTTGAGTTATGGAAATTCGTTAAAAAGTATATTTGATATTTTCTAACTTTTACATAATAGTATATTAATTTATAGTTGAACAATTAGAGTATATTAATTTATAATCGAACAATTAGCTGATAATATGTCATACTTTTATAATGAAAGTTCTGTTTTCAATCTCTTTTTGAGTGATTATGAGTAAATTATTTAATTTGATTAATAAAATTCATGTTTTAGCCTATATTTTATAATTATTTATATAATAAATAAAATGGTTTTTCTTATATTCCTTGATATTTAAAATTTCTGTTAAAATCATATTAGAACGAATAGTCCAAGTATAATCCTCATAACTTTTTAACATAACAAAAAAGAGTAGAATATCTCTTTTAAATTAAGAAATATCATAATTATGTAAGGCGATACCGACATACATCGACGACAACCACCATTGATGACTTTCACATCCTGTGAATTCATCTGGATAGGTGACAGTGGTGTCATTATTCACATCACAACACATAAATAACTTTTCTCGTTATATACAGAAGGAGATTTTGGTGTCCTTAAAATGAGAAATTACGTTTTAGCCAAAATCACTGGAAAAGGTGATATTTACTTGGAAATAGACAATGACATGAGATTGCCTCTAAAAGATGTCAGACATGTTCCTGATCTTCGCCTAAATCTGATCTCAGTTAGCATACTTGATGATGAATGTTTTTCCAGCACTTTCAAATATTGCATATGGAAACTTACTAAAGGCTTCTTGGTAATCACCAAAGGTAAGAAGTGATCAAAGTTATATATGATGCAGGCAAAGATCTCCAATGATATTGTGAATCCAGTGGAGAAAGATGATGAAATTGAATTGTGGCACAAGAGACTCGATCATATGAGCAAGAAGGGGATGACTTAGTTAGTGAAAAAGAATGCATTATTTGGAGTTGATCAGGTACATTTAAAGAAGTGTGCTAATTGTTTTGTAGGAAAGCAAAATGGAATTGCTTTCAAAAGTTCCCCTCCTTCCAGAATGAAGAGTGTGTTGAATTTGGTACACTCAAATCTATGTAGGCCAATGAAAAATTCACTGAGTAGTGCTCAATACTTTGTGACTTTCATTGATGACCATTCTAGGAAGACGTGATTATACACATTAAAGACTAAAGATAAAGTGCTAGATGTTTTCAAATAAGTCTATGCCTTAGTTGAAAGATAAAATTGAAAGAAGTTGAACGTATTCAAACAAACAATGGTGGAGAGTACACTGGACCGTTTGACGTCTATTACAAAGAGCAAGGTATTCAACATCAAACTACTCCTCCTAAGACACCGCAATTGAATGGTTTGGCTAAAAGGATGAATGGGACATTAATGGAAAGAGTTAGATGCTTACTTTCTCACACAAAGTTGCCTAAGACATTTTGAGGTGAGGCTCTATTCACAGCAGTTCATGTATTAAATTGCTCACCGTGCATCCCTTTATAGTATGGTATTCCAGGAAAAGTATGGTCGGGAAAGGATGTTTCCTATGATCGTCTAAATGTATTTGGTTGCAAATCTTATGTCCATATCACTAAAGATGATAGATCCAAGCTTGACGTCATGAATCGTCATTCTATATTTATTGGTTATAGAGAAGAGTAATTTGGTTATCGGTTTTATGATCTAATCTAAAAAAAGTTGATTCGGAGCCGTGATGCTATATTTGTCGAAGATCAAACCATTGAAGATCTTATCAAATTGAAAATGGAAGTTCCAAGAACTAATTGTGACCTAGTGGATTTAGAGTTAATTCCTCCAAAAACGGTACCGAGACAATTTAGGGATGAAATTGAAAATCTCCAGCCGAACGTAGCTAATGATGATGCTCCTATTCAAAATCAACTAAATGAAGATTCAGATGAAGATAATGTCGAAAATTAGCCACTAACTCCAGAGATTGCTCAGGTTCCACTAAGGAGATCTACATGAGTAAGACAAGCTAGCTACTACTAAATATTTTAGTGATCAGTATGTGTTACTTACTGATGGGGAGAATATGAGAATTTTCAAGAGACTATGATAGATGAACATAAGATAAAATGGATTGAAGCAATGCAAGATTAGAAGAAGTCCTTGCATGAGAATAAAACTTTTGAGCTAGTGAAGTTGCCAAAAGGCAAGAAAGCTTTGAAAAAATAAGTGGGTGTTAAAGATTAAGCATGATGAACACAATCCTCATCCATGATTCAAAGCTAGATTGGTTGTTAAAGGATTTGACTAAAGAAAAGGTATTGATTTTGACTAGATATTTTTACCAGTTATGAAAATGAAATTCATCCGTACAACGCTCGATTTAGCAGCAAGTCTAGACTTAGAAAATGAGCAATTGGATGTCAAGACATCTTTTCTTCATAGAGATTTGGAAGAAGAGATATATATAGAGCAGCCAAAAGGTTTCAAGGAAAAAAGGAAAAGAGGACTATGTGTGTAGATTGATAAAAAGCCTTTACGGTTTAAAACAGGCACTAAGATAATGGTATAAGAAGTTTGAAACAATTATAGGGGAGCAAGGCTATAAGAAGACTACTTCAGATTATTGTGTTTTTATACAGAAAATTTCTGGTGATGATTTCATTATCCTTTTACTTTATGTTGATGATATGTTGATTGTTGGCCAGAATATCAACATGATTAATAGTTTGAAGAAGTAGTTAAGCAAGTTTTTTTTCATGAAAAACTTGGGGCCAGCCAAACAAATTCTTAGCATGATGATTATCAAAGACAAGGGTGCCAAGAAAGTATGGTTATCACAAAAGAAATGGTTATCACAAAAGAAGTACATTGAGAAAGTACTTCAAAGGTTCAATATAGATAAAGCTAAAGTGGTTAGTTGTCCTCTTGTTAATCACTTTAGGTTGATTACTAAGCAATGCCCTTCGATAGAGAGAAGGAGGAGATCATGAAAGTCTCTTATACTTTTGTAGTTGAAAGTTTGATGTACGCTTGATATGTACAAGATTAGATATTGCGCACGTAGTTGGAGTAGTGAGTAGGTTCATTTCAAATCCTGGTAAGAAATATTAGGATGTTGTGAAGTAGATTCTCATATATCTGCGTGGTATTTGAAAAATATGCTTATGTTTTGGAACTACCAAGCTTATGTTAGTTGGTTACACAGATGTAGACATGACCAATGATGTTGACTCGAGAAAGTCTATTTTAGGTTACCTAATTATCTTTGCAAGGAGAGCTATATCATGACAATCAAAATTGTAGAAATGTGTTGCCTTATCCACTACTGAAGGGGAATTTATTGTTGCAACTGAAGCATGCAAGGAGCTCCTGTGAATGAAGAAGTTCTTAGAAGAACTTGGTTTTCAGCAATATAGATATAAACTATTTTGTGATAGTCAAAGTATTATTCACCTTAGGAAAAATTCCTCATTCCATTCAAGATCAAAGCATATTGAAGTGAGATATCACTGGATCATAAAGGTATTAGAGAAGAAGCTATTATAGTTTGAGAAGATTCATATGAATGAGAATGAATCAGATATGATGACAAAAGTTCTACCTAAGGAAAAGTTTGAGTTATGTCGATCATCTGCAGGAATGATAGTAAATACCATATAATCAGCATGAGGAGAATTGTAAGGTAGTATCGACATACATGGTACCGCCATTCTAGATTTATCTTTACAAAAAGAACAAGTTGACAGACAACTTGCATTTAATAGCTTGCATGCTACATAACAACTTGCTATGCAAGTTGTCATATGGTGGAGGGTCTATAAAAAACCCTTCGTTCTTCCTCTCTTAAGATACAGATGCACATCAAACATGCATGAGATGTGTGGTGAATTTGAGAGTGAATTTTAAAGAGCCATTTTGTGTGAGAGAGTGATTTTTTGGGTATTTTTAAGAAATGTTTTCCTAAAAAGATGAGTGACAAAATATTGAGGATGTTATGTAAGGCTCTAAATTACACCATAGTAGGAAATTTTCATATTCATGGAAGTATATGTGATATGAGTAAATGATTATGATTTAATTGTGTTGCTTATGTCATAAATTTTGATTTGATAGATTATAATTAGTAACTTGGAATTTATTTGTTACAATTGGGAAAAATTGATGAATTAAAATGCACATTTGGACTAGGAAAAATATTAAGTGGTAAGAAAAGTTGACACAGAAAATTAAAATGACTAAGCCTATGAATTAGTGACTTGTGACATGGAAAATTAAGTGAAAAATGCCATAGCTAATTAATTGACAAGTGGCAGCAATGAATAAGTGACAAATGGCTTAGCCTAATGGTGACATTTGGCAGATTATAGAGTGGACAAACGAGATTCCTGCTTAGTGACAAATGTCAATGGAAGGAAGAAACATCTTGCAATTAATGGAACTAAGCTTTTGCAGAACATGTTTCTGTTGTGTTTTCTCTTCTTCTTCATCTCTCACCACCAAAAACCTATTATGATCTTACAACCATGTGTTTTGAATTATCATATCAAAATACTGTATCAAGGAAGCTAGATCTTGTTATTTTCTATGTTGCTGTCTTCATAGTGCTAAGATCATCCTAATTTCACCTTGATCTTAAAATTGTGTTTGTTCGCTTGGAACGCTAGATTGACTTTTTCATTGAAGTAGGAATTTAAGTTAAACATGTAAGTGGAATTCTAAACTTGATGGCATGTAGTAATACAAATTCTATGATGATTGAATTGAGGTAGAATATGTGTTGTGTTGATGATATAATGAGTTCTAAAAAATGATGATTGCTTGATAGATTTTGTTTTGGTTTTTGATGCATGAAAGACAATGGTTTGTGAGTCGCCAAATGAATGATTTTGAATTGAAATTGGACATGAAATTAATGAGGAATTGAAGTATAATTAAGGTATAATTGAGGTGTAATTAATGGATTATGATGAAGGTGCTCTGAATTTGGTATAAAGATGTAAGAATCTAGAAAATTGATGGAAATTGGACAATAAACCTTCGGATTACCTAACCCACGATCGTGGGAGCTACATAAGATCCTTCCTATGATCGTGGTCAATGCCTTGAAGTGAAAAAAGTTTGGTTTTGTGTGATATTTGAATCAACTGAGGATAAGTTGCTTTACTTAGGTGTATTTGGACTTGATTGGGGCTTGAAATGAACCTAGTTTGATGTTGGATTAATTGGTTAAAGGTTGAATAAGTTTTGGATTGTTAATTGAGGTGATAACTTAAGGAATGGATTGTTTGATACTAATGTATCTAATTTTGGAATTTATGAGTTGTTCAAGGGATGAAGGTGTTCTGATGAACACAAATGTGATCCAAAGAATATAAAAATGTAAATTGCATATGAATGTTTGAGAATTGGGAATTTGTGTGAAAATATATAATATGTAATTACTTAATGCTTTCATTGATGTATTAATGCAAATGCGTAAATTCATAAGGCATATTGAATTTGTTCGGATATGAATAAATGTATTCAATTTGAGCATAAGGAAATGAACTCGTACGTTATGCATTATTTCTCAATTATGTGATTCTGAAATGTGATATGTTTGTTTCAAACTTCCCAAGTCCTAGTTGTAGGTAAATAGACATGTCTAAAAGTGTCTGTAGCTACTTCTGTACTTAGACACTATGGTGTCTTCTATTCTTAGACACTACGATGTCTTCTATTTCAAAGACCTAAGTCTCTTCTATTTCTGTTGATACCAATCATGGGTATCTTCTATTCTATTCCCGTTACCCACTTCTAAAAAAGGATTAGCAGGCAATTACCTATGTGTTTTGATATTTGTTCTATTATGATGCATTATATCCTGTTTTGATATAATTATATTTTGTGCTGATATAATAATGTTTTGTTCTGATACAATTATGTTATGTCCTATTATGTTAAAATTAATAATCGGATTATTCTATAATGTGGATAATCAAAGATTGCTTGTGAACTGACATGATTTAGCACACGTAAATGCTAGATGACTGTTGAAAGCAGTCGTCATCTTGTATCTTGTTTATTTATTCCCCAATTATAAGCTATATGCTTAGCACAGTAGTTTTTCCTCTGTGTAGGTCTCGATAGAAAGGATAAAGGCTAGGATAATCGCAATGGCCAAAGAAGAACGTGCTATGTTTTGGAAGATGTTATGTTTAAGTTTGTTTTTGAGTTGTATCTAATATTACGAGACATATTTATATTTTGTATAAATAGTTTATAATAACTATAATACATGATGGTTTTGTATTTAAGGCATGTATTTGATAAATACAATGTGTATATTTTGTTTTGTTTATAATTTAACAACTTATGAAATGTAAAGTATGTTGCCTTATTATTTAGAAACTTATGGAATATTTTGGTATGTTTTAGATTTATTTTATGTGACATCCGTACATCCTCCTAGGAGGTAAGGTGTTATATATTATCTTAGGGATAGTAAATTTGAGAAACATCTTGTATGTGAGTGCTACTATTTTGATGTATCATTTTTCGCTCTCTATATCTGCTATTTTCATTAATAGAAGTTTTATTTAGAATTTGGACTGTAGACGTAGCTCAAATTAAAGTGAACCATGTTGAATTTTTATGTTTTATTTTCTTGTTTATTTTATTTGTGAGATTCAGTTTGTAATTTTTCCCAACAAAAATATTATTTAAAATAAGCCCTTAAATACAATTAATAGAAAATCTATTAATTTTATTGAGAGAAGCTACAATGAAATCATTACTTAATACAATAAGCAACTAAACTTTGATTATTAGAAACAAAAGTTAAAATAATAGAATTAACATCAATTATTGAATCCAAAATGAGTGGACTTTTGATCAATTGATATCGTAGTATAAACTGAATAAGTCTTATAATCCTTATTTAATTATAGATTTTATATACAATTATTCAAACAAGTTATTTTAGATTTTCCTTGTAAAATAATTTTCTTTACATACAACTAAAATTAAAGATTATGTTTTTATAAGAAAAGAACGTTTTTTTTTTGTTTCACATAAAATGTAAAGAAAATTAATGATTAACTTTTAACAGATACAAATTTCTATGGATCATACATATTGAAAAGACAATATCTAATTTAGTTATAAAACTTTTTAAATTTTTAGACATTATTTATAAATTTATCTTATATGCTTATGTTTAAGAGAATTTAAAATATCATAATTGAATTAACATACGTCACATATCAAGCCTAAATTAATTTTATTGAGAGTATATTGGATCATCACTTAATAAAAAAGCTCAGTCACTTAATTTAAGTAATAAAAAATCTTGTAAATAATTCTATCTAATAACTCCCGTATATTTAACTCTATAAAATTAGACATTATAAAGTTTATCTAAGTTTCTCTAATCTTTATTTAAAATAACACATAAAAAAATACCAAATAGGAAAAAATAAATAAACAAAGAAAAATACTATTTCACTACATTTATTTTCGTAAAAATTCATTAAGAAAATAATAGGCTTTGCAACTCACAATACATCGCACTTAAATGCAACAACAAAATATTTAACTTTCCATAAATAAGACCAATAAAATATGTTTGAAGCCGGCCTCGGACATAAGTCCTAGTCAACCGAATGGCATTTGCCTCATTCAAGGATCAAATATTGAGCTTGACTAATCAAATAGCTTTTTATATATATATAGATTTAGATATTTTTCCTGAACAACTTAATGATACATGTCTCATTTTGGTGTTAAATATTAGTCTCAACCAATCGATTGGTATCTTTCTTATTACAGCGGAAAATATAAGTTTTGACAAACCATCCCATCATGCTTATCACAATACAACACATCACTCTCACATAGCCTTCACTACATACATCAACTTCACTCACAAGGCACACCAACACTACGAATATAATCACAAAAAACTAAGAAATGCTTTCAAAATACTTCAAACCTATTTGAATAAATATATGTCATAAATAACTTAATTCACATAAATTAAATATGAGCCCAAACAAACTCTAATTCTATCAATTTAATAAAAAAAGTTCAATTTTCCATTGCCTTTAAATATGAATTTCTTAAGTTTTTAAAATTAAGAAAATAGATCATTGAAATAGTTAATATACACACAATTAAATATCCAACATATACATGATTAACAAATAACTAGCTTAGAAAATCCTAATTAATACATACTATATGTTATAATGCCAAACATATTTGTGGATTCATTTATGTTGTATAATTTTGTAGTCTTTCACCTAAATCTGTTTTATATTCATTAGTACCTCAGTTAAAGCCTCCTTCTTTGTACTTGAAATCACTTCTCTAATTCTTATGCACACTTTCCTCTCATATTTTCTCTAATTACTCTATTTTATTTTTGTAAAAGATAATGAATGAATTTAAAAAATGTTTTATAAAACAAAGATTGGTGGACATATTCAAGAAGTGGTAGGGTTTTAGCTAGCTATATTAGTTCCAAGTATCTTTTTAAAAGATTTAGAAAATTCTCTTAACCTTTTTTTTATATCTTTTTTAATAACTTCGGCATAATATTTCATTCCAAATTTATGATTAAAAATAAGTAGTATCTACTAATGATAATAAATTGAACCTACGAGATTCTTTGACCAAATTATCGTATTTACAGTTAATATAAACTCACGATGTCTCTTTATGAAATGTAAATATTTCTCTTAACTTTTTATAAATTATTGAATTATATCTACCCAATTTTTCTATAAAAATTATGCGTAAAATATTGAATATTTTTTAGTTTTGACTACATATTAGAATATCAAGGTTCACTGTATCACAATTAGTTTATCTTAATTCTATCCAAACTAAGCATCAAACACAAATTATTTCACAAACATCAAACAATTTTTTCAAACTTCAAATTTATTACAACTTCAAAAAAAACATAGGTAAAAATAATTCACCACATTTGACTCATGCAATAACACAAATATTAAAACATCGTTTAGGTTCCACGTCACATTAGTATAATTAATATTTGAACTAATCTTTATTGTAATACAATAATTTAATTAAGACTTAATTAACAGTAACTATCTAATAAAAATTTCACTAAAGCGTGGGGTTTGATAAGATCAAATAATACACAACTTTATCCGTAACTAGTAGAAAGGCTTACTCCAAAAATTTAAGACTTAATTATAAGGAATAATAGCACTTAAGTAAGCAAATTTGAAAGTTTCAATATGAAATTCATGCTAATGAATTTTTTCTAGCAATTCTTTATATATAATTTATTTCACCACTTTGACTTAAGGTAACACTGTAATAACCAAGTAAACATTTTTAGTGAATCTGTTCTTATAATTGTGCGTATTCTAACAGTCTATGTGGAAACGAAAGGAGTGTTATTAAATGGGTGACGTTGTTAAGCTAGTTGAGTTCAATTCTTCAGGCGAATTGTTTTACTGCAGAGAATATTTGTTTCAAGTGATGATGTTTTCAGGTTAAATTTCAATATGAGCTGCGCTAAATGATAAATAAATAATTTCTCTTCTCCTTGAAATATGGTAGGAGTAGTTGGTAGTATTCTTCCGCTTTACAGTCAACTCAGATATCATGCAGACTCACTTATATATTTAATTAAAAGCAACTTGAACATAAATTCTTTCCATCCCATTAGAATAGAATTTCCACCAAGTTCAGTAGAAAATTCCATAATCCTTTAGTTAACACCAGCCCCTTAATTTAAATTTTGGTCACACACACATATATATATATTGCATTTCGTGCAAGTAATGATCTTGCATGTCCGAATTTCCAAAAGTTATCAGCATTTCAACTAAAGTTGGGGAAAATTGTGTGTCAGACTCTCCAAAATTCCTATATTTGCTTAAATTTCCAATTATTAGTATCATGGGAAAGACATTTTCTGCCTGGGAGCAACAACACCATAGGAATTAGGGAGTTCGTGTACAAATTATTGCTCCTTTAAAAAATTAGAAAAAAAGGATAAATAAGAGGGGCAGATAGCATGTCCTTTAAATAGTACTTATTGTTATTATTTTATGTTCCAATTATAATTTACAAGACGATGTCCTTTCTCTAAACTGATTAGGAAATACTATGATTAAAAAAAAAATGCTATTAGTATACATTTACTCCCCAATATCAAAATGCTCGGGCATGAATCTTCATATAAATAGGAAGGGGCATATGGATAGATTCAGTTAAGGTCCAGCTATCCCATTTGAACCATATTAGATGTAGCAATGGACACTATTTGTGCCATGTTCATTAATTGAATCAAAAATTGCCATTTCAGTTATCCTAAATTAAAATTATTTATTAAGATTTCACACGGATTGTAAATACGTCTATAGTATAATCTTTAAAATATAAACCAATTATAATGTTTTTATAGCCTAAGAGATGTATTATTTGACACAATTTAGCTTTGGACTAAAGCAATAAAAATATCCTATTACGTACCTTTAGATGTATAATGACCAAAAACACTAACAAATTGCAACTCCGATTCTCACATTATCATGCACAGGACTGGTTTATTTTTTAGTTGGAAGGGATCACCTATTTGTAAAGATTATTAGTCTTGTAGTTACTGAAGTAGTTTAGCTAATTACTGATGTACAGATTATTAGTCTTGTAGTTA
>JANIJH010000008.1:10749607-10761923 GCA_024520975.1 Erythroxylum areolatum
TCAATGCTTTATGTTTATGTTTATTGATGCCATGTGGAGTGTTAGTTTGTTCGTAGCGCACCCTTATCGTAGGGTGTATATCGGAATGACCTACGGGCGTCCCGGTACATATCCTATGATAAGGGGGCGCGACATCTATGTTTTTGGCTAATTTGTCGCTCATTTTTCCTTTTAAACACTTAATCCAACTACAAAGATGAGTTCACAACCACCCATAAGCAGGAGCGTAAAAATTAAAGATATTTAGGATGCATTAAATAGTCGATCTCAACCACAAGAGATGACCCCAAATGAGCATCCATTGGTTACCTTCGAGGAACCATATTTTTGGAAAAGGTATACATGTCTTAGAATCCAACATTTAATAGGAGTGTGTATTAGATTACATTAGAAATAGTAGGATTAGTTTAAAGGTGAAGAGATTGATAGAAAACTTGGGATAGAGTATGTTTTTATACATTACTAAATATTCTTATATAGAGCTCACCCTTGAGATTCTTACTACTCTTATAGTGAAATGTAAGATTGGATACGAAAAATGTGATCTAGTTTAGGATATAAAGAAATCAAATGGAGATCTCATTTAATGATTTTAAGGTGTAATATGGGATTTAAATACCCAAGTATGTGGAATGAGTGGAGTTTAGGATTGTCTTAGTTGAATTCCTTGATAAGCTCAATAACTATTTCCCTTAGGAATTTTGAGCTTAATTGTAGGATAAATGAGCATATATGATCCTTTTAAGAGTAAGAAAACTAATGTTATACCCCCAAATCTTAAATATTTACATAAGGTTATTTCATACATCATTGCTAAAAGTAGGGAGAGCAATAGTGTGGTAACTCTTACTAACATATTTTATTTTTGGTGTATAGTTAATTGAAGATCATGTAATCTAGGTTAGTAATTTGGCAAACACTTAGAGAATATACGAGCTAGGAAGAACAAAACCCTCTAGAATGGTACTTATTTAACAAGACTGGTAAAGAATGTAGGTAATTTTAATACTCTTTTAGGCTAACCATGAGTTTTCAAATAATTTCCACCATTATAGAGAAATTGAGGTATATAAGGAGAGTTAAGAAGGTTAGTGGTACCTATATTTTAATTATAAGAGAGAGAATATAGTGCCAAGAAGTGGGAGAGAGCATAGCCCTACCTCACAATTGAGGTACCTCAAGTAGAAGAGATGATAGATGATCATAGGGAGGTCCAATCCATAACACGATAATTATTATGAGAGCAAATTGGCATAAGCATTCTTGATCACAAGAGCAAGTAGTAAGGGCAAACTTTTATAATCTAGAGGATGCCATGAAAATTAAACAAGCAAAGATAACAATTACAATAGATGAAACAATAATTGTATGCTTACTTTCAACATGTAGGGTACTCGGAACAATCTCCCTAGCCTTAATGATGCTAGAGGAGTAGAGTGATTATGATGATGAGCCTATCACAAATTGTGTTTCTATTCTCTTTTATTTTAGTTTTGGCTTATGCATCTTCATAGTTTACTTCTTTTTGGTATCCATAAATTATGTGTTTCATTCCTATTTTTGTTTTGTTATTTACTTTGATTGTTACTTTATTATGATTTAATTTGATATTAATTACTTTTATATTTTATTGTTTTGTGGTTTCTTTGTTTATATTTGTTTGCAAGGTATAAATAAATTTTAGTTGTTGATAAAAAATATCATGGTAACAAATGATAAACAGGGGCTAAAGAAGTTTCTTATAGCTTTGTTATTCCTCGTTTATACTTAATGTCTTTAGTTTTTTCCTATATATTTGGTATATTGAGGATGACGTATAACTCAAATATATAGAATGAATCAATTTTTTAAATAAAAGAAGTTTGATCAAGATAATACATTATAAGTTTGGTTGTATTTCAATTTAATTGTTTTAGTTGAATAGTTATGAGTATTGATAACTAATTTAATTCTAATTTACTCCAATTATCATGATATCAAATACTTAATTTATGTTATGATATTGTTTATATAATTTAGGCAAAGTTTTGAGATAGAAGTAGTCTTTTAAGTATTTTAATATCTCATTGAAAAATATAGATAAATAAAAACAAAAATAGAAATATATGAATAAGTAAGCACAAATAAATTTACTCTGCTCTTTTAACCTATGTGAAAAGATTGAAGTTAAAAAGTGGTGTTAATAGCCATGTAAACTAATTACCTAACTAAATAACTAGATAAATTCATGAAAAGGTGTTTGCTTTTGTGTTAAAAGGTTTTGACTTTTCAAATAATCTTTCAAATTCTCCTTTATAAATTTAAAGTTCAGTGCTTTTTTTTGGTTAATTTAGGTTTTACGTTTGGAAGTTTAGGTATCTTTTTTATGTATGACTACTCCTTGTATTATGTTAAGTTTTGAAGATTAACCTATCCTTTTAAGGACTGATGAGTAAAATTGAATTGATTTATGACTTGATACAAGTATCATAATGTCTAACTAATTAATAAACAATACAATTGAATGAAAGATGGATAATTTTGATTACTTTGATTGATATAAGTGGGTTAGACATTTGAGATAAGAGTGAATGATAGCATTATTGTCAAGACATATATGTGTCTATATATAGAGTAGGAAATTAAAATCTATTATTACACTTGTCTTATACGCCAATAAGATAAAATTGAGAGGAAAAAGGAAGATGGAATTTTGCAACCTTTGCCTGTTATAGAGAAAATATGGAAGTCGATATCTTTGGATTTATGGGATTTCCTAATGTTGATGAGAAGGCTTCAATGCTAGTTCTGGTTGATTTGTTCACCAAATATGTGATATTCATTGTTACTCTAGTAATTAATTTGATAAAAACGTCTACTAAGTTATTATATTGAAACTTTATGAAATGCTTTAACATTTTAATAGATATTATGAGTGATCAAGATGCTCAATTAACTGGATGGTGTTAGTCTTCTTTGTTCAATACGAAAATAGATAAGTTGAAGTGCCCTAAAATATACCAATTATAAACAAAAGGGTAAACTAAAGAGACGATGTTTTGTTGGAGGATTATCTAAGGTACTATGTGAGGGTTAGTCAAAAAAACCGGTTGGATTTATTAGGAAATGTTCAATTTTGTATAGTCCTAATGTTATCCTCCAGAGACAAGAGTCCATTTAAGTTGTATCTAGCTAAAAACCCTTACTCCATTAGAATTGTCAAAAAAGAAGATGGGGGGAAAGTTTCCAATTGCATATAACTTTACTAGTGATAAGTAATAAATGCTAGAGGAGGAAAAAAATGCTTTCTGAAAAGTTATTTGTCGAATGAAGAAATATCCTAATCAACATTAAGGACCACTGGAATTCAGGCGTCGCTAAAACTCAGTTCCCCAAATTTTAAAGGAGGTCAATGGGTATATAATTCATAGGAGTTTAATTCTTAAGTGTGATGGTTTCTTTGAAGTTATGAAGAAAATCAATAATGTGGAATTTCACTTAAAGATGTTAGAAAAGTTAAAATTTAACTTTACTTTACATTTTAACTTTTTGTGCAGGTTCGATGAAATAAGGCCAGAAAAGAGTAAGCCTAAATGTGCTCCTTTTATAGTCAAAAAAAAATTGACTATCCTTAGAAAAGTAGTTTGATGATGACATAGACAATATCCTTAATCATCATTCATTGGAATAACACAAAAAGTTAATGGAAAGAATCCATTTTACAATGAAAAGGGATGGATGAACAAAAGTAAAATAAACGAAAGATACTTCCCTTTAATAGTTTGAAAATAAGATAAAGGTTTATTTCAAAAACCTCTCAACGAGGGTGTCAACTTCTTTTAGTAAGAGAGATTTGTAAGACGTTATTTTACTTCGGATGAACTTGGCAGTAAGATTGATCCTTGGTACTTATTATCCAATAAAAGTAAGGTGTAATGGGAACATGCCCCAATAAAGAGGTTATTTGCATGAATTGGTAATTTTATGAAGGCACCACTTGTATTCAACAATTATTTGACCTTATCAATTTATATGCAACCTTACCAATTTATGGATAATGCAACACATTGATTTTAGAGTGTCCATAATTACCTCAACTCCATGACGGAGTAAAGTAGTGACAACTATTTTGATAGTTATTCAAGAGTTATTACGGTTATGTCAATCAGTGACCAAATTGTTTATCCAATAGTTATGTTATATGGACAGACACAACAATGGCAAACTATTCAATAACTTCTATATAGGTTCAAACATATCCTTATGTAGTTAGAATGTTGCTAGATAAATCACTTTTAATCTTTATATATTTCATATGAAGCACAATACTTAAGCATAATCTAAATTATATAAACTTTCGCAATTTTGCGATCGTTTTCATTTTATTGATAAAGGTAGGAGGCATATTTTTATTGTCCCTTAAAATAATGAGAATTGTGGAGTTTAGAAAGTATTTAAAACAGATACATTAATAAAATATTTAATAAATTGATAATAAAAATTAATTTATGAATTTGTGAAATTGAGAGTAAAATCTAATTTTAACTTGATCTTTGTGTCACATAATGTAATTATGTTTTGCATTTTTGTACTCTCAAAATATTTTTAGTAATATTCCTCTACATATTCACTTCAATGTAGTTCCAAGTTAATTTTCTATAATTGAAAAGAATTAAACCAACATTTAAAATGTTTATAATATTATACCTACATTATTAATGTTAATATCTCTGAATACAAAATAGTTTAATTAATTTTTTTTAAAATCTAAAAGTTAAATGAAAAACGATCAATTTGTCGTCTTCAAACATTGAAAGATGTTGTTAAGTTGTTATTTTGTACTTATTTTTTATATAAATCTCTTTAATGTGTTGAAATTATTATTCAAATTTGATGGATTTGCTTCTTAATTATTCTCAGATGATTTTCAACACTTAAAAGATGAAATTGAATCAAAAAGAAACAAGGGAAGCAAAGATAATTCGAAATTTAAGACTGACAAAAAATTCAGTGACTAAGCGTGGACACGTGTAAGGACAAAAACTATCTGCAAGATTTGTTTTTAAATACAGATCCGATTCACTTAAGATTTTTATGATTTTGATAATCAAATTGCATCCTTATTGATGGATCGACCACCTGAATTTAGGGGAAGATTATCTAAAAAAGATCATGGGATAAAAGAGGAGATAAAAGGGGATTTGCGATATTGTTCACAGAAGCCACATTAGGATGGTTTACGTTTTTTTGTAGAATTTTTCTACCATTCTTTTTTGTCAGCCATAGTTAGTTTTTATTTTTTATTTTTTGTAGTATTTTTTCTAGGAATTTTCAGATTTTCTAGGAAAGACCAAGGATGGAGACTTTACAATTGATTGTTTTTTTTTTGTTGATTTTCACTTTCGTTATGAGTAGCTAAATTCTTTTTCTTAGTTGAGAGAAACCATGTTTTTATCTATTATGTGTGAGATGTTCTAATAAAGTTTGTTTTGTTAAAGAATATCGAGTGACTTTTGAATTGCTTTTATGATTGAATTGATTGATTTCTAGTATATGCAACTAAGAATTGATTCGTTTAATAGCCAAATTAGTAGGATATGATGTTCAATTTTGCTAATCACAAGTGACAATCAAGATTACAATCTTTACGTTAGAGTTGAAAATTTATAGAAGAAACTCATCTTGATTAAATGCATGTCGTATATGTGTTGTCTTGTTCATTGGTTTCTTAATTCTTAAAGCTATTACTCAATTGAACTTAAGGTCGTATCTAAGTTGCTAATTAATAAGAATGCTTAGAATACATATTTCTATGTATTTAAACTTAAGAGAAAACATCACCCACTGAATGTTTATTGATGAACTGAATTTTATATCAAGGATCCATATTAGTGTGATAATGTCAGTGACTTGATTTAAATTTTCATATTCAATTACTTTTGTTAATTTTCAATTTTTATTATTTCTAAATTCTTAAATTTACATGAATTGAAACCCCCCCTTTTTACTTTGTTTTTGTTTTGGACTAGTACACTTTTTATCGTTAGAATTCTTCATGGGAACAATCTCAAATCTTCACTAATTATATTTTTCATTGTTAGAGTTGATATTAATTTGATTGCAGGCGACAGTATTATCAGATAACTTAAAAAGTTTCATGAAGTGCATGTTTCACCTTTGTTCTCGTAATAGCAGCATCATGTTCTTATTATTTGCAGTAAGTGGAAGACCAACTCCAAACTAGAAAATGACTGATCGGTGATCACTTTGTTGGAAACTGAACAACTCGCCATGCACAAACCCTTTTGTTGTTAATAAGTGACTACGATCCTTTATTCTTTATAATTTATTTAGTTTCTTTATTGCAAATAGACAAAGGGTTACACATCACCAAGCTGATATTACGTACTTAGGTTCTTCTAAGACAGGAACATGTCCTTACTTAAGATGTTATGGTTAACAAACCAATATATACCATAAGCAAACGCTTGAATTGGTTTATTCTAGCATATCCAAACGCTTCATCAGGTTCTACTTGTTTCTTCTTTGTCATTTTCTTTTTCTTCTTCTTCCCTCTCTATACTTGCATTACTTCCAAATACAATATTATATTGCTCCATATACGATACATCAGTTCTCTGAATAGACAGTGGTGGTCGTTCTTCTTTTGTATAATATCTTTCTCTCAACGACTCCTAGCAGCTGTTTCCCGTTGAGCATTGAAGAACACCGCTGCGACGGGGTGGCCAAGATCATTGTCTTCTGCAAATTTTCTTGTGTTAAATTTGTCCCTGGACGATGGCGTTGTCACTGTTTTTCTTCTTTTCTGCTTGAACAGAATGAACACGAACCTGTGTATCCCTATATTGGGCCTTGGCATCTCATAGTTCACCACTTCCCTCCCTGTTCATAAAAATTCAGACAATTCCCAGAGATACCATGAATTAGTACACTTGTCCTTGTTTTTAGATCCCTCTGTCTCTCTCATTTCCTTCCGACAATGGATGTGGAGACTTACCAAATGTGGCGTCCGTGGTGCCTGGTATGTCTGTTACTATCCTGCCAAGAGTACATGGTCAAATCAAGTTCATGGCTCAACAGCAAAACTTGATATTTCATGAGTAACTTTATATTTTTGTTTGTAAGGCATTCTTTTAAATCAAGACCACGATTAAAATTTTGTGGTATCACATTATAGGTGTGGCATAATATAAGGTATTTAATTACAGCGTAAATTTTTCTAAAAATAATTATTAAAAATATGTGATGGACTTGCACCCCATTATCACGCGACTAAAATTTTATTGATGATATTTTAAAATCATGCGAGTGGGTATAAATTAAAAACAAATGTGTGAAAATGTGTGTTGAGCATGGATAGTTGGTACTGAAATAATTTTCTTCACCAGAATCCAAAGGATCAATGGTTTTGTTGAGTATACCAGTGTACGTGCTCCCTCAGGTATGGATCACTAGGACCAGGAACATCTGGGTCTGTCATGACCTGCAGTAGTGCGATATTTTGAATCCAATTTGAAGACGCAACACTTCATTACTAGCCTAATCTAAGAGATCAGCACTAAATTAATTAACTAGCTGGTATATAAAGGAAAAATATCCATACCAGGGTGAAAAATGATCTCATGTCCCCGCCTTGAACGTCAACCTTCGGTTTGTAAGTAACAGCAGATGGGAACAGCTCATGCCCATTATACACCTGCTTGTTGGAGTTATAAGCCACTGTCATCTTCAGGCTTGGAGTGAAATGGTCGATGACGTCTCCAATTACCCTCCCAACCACAAGAGGATCTGTCATGCTTGCCATTACCAAGAGCTTTTGATGAATGTAAAGAAGAGAGATAGAAGGCTAAAATCTAAGCAGTGAAGACTACAGTTGATGTGGATAACAAGCTAATATAAGGATTCTAATTTATCTTCTTTGGAAGATCACTCTGAGAAGTGATGAGGGCAGAAGCCTCGTATTTATAGTGTTGAGAAGCAGTTCCCAAGCTTACTTCCCTTACATAGAAACCCAGAGGAGGTGGGGGTGTTAACAAAAGGGTGAAATGATTTCTTTCTTAAAGTACGTACAGAAGCTACCAGGGGAATGTTCCCATAGTTTTTTGGTTTTAGGTCCCTCATTTCTACAGTTTAGAGGCGTCGACTGTTGCAAACAGCATTCAACTCATGCATGGAAGGGTTAAAACTAGTTTAGGTCTCCCAAGTTCCCATGCCATTCGTAGTAGAAGTTCTCAATCACAGGTTCTTCATGTCTCTAGCTATTAAACGGGCGAGCTTCGCTTACAATACATCATAAGTATAGAACAAAATGAAGTTGTATAAACTTAATTATTTTCAACAATATAAAATGGCATATCTTGTTAAAATCTTTTGCTGCTTTGGAAAGCTAATTAAATCAAACTGCCACTTCTTTTATATCAAAAGATTATGCATACCACATACAAGTGGTCATCTCTCCAAATCATGGTAGATGTGGATATGATGGATACAATCTTTCTTGCGTTATCTACGTTAAACTTACCAATCTGTTTTTTTAGGTCTTACTATATTAGGATTTTTATAAAAGACTCTGATTATTTGTGAGGTTGGTATATATATGTCTGGAAAAAGGATCTATGAATGGTTTCCAGTCTCGTGGTAGCAATTCATAGCTAGTAAACGATCATCACCTGCAGATCATTTATTCGTGTCCTTTTCTTATTAGTGGATTTAAACTTTTCAAAGAATTACAAGAATATATATATATATATGTATAGTTACTTCTCTACAAAATTCTTTTTTTTTTCTCTTTTAAGATATATTAAATAGTAATATCTAGATTTGTGATATTCCCAAATATTTTGAATTTATAAAATTTCATAAATAATGCATTACGGAATATTGATATATATTAAGCTTATATAACTTCCAAAAATAATTGAAATTATATTAAAATGTTGAATATAGATAAGTCTAGAATTCAATGACATAATGTAATTAACACAGATATTTATATTTATTCATCTAAATTTAATATTTCCAACACCTCCACGATTCGAGGAGTATATGCAGATTACAGTGAAATTTCACATTGTTACAACAACATTGAAAGACCAGGTGCATCAATTCTATCAATTAAGAAGGCAATGTAACACCTGCATGTGTTGCTTCGTTGTTTCCCATTTCTTCTGTCATACGCGAAATAAACTCCGAACCACCATTCGCTACTTTGCTTTGCTTGTTTTTTGCATTTCAATATGTTTAGTTGTGATCATGGATATCTGGGAACCCAGCATGTTGATCAATCTTCAGGGCGTTAATTGTTGGAAAAATCAAAATTGGTTGCAAGGGCATAAACTAACATTAATTAACGTCATTTTGTTTGGCCATATACCACATGATAATCATTTAGATGGCCATTTCTGTGTTCCAATATATAGAATTTACATCATCAAGTTCTTGTTTTGGAAGAAAAGTTGAAAAAGGGGAAAGAAAAGTGAAAGGAAATGTACAATGGTGAGCTGCTAGATGATTTGACAGGCTATGTTGTTTCCAAGGGTGACATTAGGCATTGACATCATGGCAAAACGAATTCGCCAAAAAGATGGAATACCACTAAACTTGGTAGAGATGGCCACCAGAAGTGACGGAAAGATAAGAGAAAGAGAAAGTGAGAATTCCGGAAAGTTCAGAAAGGCATCTAATTCAACGAATTAACAATGTGTTACTAATAAGAAAGCTATGTACACTTTCTCTAGCTGGTGTCGAATTTTAGTAATTTCTTTACACGTGAATCATATATTATATATGTGCAAATAAGACAGCAGATTAGATTAGTTTGAGGTGATGAAGGTCTCCACTGGAATTGTTTATTTAACATAAAAGGACGGCTGCATAGGGAATTTTTGCAGATCCTGCTAAGACATTCTTAAGCTTGGAAGCTTTTGCATTAAAGGTAAAAGGAAAATATATCAATCCCAGAGATGGCTGTAGCAAGAACCTTCCCAATTTTGCAATTACCTTTCAACTTACCTAATTTGAAAAAAACTTCTTGAACAGCTTGTGGTATAAAGTAGCTCCACCATAACCCCCATCAACAACAAAAAATAAGCAGTGGTTTGGAGTCACTTCAAGTAAAGATATTCATCGGAGGGTCACTTCTATGCTACTGCTGGTAAAATGGAAAGAAGGAATTGTAACATATGACAGCTCAACTGCTGTCTTTTCCTGAGATTCCTCTCTCGACTACAAGTATTATTATTTGACAATGTAAACTCCTGAATAGCACTTGCCATCTTTCTCCAGAATATTTTCCCTCATTTTATGCCATTTCATTCTTTTCAATTTCCACTACTTATGCGCTATTTGGTTTCATATTGTTCTGAAGACCAGCTCATACTTATAAGAATCATTTTTGTGCTGGGAAGTGGATGATTCCATTTCATAAATAATGTTAACAAGCAAATGCCATGGCTAGACTCCATTAACCATATTTATTCTTATTGTTTTATTAATGGAATTGGAAATTTGAATCAATAAATTCTATTATATCTAACAAGAAAATTTATATAAAAATATTTAAAATTAAAAACAAATAATAAATATTGATCATATTAACGTAAGATGAATCATTTATTTTTTAACATAATATATATGATGACATTATTACCATGAATGTATTGATAATATTTTGTTAAATAATATTCTTTAAAAAATTAAGATTATTATTAATCAATTTTTATATATTTAATAAACCCAATTACTTATATAACAGTTTTATCAAAACTCTTATTTGACGTTGACTTTTAGTATAACTACTAAAACTTAACTTGTTTTATATGCAACACATTATTTATCAAAGATATTTCCATACAATACAAGTATTAGGTTCAAAATTTTGCAGTTATTTACATTTTCAAATTTAACATTGAATACTAATAGATATTCAGAAATTAATTAAAATTTTTATAAAACTTTTAAATGTTACATTCAAATTTAAGATTAAGAATTCACTTCCAACGAGTCATTTAAATTAATGACTTCAGAATTAAATGAATTATGATTTATATAAAAAAGGTTTATGCATTGTCTAGTATAATTCCTTCAATTTCAATGTCACCGCTGTAGCTTTGATTGGATAGTTGATGCTCCTGGAACTAATTGCTGGGGGTGTGGTAGGATTCGTCTATTTTGTAGGCGCCGTTGAAATAGCCAGCCGTTGGAACATTTGACTACAATTCTTTGATTTGGGGCACTAGAAGGGAATCGTACAAGTGTGAGGCTCTCTCCCTCGTCCTTAAATAAAAGTATTCTGAGAAGTCTATCCAATGCATCTAGCCCAAAGGTTCTTTTGCATAAAATGATTTTAGTAATCCCGAAGCAAAGTCTTCAATAATTCCAAATTGTTGTCCGAACTTTGTTTACTTTGATCTAACTTGTATGTCATTCCATTATTATTGTATATATAATACAATATTTGACATCTATAACATAAGATCATTTTCTGTCGTATAAATTATCATGTGGTCACATTTTCAATATATATTATAAAACTGTCATTTCAAGTGTAAAATGTATCATTAAGTCTTACAATCATAACAAATTTTATATATGATAACTTATTAAGCAGATTTTAAAACAGTTCTGTCAATATTAGCTTTATTTTGCTTATAATATTCATATGCACATGGTTAATTTATATTAAAATTGTAAAACAGTTCAGTCAATATTAGTTTTATTTTGCTTACAATATTCATATGCACAAGGTTAACTTCTATTAAAAATTTTTGGTCAACATAATATTATTTCTCATAGAAATCTGTATCTGACAAATCATACAAAGTAAATAATTAGTTAATGAGGTATGCCTAAACTAATTGGAATAAATACCTTATAGTCAAGGAAAAAAAGAAACTAACAGCTCATAAAGTTCCATATCTTTTATCTTCATTCCTTTTAGACCGCATTCAAAACACAGCATGCACTTGTCCAAAAAGGTTGCCTTGTTCTGTACGAGAAGACCATCAAAGGAAGGCAAGATAACCATAACTACAGTACATGCATATGAGTGGTTGAAATGAGGAAGAAAGTAAGCTCTTGGAATGGCTTTTAGGTTCACTATAGTAGGGATGTCAATGGCTCATATCCCCTCCTTTTTAAAAAAAAATTTACAAACGACGTAATTTTTTCAGTCCATGCTCAACTCATAGTCCGATCGGTTCAAACCATTTTGACCCATAGCCCAGTCAACTCGGGTTAAAATGTAGCATCCCGTTACCGACGTGAGGGTTATATCGGTAATTCGGGTGGTTTAGGTTTGGGTGCATTCATATTTGAA
>JANIJH010000008.1:10897506-10919191 GCA_024520975.1 Erythroxylum areolatum
AGATTTTTGGGTTAATGAAATACAGCTGTTATGCTGCCGAAATTTCTATGGCAAAGAAAGAGTAGAATAAGAATAAGAATTTGTTTAAATGACGAGATAATAATGAATATGAAGAAGAAAATGAATTGAGGCTGTGGGGTTGATGAATACCCTTTTGGAAATTAAGATTGCTTGTATGAGATTGAGTAAAATGAAACTGATGAAAAAGAAAAAAAGAAAAAAAATTATACTGGATTGGATTAGTTTAGTCTTAAGGTTTCCAACGTGATGTTTTCTATAAGTGTACGCTTCGGATGTCGGAATGTGATTTTTAGTTTGATCGAACCGTTTGTTTGCTTCCGATTAGATTATTCAATTCGTTTTGATTCGTATTCGATTTGGTTTCGCTTCTTTCGCCTTGTGATCCGATTTGCATACCTTGACTTTCTACTTATGTCCGTTCTTTCGAATTTGATTTCGTTCATTTTCACTTTTCACCCCTCCGTTTTCGTTTCCGTTCTCGTTTTTCTAGTTGGAGTCCGATTCTGAAATCGGGTCTCAACATGATCGTTACCTGTTTGTTTTAGACAAGAATGGTTTTTTTTAATGTTACTTATGCATGTTGATGATTTACTAATCAGTGGGTGTTCTAATGGTGAAATTTGCATATTGAAACAGGTATTAGATAAGAGGCTCATAATTAAGGATTTGGGCTTAGCATAATATTTCTTAGGTTTAGAAGTTTTTCGAACACAGAATGGCATTTTTCTTAATCAAAGAAAATATATCTTGGATTTATTAGATGATGTAGGTCTTTTAGCAGCTGAACCCAAGAAAATTCCTTTTCCAAAGGGTTCTACCCTAGAAAATGATGATAGTCCTCTTCTTGAAGATCCTCGTAAATACAAGAGTTTAATTGGGAGGCTTCTTTATTCAAGCTTTATTAGGCCTGATATCACCTATGTCGTGCAATAATTAAGTCAGTATTTGCAGCTGCCTAGAGAAAATTATATGAAGCATGTATTTTATGTTTTGAAATATTTGAAGAATGCTCCTTCAATGGGATTATTTTTTCTAGCAACAAATGACTTAAGGTTTACTGATGCAAACTAGGCTTCTTGCCCAATAAGTAGAAAGTCTCTAACTGGGTTTTGCGTATATTTGGGTGATTGTCCTATATCCTAGAAGACCAAGCGTCAACATACTATTTCTCAAAGTTCCGCTGAAGCTGAGTACAGATCTATGGCTTCAACAATGTGTGAGTTGATGTGGATTACTGATATGCTAGGTGATTTCAAAGTTCCAGTATAGAAGCTAATTACCATTTGTATCACTTCTAACCCTGTCTTCCATAAACGAACTAAACACATTGACATTGATTGTCATGTGTTTTGTATATATATATATACACACACACAAATTTATATAATTATATATGATTACAAGATTTGTAAACATATAAAATTAAGAAGGCATTTATTTTATGATTTGTGGTATGGATAAATTCCTACAATGAATCAAGAACTATACTATAGACGTATTTTTATAGTTGAGTGCGTTGAATGATTTGGATCATACTATTTCCGTAATTTATTTCCCTAAAAGGGCCATGATTATGTATGTATGTGAGGGGACAGAGTTGCTGATTTGTGGACAGAGTTGCTGGCATTTCATGCTGGGATGAGGGGACCATGGGTTGTTGCTAGAGACTTTAACTGTTGTCTCAACTTTTCTTAGGTGGAGGGTGGAGTGGGATTTCATGGTGGAGCGGGTGGGGAGCTTCAGCACCTATTATTTCATTCTGGCTTAGTGGATTTTCGAGGATGTGGCAGGTGGTTCACTTGGGAGAACAAACAAAAAGGTCATATGCATATTCGGAAGAAACTTGATCGAGCATTGATTAATCATCAATGGCTTCTTTCTTTCCCTTTTGACTCAGTGGAGTTCGGTGACCCAGTTTTTTCGGATCACGCACCCTTTCTCATCCAGCATCAGTTCGATTATCTTAGAGGTGGCGCTCCTATCCGGTTCTTCGATGGTTTACTTCGCGTGGAGGGTTTTATGGCCATGATTGCTTAGATTTGGCGGACAGACATTCCGGGCTACAAAGGGTTCCAGTTGATGTAAAAGTTGAAGCTTGCTAAACATGCGATTAAAGCATTCAGTAAACAACGATCTAACACACTCCAAGAGTTGAGCACTTCCTTGACAGATATCCAGCAGCAGTGTTATAGGGAGCCCCTCAATGAAGGTCTTCGGGTACTTGAGGCTAATGCCATACACAAATTCTAGGAGGCTTTGAAGCTACATGACTCCATTCTTAGACAAAAAGCTAGACAAACATGGCTGAAGGATGAAGATCGCAACACTCAGTTTTTTCACGCAGCTATCCTTGCTCGGCGCAATATTAACACTATCACTGAACTGAGGGACTCTGATGGGAGCATTGAGCGGGGTCCAGCAGCGGTGTCGACGCATGTTAGAGATTTTTTTGTTCAGCTTATGGGTAGACCTGAAGCTTTGAGTAGGGCTAGATTTGGGGTTCGAAATGTCCTTGACTTCACTCCTAGTCATGAAAGACTGGCCTTGCTTAACGCCCCGTTCACAACGGCCCACGTCAAAGAAGCCTTATTCCGCCTCAATAGCTCTAAAGCTCCCGGTCCTGATGGGTTCTCAGCGGGGTTCTTCCAACAGACGTGGAACATAACTAGTCAGTTGGTTACGGAGGCAATCCTTGAGTTTTTCTCTTCTGGAAAACTCTTGCGGGAGATAAATCATACATATATTTCCTTAATTCCCAAGAAGGAGAGACCTGATCAGATTTTAGATTATAGACCGATATCATGTTGCAATACAGTGTAAAAAATTATTGCCTCTCTTTTAGCAGAGCGCTTGAAAGGGGTGTTGGCAGAGGTTGTCAACAGTGCTCAGGGGCCTTTCTTCCATCAAGGAGTATAGGAGACAACATTCTGCTGTTGCAAGAATTGATGGGAGATTATCATTATGGTAAGAAGGTCAACAGTTGCACCTTAAAACTTGATCTTTATAAAGCATTTGACACACTGGATTGGGAATACTTGAAAGAATGTATACTGGGGATTGGACTGTCTCCGAGGCTTTGTCTTCTTATTTCCCAATGTTTTCAGACAACCTCTCTGAGCGCCCTAATTAATGGACTTCCAACAAAGCCTTTTCAGCCTCAGCGGGGAATTCGGCAAGGGGATCCCCTCTCCCCTTACTTATTCACGCTGGCAATGAAGGGCATATCACGGTTACTTTCCAAACTGGTGCAATGTAATGGGCTCTTTCAATACCATTACAAATGTGCTGACCTGCATTTGTCTCACTTATTGTATGCGAATGACGTGTTCCTTTTCTGCAAGGTAGAGCCGCAAGTGCTAGTGATGTTGATGAACCTTATGGCCACCTTTTCTCGGTGGTCGGGTTGCGCATTAATTTTCAGAAAAGTGGTATTTATATATCCTTTGATGTTCCCAATCAGGAAGAGCTTAGTAATCTAGTCGGCCTTTCTCTTCAAGGCACTCCGTTCTAATATTTGGGGTTTCCTATCACCTCAGGTAAGCCTCGGTTTGCTGACTTCATGCCACTGTTGGAGAAACTAAAGAGTCGTATTAATGCTTGGCAGAATCGTTTTCTCTCCTTTGCTACCAGAGTCAGTCTAATTGTTTCTGTTTTGAATAACATGAATATTCACTTGGTGGCTCATGTCGTTATTCCAAAGAAGGTGATCAAAGAAATGGAGAGAATTATCAAGGCATTCCTATGGTCTAGAACTCACGAAACTAGTAAGGGTGCGAAAGTTAAGTGGAGCGAGATTGCTATTCCTAAGACGCATGGGAGTTTGGGCATCATTCCTTTCACTTTAATGCAAAAATGTCTTCTTCTGAAACGAATTTGGCATCTTTTTGTGGATAAAGAGGCTTTGTGGGTCAAATGGGTACAAGTGTACCGTCTTAAGGGGCAAAGTTTCTGGTGTCTTATATCGAGGCCCGATGACTCATGGATTTTTAAAAGTCTCCTGCAATTGAGGGATTTGATTTATCCTTTAATCAGAAATCGAATTGGGAGTGGTGAGGATACTTTTTTCTAGTTTGATAATTGGCATGCGAATAGTCCTCTCTGGCTTCAGCTCCATTTAATAGTGGTTAGGAACCGAATTCCTAAGGCAGCATATCTCTTGCTTGGGTTGTCCGGGAGGGTGATCGCTTATTTAGGTGTCGATTCGGCCAACTTATCAGTAGCTATTTGAACAACATCAGACTGAGCAGTAATCCAGATGAGGTGAATTAGACAGTTACCCAGAATGGTGTTTTCACTACTTCTTCAACTCGTGTCATAGGGCAAGGGTCGGGAGTTCAGGTACCGTGGGCTGCACTGGTTTGGAATCAAGTTTTGTTCCCGAAAGCTGCTTTCTTCTTATGGCTTGCTATTAAAAATAGGTTGCGAACCAAGGTAAGTGGTTGAGGACTTTTGACCCCATTTGTGTGTTGTGTAAGCTTGTAAATGAAAGTTGAAACCACTTGTTTTTTGAATGTGAGTATACCAAAGTGGTGTGGAGTCGTATTCTTCATTTAATAGGCACTTTAAATTCTACATATGAGTAGACTGAAGTGCTGGCTGAAGTTATCCAAAAAAACCCAAAATGGGAGGGTGGATGGTTTACTTATCCAGGTCTCATTTCAGATGGTTATTTACCAAGTTTGGAGGGAGAGGAACAACCGAATTTACAAGCAAGTGGAAAGATGCAATTATGTGCTGGCAGATACCATAATTAACTTGATTAGGGAGCTCATCATCGTGAACGGTAAACAGGATTCTATACGTCTTGCAATGAGGCGGCGTTGGTTTCTATAGTTTTAGTGGTCTGTTTTGATTGTGCTTTTGTGCTGGTAGGCGCTGCTTCCCCCTTTTGATTGCCTTCATAGGTTTGTTAGTATTTGTATATTGTAGACTTTATCGATTTTGGTAATATAGTTTTCTTAAAATTTCAAAAAACAATGTATGTGAGTATAATTAGCCAGAACTTACTACTCGACCTTAGAATAGGAGTGTCCCATTCAGTTGCCTATGCACATTTATATATCCTACGTCAGGTCCAAACATTTACAAGTTTGTTAGTCCTGCACCAAAATAAAGTATGTATTATTTTGTTGTTCATAGCACATTATTCTATCCAAGAGATGATTTGATTTTGTTTGTACCATTCTACGTTGCATTTAATATAATTACTCTGAAATAATGCATTACTGTAATTTTTTTGACAATTAATTTGGAGAGGATGACACTGTCATTTAGGTTCGGTAATGTAATTTCTTGAATATCGTGATAAATAGAGATATCTGTTTTTTATTTATTTTAATTTTTCTTATTCAACAATGTACCACTTTATTTTAATTGAGAAGCCAATAAAAACAGGGTTAAGAAATACAAGAGGAGATTGTTTTGCTTTAAGTAAATCCTCGTGAATCATTTGTTATAGTAAAATTTGAAGTATTATATTATTTATAAAAGAGATGCTTGATGAGAATGTAGATATAAAAATCTAGGTTCTGAAGTCGATTGCAACCTGCAAGCCAATTATTGAAGTTGGATTCGAAGAAAATTAATAAAAATGTCAAAGATTAAGATGCATGGATTATTGAAAAATTCTCGCTCATTCTTTGATAATTCCATTCTTTAAGACGACCGGAAAATTGACGGTGTTTCCTTCTAATCTTTTCTCAACGAATATATGCCAATAATCGTAGTCGTTTAAGAAGTACAAAATCAACTAATAATTTACTTAACAATATGTACAAGATAATTCGGTGGCATATATTCATGCTTTTTGCATGAACGATTCAATGATACAATTGTATGCTCTGCAAATTTGGTACAAAATGAAATTGAATTAATTGGCATACTCAAATCATCTAGTGAATGTTTTAAAACTTGTCTGAAGATTATCATATTTATTTTTGTGTTCTTCCATAATAGAATTTAAAAGAAGATGCTAACCAAACGTGGAAGAGAATAACAAATCTCTTAAACAATACATCAAAAGTGCTCTTGACTTCAAAAGGTCCTAGAAGTAGTAAGATAAAGTTTTGATGGTGGAATGAAGGTTAAGATAAAAAATGTATGCCTATAAAATCCTATTAGACAACACCACGGAGGTAGAGAGTAGTTAATAAAAAAAGTTATAAATTGGTAAGATAATTTCAAAAGTTAAAAGCAAAGTTTACAAAAAATTATACCATCAATTAAAAACTAAAGATGAAGAAAATGATATTTTTAAGTTGATGAAAGCGAGAGATTTAGTTCAAGTTCGTTATATAAAAGACGAAGCAGGGCGGGTACTGATGACTGAAAATGATATTAAAAGAAGATGACAAAAATACTTCTATAACTTTTTTAATGAAAATGTAGAGAACAATATGTCTTTAGGTGATCTTAGTACTTTCAAGAGGTATCATAACTTATTTTTTACAAGAGAAAAAAAAAAGTTAAAAGGACTTTGAGGAGATGAAAAGTGGAAGGACAATAGAGCCTAAAAAGATACCCATAGAGGTGTAGAAAAGCCTAGGTGAAGAGTGTTTTACTTGACTAGTCAAGCCTTTTAATGTTATCCTTAAGTTTGCCAAAATATCAGATAAGTAGAAATTTAGTATGCTAATTTCTCTGTACAAGAACAAAGGAGACATCCAAAGTTGTAATAACTATAGAGATATCAAACTATTTGTTCACATCATAAAGTTATTAGAGAAGGTGATTGAGAGGAGAGTGAGAAGGGAAGTTCCTATCGTGGAGAACCAGCTTGACTTCATGTCAGAATGGTCCACAACAGAAGCTTTAAATCTTCTTAAAATATTAATAGAATATTGCAAAGAAAGACAATGTAACTTACTTATAGTTTTTATTGATTTATAGAAAGCGTATGATAAGATACTCAAGAAAATTATGTGGAGGTGTTTAGAAACTAAGGAAGTTCCTATGATCTATATATGAATTATTAGAGATATACATGAAGGTGTAAAAACTAGAGTAAGCGCGATAGGATGAGATACATAATATTTTTTAATAATATATACCAAGGCTCTTCATTGAACCCCTTTGTATTTGCAGTAGTGATAGATGTTATTTGCTAATGACATTTTTTAATGGCTGAGACAAATTAAAGAGGATGTCAATATCAAGTTAGAATGTTTGAAGGATACGTTAGAGTTGAAAAGTTTTAAATTTAGCATGACTAAAACTAAATATTTAAAGTGTAATTTTTCAGAACATAAGGTGACTTTAGATATTTAAGTAAAGATTGATTCAAAAATTATATCACAAAAATAGTGTTTAAAGTATTTAGGATGTATCATCCAAAGCAATAGAGAGATCGGTGAAGACATAATTCATCATATCAGATTAGGTGGGTTAAATGAAGAAATGTATCAGGAATTTTATGTAACAAAAAGATAGCACTCAAGTTCAAAAGTAAATCATATCGTTTAGCGATTTAGGTGACTATGCTCTGTGAGACGAAATATTGACCTATCAAATAGGTGCATAACATAAGTTAATAGTAGTGTAGATGAGGATGTTCCGTTGGATGTATAACCTTACTAAAAGAGATAATGTCAGGAATATAATAGTAAGAGACAAATTAAAAGTAGCTAGTATCAATAAAAAAATTAAAATAGACAAGGCTTAAGTGATTTAGACATGTTAAAGAGAGACACATTGACAGTCTAATGAGAAGATTGTATTTAGAGACTGTAAAAAAAAAAAAAGAGGCAGACTCAAGAAGAATTGGGAGAAGGTGATTAAGAATGATATGACTCTACTGGAAATTACTAAAGACATGACTCTTAATAGAAAATTTTAGCGTACTAAGATGTGGATAAAATAACTCATATAAGGAGGTCCTTTTCGTTCTCATAAGTCTTTTAAATATTTTTCTTCAAAGTCTTATATCCTGTATTTATTCCAAACATTCAATATGTAGTACTTCTCTCTTAGTTAATTAGCCTAAATATTTCCTTAGTTATCCTAGATGTTTTCCTATAATGACTTATTTGATTTATTTATTAACTTATCTTTTTTTTGTGTATGTATATTTATGTACTTGTTTTATCTTTTATTTGGGCTCTTTACTTGTTTTATATTTGTAGTATTATTTATTTTATTACTTATTTTTATATTTTTATTTATATGTATTTATTATCATTATCTTCTATGTCTAATTATTTTTTATTATTTTAATATGCTTATGCATATTTTTTACTTTTTTCTTTATCTCTTTTTTTATGTAAGTCCACCAAAACAGCCTCTTGATTAGTTAGGTATAAAACTACATGTTATCTGAACCTCTCTAAATTCTGTATTTTATTAGTGGGGCTTTCATAAATTATTGTTATTGTTATTGGAGGCATATGTCTACTTTCTAATAGTTGTTTTGTTGCATGAGTAATAATGTTGTCACTTTAAGCTTTATTCTGTTGATTAAAGTGTTCATTAATAATATTACTGACCGCAATAACTAGTATGGAATTAATTCTAGTTACATACTTACATTAGGCACATTAATTCATATAACTTAGATTAAGTCTACTAGTTTATAGATGCTTAAAAATTCTCACAAAGCCATATTGTAGTGCTTTCTTCAGTCGCCACGACTCCACATCATGAACAGTTCTTGTCTCATATAAAGCAGGGACCTTTTGGGAACAGTTCCGGAAGATCAGTTCCCTCGGTTTCCAGTATGCGTCAACCGTCCAATTTATTGCATTGGATGGTTGAGATCTTAGATGAACACGGGGAACTGGATAGTGGTAACAGAATATCTGTTCCCTGACCTTCAATTTTCATCCGTCACCGTTTGGAGTGGCCGAGTGGTTCTGTCTTGACGTGGGTCTTTTTCAGGACTGTAGTCTAACCAATCATGGTAGTAGAAACTATTGGGATGTTGCTTTAAGCAGAAATGGCTACTGTATCAGGGAAGAAAATATCTGCTGCATCAGCAAGAGCTCATATTAGAGGAAAGTGAGGCAGATCCAGTACTTTCTCACTTTCTCCTGGTGGATTTCTCTTCTTTCTTTCCCCACTTCTTTTATATTATATACATCCTATGTTTTTGGAACTGTTTAATGGGTTCTGTCTAATTTGAGGTTGTGTCATGGTTTTCTTCTGTTTCATTTTAGTTTCTTACTTCGATTATGTTTAGTCTAATATCTACTACTGTGAAGCTTAGATATTAGCTCGTATCAATGAGCAAACTGAAGAATAGAATGATTTTGATGAACCAAATTAGTTGGTGTTGAGTTAATGGTCAATAACAGTAAATTTATCTGGGTAGTTTCAAGTATTCTGTGTCAGGTTTACATCAAGTCTATAAAACTATCCGGATGACAACTTGAATATTCTTAACATGTGTTTGCTATCCAATTCTAGTACTTACAATAGATCGACACAAGTTTCAAGCTTTATGCATAATCAAATTGGCCGACTTCACATAGGCAAAGATTCTTCTACCGTTTTCGGAACTACAGTCGATATTTAAATAGCCTTCGAAATGGGGTATGTCTTTGCTATAGCCTTCGTATTCCTGGTTTCAATATCTTGAAATCCTTACACAGCTATAGGTAGATACCATTCTGTCCTTCCTCCGTTTTTCCCTTGTAATGTTCTTCTTGCAGTAAATATACTAAGTTTTGATTTGTTTAAAGTTGGGCCAAGGAAGTGGGGTGAGTGGTATATATAACTGGTAGTTAAGGTGTGTTCTGCGCAACTTCTCGTGCCATAAAATAGATCTCATGTTGTCATATTAACGAATGCTTAACTTCCTCTGTCACAAGATTTACTTTTCTTTTTGTCCCACTGATATTTAAGTTAAAAATATCTGCTTTGAGTTTATTTGGGCTTGTTTGGTTACTACAGTGGCGTCGGAAGTCAATTCCATTTTATTTTTGCAAATGATGGAAATAGAAAATCAATGATAATTTCTCTTGAGTTGACTTCCACATGGGGGTAAGTGTAGAAATTCTGAAAGTAAGAAAAAAAATCCTTACTGTCACTTCTGCATTCCAGACTATTAAGAATCCGAAGTTCATTGCAGATTATCATTCAAGTTACTGCATACCATGTGTTATGACGCGCAATTCATTTATTATGTTCAATGCATCTCCTTGGCAGCACAGGATAAGGAGAGTTGTTAGATAGTTTCATGTTAAAGTTCAACTGTCGTTCTGTTGGAAGTATAAAAATGGACTTTTTTGGGGTGTAGATCTAAGTATACTTTAAACTTTGTATGTTGTAAGAGATGACTGGGAAAGGTGTCTCTGTTTAATATTGCTTCCCCAGACCCTTCAATAGGACAGTGTTATGCCCAAGGATGTAATATATGGCAGTCTGTTCATTCATTTGGAGCTCATATTAGTGTCTTGGCTAACTACAGTTTCTGGTCACAAATAATTTGTTCATTCTGGAATATCATTCTTGTTTATGGTGACTAGTGGTATCTCTTAGTCAGATACAAGACTTGCATTCAAAAGCAACATAATTTCACTTTTAAGTCTGTAAAATAATGGGGAGAAACTTTCCTGGAATTTCTTTGATTCTAGTGCATCATTGTTCAAAGATATTGTAAGTATAATCCCCCCAGATTATTGAATTCCTTTTCGATAGGAATTTCTTGTTACTCCATTTAGTCGTTCAGTTTTTGATGTTATAAAGACAAATTTGTTCCAGCAATGTTGGCTCCTGTTGTGTTTGCACTCTCAGTTGGGCTGCTCGGATGGGCTTATCAAACATTAAAACCTCCCCCTCCAAAGATATGTGGATCACCAGGTGGTCCTCCGATCACTTCACAGAGAGTCAAACTCAGTGGTGGAAGGCATTTGGCCTACAAGGAGATGGGAGTCCCCAAGGAAGAGGCTAAATATAAAATCATTGTTGTCCACGGCTTTGCAGCCTCCAAAGATATGACTTTACCCATCCCTCAGGTAAAAATCCAATAAGAATCCCTATGCCTTCTCCAATGATTGATGATTATTTCAACATTCTATGATCAATACACTTTACCGGAAAAAAAAAAAAAAGACTGTCCGGATGAATTTTAATGTTTCCCTGAAGATTTGAAGGTAAAGTATAGAAATAAATTCAAGTTTGCAAGTTTGACTATGTTTTCTTCATTTGAGAATTTATCAGTTCAAAATTCAAGATGCACACACTAGTACAAAGCATCAACGCAGAGGGGCAAAAGTGATGAGGGAGACTTTTGGCATTCTAAGCTTTGAACTAAAGTAAATCAGCACTTTTTGTTGATGCTACTCGGATGATACTGCTGTGATAGCTGCAACAGCCTCTTACAATTTGATTTCTGTTTTCATAATCTTTTGACATGGGAACACAAACATGACAGTCTTCTTTAAAGATCAATATATACACAACTAAAAGCGCCTATAAGTTGTACCAATGTATCTAATCAAATAAACATGCATAAAAAAAAACTAAATAGACATGTAATTAACAAAGTATGTGAGTGATTGTAAGTGATAGATATACCTCATAACGAAATATTCTTATACTTTAACCATAAAATCGTTTATTTTTCTATATGTGGAAAGATAAGTATTGTGATGCAGATTTACCCTAATGTTATCAGTTTAAAACTTGTAAGTCAACAAAAATGCATCATATATCCAGTTCTTGACTCTGGGTGCCAAAATAAGATATGTTTTTCTCACCATATTTATGGGGTCGTGAAAGTACAAAAGACCTGCCTGGCACATTTTTTACAGGGGCATTCATATTAGGACAGACCTGTGTTTTACGTTGCTTATAGTTGTTGTTAGGTTCAAGTCATTGTAATTTCTTCCAAGATCTTACAGGGCATATGTCATTATGCTTATCATGTCTTTGTTGGGAGGTGGATTGATTTCAATTGATACACTTGGTTTTGGTTTTGCATTTAGCTTTTCTGTCGTAGAAAATATGCACATGCACCTATATAAACGAAAGTAATCGAATTGTTCATGGGTCTTACATTGATGATTTCATGGTTGATAGTTGGACATATTTGCACTTTTTTTTAATGGAATGTTGTGTTATGAGCTTATTATAGTGCCCATCGGATTAGATATTATTTTGTGTGTGAGCTTTGCTTTGGGAGGTATCAGATGTTGGATGATTTTATAACATCCCTTTGATGAATATACATGTAGTAGCGTAGCTGTATAATCTTCAGTTGTGTCTGTTATCACATCTAGGAGCTTATAGAGGAGCTGGGGATATACATCATCTTGTTTGATAGAGCTGGTTATGGGGAGAGTGATCCATATCCATCAAGGTCCGTGAAAAGTGAAGCATATGATATTCAAGAACTGGCAGACAAACTGGAGATTGGGACTAAATTTTACGTAATGGGAATGTCGATGGGGGCATATCCCATTTACAGTTGCCTTAAATATATACCCCACAGGCATGCTTTTCGACTCCAGCTGATTTTGCCTTCTGAAATTTTTGAAATTTTACAGAAATCTTCATCCCTCACAGGTTGTCTGGAGCTTCCTTGATAGTTCCATTTGTCAACTACTGGTGGCCTCGCCTTCCGGCCAGTGTATCCAGAGTGGGTTTCCAGAAGCTTCTCAATTGTGATCAACGGGCATTTCAAGTTGCACACTATGCCCCTTGGTTATTTTACTGGTGGATGACCCAGAAGTGGTTCCCTTCATTGAGCATGATGTCAGGAAATACAGCAATTTTTTGCCCACAAGATATGGAAACTATGGCCAAGTTGTCCGAAACTCCTAGTGTTGATCAGGTAGATACATGTATAGACTTTTGAAAAATGGATTCACATATGCCGAGCTTTAAGTTTGAATTCATTGTCATATGATTTAGCTGATCATTGAATCATGCCATTCTAGGTATCTATTTTAAGTTACATTAATTAGCTTTGATTCTTGGTACCCTGTAAGAAAAGCGCACATATCAGTTCCGCACCAAAATCATCTTTGCTAATATTAACAACTCGTTTGTATTTGAGAAACAAAAGCCCCATTAGTTTACTTGTCTTGGTCTTGTATGGTAATTTTTTTGTTAATGTTCTAATACTTGTATGATCATTCTGGATATAGGACAAGATTACACAACAAGGCGCTCATGAGTCTTTGCACCGAGACATAATAGCTGGATATGGAAAATGGGAATTTGATCCCCTGGACTTGAGTAACCCTTTCCCTGACAACGAGGGCTCGGTCCATATTTGGCAAGGTTATGAAGACCGAATTATACCATATGAAATAAACCGATACTTATCCGAGAAGCTTCCATGGATTCATTACCATGAAGTTCCTGAGGTTGGACATTTTATGATCTTCAAGAGGGAGGTCTGTGAAGCAATCATAAGGACACTTTTGTTGGGACAAGAAATGTCGAACAAATAAAGAAAAGGAGGAAATGGAGTATAGGAGAGAAGAAGAATATGAAACAAATGGAGCAATAGCATAACCCAAACTGGATGGCCTCTGGTTACAGTACTGCTAGCAGCATATGTAAGTGAAGTTATAGACTACATAAAATTGTTAGATTCTCATCTGCTGAAACACCTGCCTTCAGCGTAGGCCTGTGTTTGTGTTTCTCTATTGGAGAAACAATCTTATGCCGTGTGTTGTAAAATTTTTGTATTCATACTCTTGGTAGCCGGTATCATAAATTGGTTGTGATGAGATAACAAATAAAACTACTTTTCTTTTGTAATGATCCATAATGGATCTCACAACAACCAAAGAGAGAACAATAATCTCTAATTTTGCCAAGATATGTTATATTATCATGCGATTGCTTAAACTAAGGGATCATCCGTATAAAAAATAAAATAAAATGTAAGAATGGTAATAGCAATTCTACTTGATTGTGGCATGATTATTGGAATGGTCTCAGGTTCTACATATTAACAAACAATGCCAGAGTTGGAAGTTGACACCAGGGAGCTTCCAAATCTTAACTCTAATCTGGGAGAGTCAGTGGTTTAGTTGAGAAGTACTTCAGGCATATCCACAATTAAATTTTACTATATAATATTCAAGGTACAAACTCTGAAAGTTAAATGGTTCAAATTAGTATGGTTTCTTCAAACTCTCTCAAAAGCATCTTTTTTCTTATGGTTAGTGATCAACTATAAAGTGAGCATAATGAATAGGCTAAGAGATATCGACTCTTCTAATCTATACTGCAAACTGTGGAATGGTGAACCAGAAACTATCAATTATAAATTCTTTCTATGTCAATACTCATCTAATACTTGGTTAAATATTCATCAAGCAGATAGGTCTGATACTATAAAATGGTCTGGTTGAAGGTCAGAATGATATAAAAAAGATTACGTAATTTTAAAATTGTTTTAAGAAATAAGAAGTGTGTTAGATAGCACACTATTTCACGAGAGCTGACCAACTCATTTAATACTCATACCGAATGCAGAAAAGCTATGGCAAAAGGATGGAATGTCCCTCGTGACTCACACAAATATTGAACATATTCGTTCAGCTAATTAATTAGCTTGCAATGCTGACATTGACATTGACATTGACATTGATCCAACAAATAAAGAATTCGTAACGTAAGAAATTCACTTTGATGTTGAGAAGCGGGCTGCAAGCTGCAACCAAAACGTGGATAAATAGAAGGAAGTGAAAGGAAAGCAAGCTTAGTCCAGCAAGTAAGTATGGGAATATTCTAAATTATGTCAGCAAGGGATCTTTGGCGGTCAGGAGAGAGACAATTGTACTTCATCAGCTAAAAATGTACCCTTTAGCAAGTTACACTTCTTCAAAATTCCCCTTCCAGATTTCTTTTCTTAAGAAAACACATTGTACTTTTATATTATCTCCTTTTGGTAAACAGGGTTTAACAGAACAAAGCAAATCAAATAAAGGGTGGCTTGTTGTACACTTCACTCATCAATACAACACCTGTTTATCAAGTAGAACGATACATGTAGTTAAAACCAATTCAATTAAAAAAGGATTCTGGAGGTAGAGGTACACACTTCTTTTGAATGCTTTAATGAAAACAATTAGAGGAAAAAGGGTGCAAGTTATAATTCCGGATAATCTTTTGCAAGGAATATCCTAATCATTTTGAGCCCTGGAAAGGATATTGAAGGAATATCCAAGCAGGACATGCCCTCTGGCTCCTACCATATGCTGGTATCGTAATAACACCACCAATCCTAACTAAAATAAATCCCAGAAACCACAGCCATTCCCCTACCAGACCTCCGCACTGTAAACATGAGATGCCGAAAACAGTTAAATTTTTTAAGTAATCGACTGCACAAACCTGGGGCTCAAGATGCTACTCAAAGTAACCCATGCAGGGTCTCTGCTGTTAACTTGGAAACACTGGCTATCCTCCATGACTCAAAAGAGAGTGAAATCAAGCACGAGCATAGAAATTTGATAATTCAAAATAAGCAGCAGAACATTCTTACAAGCATCAATAATCAGGTGAGCTCAATTCTTTCAGTTTCCTGCTCTCTCGGAAGTTGGTACTTAATGAAAGTACTCGGTCTATGCCTACTAGATCTTTTCCTTTTTATGTCGTTGAGGTAAATTTTCAAGAACCAAAGTGATACTTATGGTTTATCAGGCAACTCAACTGCAGTCGCCAGATGATTCCCCTGGAGGTTCACCAAGAATCAGACTCAAGGATGGTAGACATCTAGCCTACAGAGAAAAGGGCGTCCCCAAGAACGGAGCCAAGTACAAGATCATTATTGTTCATGGCTTTGGAAGCTCGAAAGAAATGGACTTTTTGGCGCCCCAAGTACTATCCTAATTCTGCTCTTTCTACTCGACCTCTTGTCGATTTAAAACTTCAATCTTTGTAGTTGGAACTGGAAGTGCTTTCACTAATGCTTTAGGGATACTAATATAGCTCATAACACTCGGAAAGCTACTTTCAGTTGAATGAGACTTGGAGAAGTGACAAAGGGCAAACCTTTTAGAAACGAAATACTGGCCTAAAAGAGTGTGTCTAAACAAATTTACCCTAAGCTAGTAAAAAATCTATAAGCTCAATGCAACTCTGACATGGTCTGGCATGCTTTCTGAGGAGATCTGACTGCTCATGAAAGCATAGCATTTGAAACAATTGCTGAGTAGAAGTATCTGTACTAAAACAACCGAGCACATGCTGCCATCTTTTATGCTTATGAAGATTCTAGGCTCCACTTTGTTAATAGAATTTGAGAATCGGAATTCAAGAAGTGATGCAGCAGCCAACTTCTCTTTCCCATTTTTTTATTCCTTTAAATGATACTAGTGCACTGACCACCTGCTGAATTGATGTGATACTATGTAAATAAGAACATTTTTGCTTTTAACTTTCCTCCCTCTAATGTATGATTTCTCATCTCCACTCAATTACTGCAGTTTACTAGACGAGAATGAAGTGTTCGTTACATAAATTACAGTTCAGCTATTATTTTTTTACTTTTTCCTTACAAGCTTCTTCATGTCTTAGTTTAAGTAGTTTCACTGTAAAAAACTGAAGTTTAATCTTCTGTCGATGGAGAAATGGATATTGTTTTGAGTCGCAAGTATCAAGAAAAGTGAGTTTCATTACCTCTCAGGAACTAATAGAAGAACTGGGGATATACTTTCTCTTATTTGACCGTGCTGGCTATGGAGAGAGTGATCCGAATCCAAAGCGATCAGTAAAGAGTGAAGCACTCGACATTGAAGAACTTGCTGATCAGCTGCAGATAGGATCCAACTTTTATGTTATCGGTGTCTCAATGGGATCATATCCCATCTGGAGTTGCCTCAAATATATACCACACAGGTAAAATCAGATAACTTTTAATTTGACAATATTCCTTCATAAATTTTTGTTCCCAGCTCATCGCAAATTTCTTTATGCAGACTAGCAGGTGTGTCCCTAATTGTACCAGTTGTTAACTATAGATGGCCTTCTCTTCCCAAAAGTCTGATAAGAGATGATTATAGGAGGAGACTTGTTCGGTTGTCTTTCTGGTTTTCAAAATATGCCCCTGGACTCTTGCAATGGTGGGTTACGCAGAAATGGCTTCCTTCAACTTCTGTCCTGGAGAAAAACCCAGTGTTCTTCAATGCACATGATATAGAAGTCCTGACGAAAATTCCAGGGTTCCCAATGCTAACTCAGGTAAAATTTCTCCCACATCAAGAAAAGTGGAACTTAGAGTTTCTGTTGATAAACTTGTAATAATGCCATCACTTTTGCGTGATTCACTCCATCTTATTCAATCAAGAAACAATCGAAAGAGAGATGGTTATGGTAGTGTTTACGTTTCCTCCTCCAGGACAGGCTGCAAAATAAAGAAGTCTTTGATACTCTCCGTGGTGATTTTATGGAGAGTTTTGGACGTTGGGACTTTGATCCAACTGATCTAAGCAATCCGTTCCCTCAAAATGAAGGTTCGGTTCACATTTGGCAAGGTTGTGAGGATAAGGTTGTGCCATTTCAGCTGCAAAGATTTATTTCCAAAAAACTACCCTGGATTCGGTATCATGAAGTTCCCGGGGGTGGGCATCTAATTGTGCATTATTCTGGCTTATGTGAGGCTGTTTTGCGGGCACTTTTGCTTGGAGAAGAACCTCTTTCATTGGATCACATACATCCGTAACAGGACTTCAAAGTGCTTACATGATTCTTTGATCGTTGATAGTGTCGTTTCATGTAATTAGATTGACATTTATAAAACACATGGCATTTGAAAGGTTGAACTGAATATAATTCGTGCATTTGTTTCTGGTGATTTTGAGTTAGTATGCATGGACGATATCAGGATTTTAGTTAACCCATACGGTAGAGAGAATTTGCATGTGACAAGGAGATGGAGAAAGAGTAAAAGACAAAGAACCTGTCAGCGAATTTGTTGCATTGTTATGGCGGAGTAGATGTATTTGCTTTCTGCTGAAACGTGTAACTGTACCCGGAAGTAAACAGCAGCGCCCATTAATGTACAGGAAAAATATGGAGACACTAGTTGGAACGCTAAGCTCAACACATCCAGAAAGTTTGAGGTAGGATTTCATGAAGAAAGCAAACTTTCTATTTCTTAAAAAGTAAAAATCATTTTCTCACCCTACCGCTTAAAGACATAACTGCTGCTTCTGGCCAGCAGTGTAGTGTGTAGCTGTGTAGCTGTGTTCGTCTACTTTCTATTCCTAAAAAAAAAAAAAAGTAAAAATCATTTTAATATATAAAATGATGAATCTAATCGTATTATCATACTTAATTTCTTTTTCTAATCTTCAATAATTAAGAAAATGTGGTGTCCCACCTAGCTACAAGGTTAAGAGAAATGTGATCTTCCCTACCTGTTACCAAGTCTCTGACAGTACCATATGCATTGAGAATTCACCTACAACACTTCATACCACAACAGTTTGCAGAGCAGATTTGAAGGGATCACCTGAAAAGTTCTTGCATGAAAAAGAATTAGAGAGAAAAGCAGGATTGTTATAGGAAAATGTTAGGGATTAAACTTGGTTTAATATTGGAAATCTTTATACTGAGTTATAAAAGGGTGGCTTTGACTTTGTGAAATTTCAATTCAAATTGGCTTTTTATTCCTTTTGCTAGTTAGCAATTTTAAGTTGCTAATTATTACGACCAAAGAGGTCAACCGACTTAATCACTTATAAATATAGCTATTTGGCCATTACATCCTTATATGTAATTAGAAGAAAAAGTTGAGTGAGGTGTGTGCTAGTGAATATACTAAAGGGTTCGGTTGGTTAGCTTTAACAATTTAACTCATAACGTTTTTTGGGTTTATTGAGTTTGTATTTGTAATATTTATGTTTTTTCTTTCAATAAAATAGTGAGGGTTTGTTTTGTTGTCAAAAATTCATTTTTAAGACAATTATAATTAAAGTTAACTGCCAACATTTGGTATCAAAGTTCGGTTAAAATGCTCAAGTAGATCAAGATGACTTCAAGTTCAACAACTAAAGTTCAATTAATGCAATTAACAATTTTCAAGTTCGATAGCAAAAACAATTTTGCAATGTGGAAACACCTGATGGAGCTATACTTGAGAAGCAACGGGTATGGTGAAATTTTGGAGAAAGGTGTAGTAGAAAACCAATGGATGAAGAATCACAACAACTGGTTCGTGATTATTTGTTAAACGAAAAAGCCTTGTTTTTAATTTTTCAATCAGCTAAGTTGTTGATTTTTGAACAAATATTCTATGCTAAAACAACAAAGGAGGCTTGGAATATTTTGCTCAAAATGTATGAAGGAGTAGATATAGTTAAATGAACAAGACTACAAGGCTTTAAAAGGCAATACGAGTTGATGGAGCAAGGCAAGGACGAAAGTATTCGAGATTATTTTTCATGTGTAGAAAAATTAGTCAATGAGGTGAAAAATAATGGTCATGAGATTATGGAGAAAGATATTGTGGAAAAGATTATGTGCACGTTGACAGGTCAATTTGATTATGTTGTCACAGCTATTGAAAAGTCTAAAAGTTTGGAGTCCATGACTCTTAATGATTTGCAAGCCTCACTAGAGTCTCGTGAAATGCAAATAAATAAAAGATCACCAAACACAACGGAGCAAGTTTTAAAAGCCCAAGTAAATTTGAGAAATGAAAAGGAAAGTGCAACAAACAAAATGGAGCATACTCAAAGAAGTTCAAATATCAGAGGCAGAGGAGGGGAAAATTCCAAAACCAATTCTAAACCAGGAGCAAGAGAGAATGAATCTCCTCAAGATAGATCCAATATTCCATGTTACAAGTGCAAAAAGTTTGGTCACTATCAATCTGAGTGCAAGTCACATATTCAGTGCCATAATTGCAAAAAATATGGTCACTATAATAGAGAATGTCGTGCTTGAAGACAAGAACATAAAGATAATCGAGCTGGAGTTGCTAAGAATAATAGCCCAGAAACCTTGTTGATGGTCACTCATGAAATTAGTAACAGTGATAATTATCAATGGTTTTTAGACTCGGGTTGTAGCAATCATTTAAGTGGAAGTAAGGAAGCTTTTTCTGAATTAGATGAATCCTTTCATTCTTCAATAAAGCTTCTAAATTAGATGAATCCTTTCATTCTTTAGTAAAGCTTGCCGATGACTATCAGATTCCAATTTTGGGAAGAGGAAAGATAGCCATAAAGCTGAAGAATGGGTCTTCAAATTATATTTTTGACGTATACTATGCTCCTACTCTTTGCCAGAATCTTTTGGGTGTTGGACAACTACTAAAAAAGGGCTATGATTTACATTTCAATAAAGATGGGTGCACAGTGAGTGACATAAAAAAGGGTGTGATTCTAAAGATGAGAATGTCATCCAATCGTCTATTTCCAACTTATCTTAATTACGGTAATGCTTTATGATGTACTGCTTTGACTATCAATGATAATTGGCTATGGCATATGTGACTTGAACACTTGAATTTGGAAGCATTACGTTTCTTGCAAACAAAGAGTAGGTTTCAAGCTTGCTAACCATTCAAGTTCCTGATCAGATTTATGAGTCATGTGTAATGGGAAAATGCATAGGGATCCATTTCCTACAAAGCAGGCATGTAGAGCCAAATATCCTCTAGAGCTCGTGCATTCATATCTATGTTATGTTGAGATTCCATCAAATGGAGGTAATAAATTCTTTATTACATTTATTTATGATTATAGTAGGAAGGCATGGGTTTATTTCTTGAAGCTTAAATTTGAGGCATGTGAAGTACTTAAAAATTTTGTAGCCTATGTTGAAAAACAAAGTAGTTATTCTATCAAAACTTTGAGAACAGAAAGAGGCACAGAGTATATTGTTTGTGATGATTTTTTAAGAAAGCATGGAATTTAGCATCAATTAACGGTAAGGTACACTCTTCAACAAAATGGAGTTGCAAAAAGGAAAAATAGAACTATTATAGATATGGTGAGAAGCATCTTATTTTGTAAAAAGTTACCTAAAAGTCTTTGGTTAGAAGCCGTGGCTTGTGCTGTCTATATCTTGAATAAGTGTCCTGTTAAAAGTGGTTGAGATAAAACTCCATAAGAAGCATGGAGTGGACAAAAGCCTAATCTTAGTTATATGACAGTTTTTGGTTGCATAGCCTATTCACACGTGTATGATGAGTTGAGAAAGAAGTTGGATCACAAGGCAAAAAAATGTATATTTCTTGGCTACAGCATGGAAACAAAAGGTTATAAACTTTATAATCCAAAGACTTAAAAAGTGATCATTAGTCGAGATGTTACTTTTGAAGAAGATGGAGCATAAGATTGGTCAGAAAAAGAAAAGAAATCATCGCCAATACTAGTGCTAATAAACAATGATTTTGAAACAACTAGTCAAACTAGAGAGTGTCTTCACCTTCAATTCTTGAAGAGTCAACACATGTTAATACTGAAGCATCATCTCCTCATACTTCACCTGCACTTAGGCACTGTAATACCCCACTCCCGCATGACTCGAACTCGACATTGATGGTGATATCCGAGTCCGTACCCTGTGAGGGTGGCGTGCTACATCACTCAGTCAAAACTCAATATAATTTATTTTTTTGAAAACATAAATATACACTATGCGGAAAACAATTAACATAAACAATCATTGGTAATTATAATGGCCACGGGGGCCCTTTTTATAAATACAAATTAATTCAGTCTGTTGACTTTACAACATGACCTAATCATTTGTA
>JANIJH010000008.1:10947086-10973984 GCA_024520975.1 Erythroxylum areolatum
ACCTTTTTATGATTGGAATTGTGATATGAATGAAAATGATTTTGAACTAAAGTGGACCCACTCGTTTATTGACTTCCACGTTTTCGATTAATTCAAAAAAAAAGTTTTAAAAATGTCATACTGAGTTTTGGACTGTTTTGACTGCGTTAGCATACCACCCTCGTGAGGCGCAGGCTCGAATATCACCCTCGATGTCGAGTTTGAGTCTTGCGGGAGTGGGATGCTACATGTTAAACCATCTTTAGAAGGCATACTTATAATATAACTGTTAATTTCTATAACTACAGTGAACATATACCCGAATGTTGGCATACATTATATTAAAAGGAATTGCATATACGTTATATTTAAAGGAAGTGCATACTCAAGAAATAAAAGTAATGACATAAAGACCCCAAAGATCTAAATAATGAAGTCAAAATAATTATGATAACTTACATAACTATCTTGAAAGTCCAATCTAGTTTATACGGCTAAGGGGAAAACATGAAAAATGATTTTAATTTAGGCTTCCTTTAAGAAAATTTACATGTCTAAATATATTACTTAATAGATTTAAATAACAGAAAACTAATCTACCCTAAACTATAAACCATTCACTTTATTTCATTTTGTTTCTTCAATTTATCCTTTATAGATGATATGTTATTTCTTGGTGGAGCAAATGCCAAATGTATGAAAACTTTGATGAACTCTCTGCATGCATTCGACATGCTCTCAAGATTATCAATTAAAAGGCGTAAAATCTATCTTTTGATATTTGTTAAGGCATCTCAACTAGTAAAGCGGTTCTACTTTATTTTAAGGCTACTAGCCAAATGACATCCATTTAAATAATTACGAATTCTTATTACCACCAAGAGACTAACCTTTAAGGATGAAACTCTTTTTGTCATTATTTTTAGGAGAGTCAGTCACTATAACAAGAGGCTTCTTTCTTTTACTAGTCAAATACAACTAATCAATTTGTTGTTTAGCAACCTTATATAATTTGGAGCTCATATTTGATTCTCCTTAAGAAGCTATTCCAATATGTAAGAATGGATTATGAGGAACTACTTATGGTAAAGAAAATCAGAGAATCTTTATAGACAATGAATATGTTGAAATTTCATTTAGAGAAGATGAGGAATCTATAGAGGGCGAGGGATCTGAAGAGTGGTCTGACTTTAATTCTAAATCTTCAGAAATAGAAGATAATGATGATTTCGGTTTACATTTAAGTGATGATAGCAATTAATTTGTGTAAGTAATAGAATATTATAAGAATAAATTTATTATTGCATCAAAAGTATATTGTTCTATATTTCATTTATATTGTTTTATTAGTGGAATAATCAATAAAATGTGAATTTCAGGTTAAAAATATACCACAAAAGACAAAACAGGATGTGATGCGGCTAAGGGTGAGTTGCCACCATTTGGAGGAGTTAGTACACATCTAAGTGAAGCATCACATTTTGCAGAAACTACAGAATCAGGTGCTACACGTCCAACCATTGCATATCAAGATGGGGTATCACCTTCCCCACCTACAGTTCCTATAAAATCGCATTCCCTACCTACTGCTACACCATCTAATACCCCTACTCTCTCACCAGAATCTGAATCTATACTAACAGAGATATCAGGGTAAACATTACGAATGAAAGAGGAGGGCTCCATCCTGGAGCTAAGGGAGTTGATGGAAGAATTTACATTACAATTGTTAACAATTTGTAAGTGAAATTCTACTAATTTTGTAACACATGATAATACCATAGGTTTATACTGAAGTTATAGGTTTTAGTTTGAAAATGATCTAAAATAGCTTATATATTAGGTTGGTTCCGTCTGGAATGTGTTGTAGATATATCTCATACAAGTTCAAGGAGATGAGAGAACTTGAGAGTTATATATGGAAGAATATCCCTCAGAGGACGAAGGGTTTTTATTATCAGGAGTTTGAGGTACAAAAAATATATTCGTTAATCTTTTTTATTTTATCCAAATTCTTTAATCTTTTTTTCAAAAAGAATTTTTTTGGGGTTCAAATTTCGATGTTGTCATTTATGATGCCTGGGAGAGGTGAGTCCGTGCATATTATAGAGACTTTCTTGATTCGATACATAAGAATGATATATGATCTCCTTATATATTTGAAGAAATATGAAGTCGTTCATAGCAATACTAGGCAACACCTGAGAAAATCTCCATTTTAGAGCTCAATTTTACAAACAGACAGGGAGGACCGGAGGAAGAGAGTCTACCTGTACACACTAAAGAATCTATGACCCAGTATGAGCATGTAGAGAAATTTGTAAGTATCTAAACTTTACACTTGTGTTCTGATTTTTTTTACTTTAATGTATGAAATATGATGTATGAAGTTTGATTTCAATGTAATTTGATGTATGAAATTTAGATATGTGTATTATGGAGAATGATAATTTTATAAGTGTTTATTGCTATGAATGACTGTGCTGTTGAGATAATTTTTGTTTAATAGGGGGTAAATATCATAAAATAGATTAAACTCTACCGAAATTTTTGTAAATTATAGTTCACTTAATTATAACACTTTATTCTGATGCAGGTAAAGTCTATGGACAGGAAGCCTACACTACGTCAGCTCTTTTTGCACACCCCATACTAAGAAACATAAAGGTGTGACCTTCATCAATACTCAATGCAGACAACTTAATGTATGTAAAATTTATACTTTGATATTAATTTGATAAATAATATTAGTTAAAAATTATCACTTATTAATATAAACAATTATAATGATACGACCAAATACAAGAAAGCATTGAATGACGGTCCTAGAACTCTGAAATTGTTGATAAGAGTTAAACATATCTTGATGTAGTTGGTAGTAGATATTGTCGTGAAAAGATTTTCGACTTAGGTTCATTTGCAAACACATGCTATTCGCAATCTTTCACACCTATTATAGCTGGATCTAGTAGACGATCCACATCTAATGAGAGAGTGGATCAGTCGATAGAATACATAGCTCAGCAATGAGATGGATGAGCTGAAGGAGAGGGGCAACACCTCTTCGCAATAGTCAGATCGGCTGCTTTCACCAATTGTATAGCTTAGATTTATAATATTTCAGTACTTAAATGAATGTATTTGATATTTTGCTACTCTTAATTTCTTTATAAATTCTTAATTCACAGTTATTTTCAAGATATTTATCGTTGTACATTATAATTTTTATATTATATTACCAATCAAGATAATTTGTATATTATATTATCAATCAAGATTATATTATTTAGAGAAATTAAATGTAGAAAAATTAATAGATTATTAACAAAAAATTTGGGTGGGAAGTGAGAAATGTTAACTAAAATTACTATATGTAAATTTCCTAACAGAATTACAATATTCCATAGGTAAATTATTAACGGAGTGCTATATTCTGTAGGTAAATTACCGACATAATGAAATATTTCGTGGGTAAATTACCGATGGAATGAAATATTCCGTAGATAAATAATCGATGGAATGCTATTTTTTGAAGGTAAATTTAGCGATGGATATTGCTTATTCATCGGTAAATTTACCTTCAGAAAATAGCATTCCATCAGTTATTTATCCATCAGTAAATTTTCCTACGGAAATTATAATTCCGTAAGTAAAGTTATCAACAAATATTTTAATTTCTTCGAGAAACTTGGCAGCGAAAATTGTAATTCCATGGGGGAAATTTACCGACAGAAATTGTAATTTTGTCGATAAATTTTACCTACAACTATTTCTCCTACAACTCTTTCTATCGGCAAAACCAATTTTTCTTGTGGTGCCTCTTTATGGCTCGTTTGCTTTGAAACTTGTATAGCTTGAGAAGATGTTTGATTCCATCACTAATTTCATGTAGCCAAAGCAGATTATCCAAGTATGTTTAAAGGGTTACCAAGTATCACACATCATCAATGTTCTTCACAGTGAACCTCAACAAATATAACTTATACTAAAAGCAAAGGTTAACAATATAAGCAATTGCCCACGAAATTCGTCGAGTTCTTTATTAAGGTCAGTAAGAAAATTATAAAACCAATTCTTACCACGCATCTTCCTGAAGAGTTTAGCATCTACGATGTATTTCCAAGAAATAACATTGAAAAGATTAACCTCATGCGAAAGATTTCTTAAGTTGTTGACATATTGAGTAACATAAAGATTATTTTGAAGAAGTTCCTTTGCCTAAAAATTAAGAAGAATTTTTAAAATTCAATTATTTTAGTTAGACAACATCCCAAATTTATTTTGTCATGGGGTGAAAAGGTAGGTTGCTCCGATATTATCTTCCATAAAATGGACAAGTCATATAATCACAATGAAGTTATTATTCTCATATCATATAAGAGGAATCATGTAAAGGAAGTCGCGAAGTAGATCCTTCTAGATAACTATATTTCTTCTTCCAAGAATCACCATAATATATGATCGAAGTTATTTTTTCGTTTAACGTTAATTTGAGTGATGATTTGGAATGTGTTATAATAATTGTCAACAATAATTGTGAGAACAATTATGAAGTTGGATTTAGAAGTGACAGAGGGCACTTCCAGTTGTATGTCTACTTATTCGTAACACCTTTCTCAACTCTAATACTTGAAAAGATTATACAAGGAAGGTGGAAATAGAGCATACTATTGTATAGAGAATAGGGTAAAAGACATGAATCTCCTCTATCATTTAAGAAACTTTTGAAAAACTCTTTAATCTTTGAATTCTTGAAAAAATTCATTTCTGTTTTTAGTTTTTCATAAAAACTCATTATACTACTTATATTATGATTCAACCAAGTTCTCAAATTTAAAATGAACTAATTAAATCGGACTAAAATTAATAATTTATTATAATTATCTTCTATTATTAATTTAGGTCAAATTTTATTCGTTCGAGTCTAATTTAATAATTGAGTTAAGTTATCATATTAATAATAACATTTTATTAGTCCACATCTAATGTTCACGTTTCTTAAATTCTTCATTATTTTTTGACCAAAATCTACGAGAAAGAGTTTTAAAAAAAAAACAAAAAGCTAAAAGTTTGATAATTTTAAAGATTAAGGGGTGTACTTAAAATTTCTTAAGATATATGAGAAGTATATGTACCCTCTAAAGAATAAATTCAAGACTGCATATGTACTAATTGTAGAAAAACTTTTTATATAGTCATATACAACTTAAATTAGTTCTTAAAATTAAGAATCTAAAGAATATAATTACCTAAAATACAATATCAGTGATATAGGCCTACCACTTATAGACTAATTACAACTAATTATCTAATAATTTCTTATGTAAACATTAACATAGAAGTATCTGCAAAGTACCAATTAAAAGAAGAGCTCTTGCAAACAACTATTTAATATAATGCATCTTTGAAATGAACTTCTTATTAAAAATAGAAAACATCATTATCTTTATATTTTCATAACCTTATCTTCAAGGATTAACTTTAGAATCTGCCACCCTCAAAAGCTCTTTCCACTTGGCCGTCTCCTGCGTTCCTTTCTGCTTTTTATGATATCTTCACCTTACATAAATAATATACAGGCTAAATTGCATAACTATATATGAAAGCTCAATGTAGCAAGTTAGCAAAGGTGTATTGTCAGACCACTACGATATCATTTTTATGAAGACGACTCTCTTATGTCCAGCAGGAGTCGTAGTCTCAGACATTAACCTTCTTATGGTGATCATGTCTCTACGTGTCTGCATCGCCTTTTTTTTTCTTATCTACCACTTTTAATATAAAAAGGAAAGTCAACTCATAGATAAAGGAATATAAATCTCTCCGCTAAATGCTTTTTTGCATACCTGAAATCTGAAATATAACTTGAGCTTTGGAGTTATACCGTAGGAGAACTCCCCATCGTTCTCTTTTGCAGAACTGAAAGTCCCGACCAACGTCAATTGACTGCACCTCGACACTATTGATAAGCCTAGACCAGGAAACCACACATGAAATTATCAATAACTAACTTTTCGCTCTTCTGCTCCAAGAAAAACGGGAATGGGCTTAGTTTAGATGCTCCCCTTCACTTTCTCGTATTGGCACCTAGATTAGAGTATTCGTTTCTTAACTACTACATTTAATGACGACACATGTAAATTTAATTCTCTTCAAACAAAGCACGTAGACTATGAAATGATGGGATAGGGTGACAGCCTCGAGTTAAATCAAGAAGTCATTTTAGGTCAAACAAGTGGCGACTAAGCTAAATCCACCTCTCATTCAAAGGTTTATTAGTCGGATATATGTATTAACCAAAAGGAAATTGATATCTGGGTGCCAACTTTGGCTTGCCTTATTGTTTTATTTACTATTTTAAAAATAAAATGTCCATGCAAAATAGATTTAATTTATGACAAATTTGAATAGCATATATAGTGTCATATTTTGTACTAATAAAAATGTTAAAATTTTAAATAATTTAATTATCACATAAGCATGTCATATTTCTAGTTATCTTTTGAAAGCAAATAGATATTATTTAAGAGAATTAAATACGTAATAATAAACTTTTTTATTATATTTATTTTCTTACATAATAAGGAAAGCTTTTTCTAAAACAGTAAGATTAGCTTTTTTTAAAAAAAGGACGGTAATAGCTCTTATTGGCTTTCAAGCCAAATAAGTTTAAAAATATACATAGTCAATGGGATCAAACCACCTTGTCCGTCGAAATGGTAACAGCTCTAGCAAGCCTATGGTTACTCCATTCGCAGACCTTCGAACAAAGACTAATCGCACATCTCTTAACTTAGTGAGAAGAGATTTACAGTCTAAAACTAATAAATCAAAAACAGAAACATCATTATAGTTAGGATCCATAATAGCCCGAACATAAGATTGAGCATCTGACTCCATAACAGCAGAAGACTACCCTACGTCTTTAATCCAGCTCAAGGCTTCTCTAATGGCCATAATCTCAACAATTTTTACATCAAAATTGTCAGAGACAACAACCTGCAAAGCGCTAACAAAAGATCAAAGAGAGTCACACACAACAATACCTAAGCCAACAAAAGGATCATCAAAAAGAGCTCCATCTACATTCAGTTTTAAGAGTTTGTGAGCTGGTTTAGACCATCTCTTCTAGGTTGAGGAAACAGCAGTGGTAGTGGGGGACTCATTAGCTTGTATCCAAATATGTAGGAAGTTAATCACACGTTTAGCTACTTATAGCGGGGTCAGTCTTTTGTCTTTCCAAAGCAGTGCATTATGGGAAAATAGTGGTTTTAGCTATTGATAAATAAGGACTATGCACTAAGAATAAGTTAGTACGAAAGAATAATAAATAAATAAATAAATAAAATACAAGAAAATTTTAATGAGGCTTAGTTAATTAAGAGTTCTTACGTCCTTAAGAGCTTAGAGTGAATGCTTTCACTATTGATCAATAACTCCTTTCAACCCATTTTTCTACTTTTTTATTTCCAAAATGCAACACTATACTTCCTGAATTTACATACATATTTCAAATCGTGTTCATCTAGAAAATTTTCAAAAAATACTCACGTTCTTTTTAAAACACTATAATATTACACACGAAGCACACACAACACTGGTTAAACATAAATACTACTTGTCTCAAATGCTAATTATTATGTTGGGTAGGTGCTTTGTTTTAATCACCTTTTAGGTAATATAATTTGTGAAAATGCATACTTTTTGGTTTTTGGTTTTTTTTTTTTGGGTTTTTACATGAGAAAGTACGAAGAGTTTATGATAACTGGTCTTTTTGAAGGCAGATGGCCTTTTTATCAGATCTCCTTTTGATCTCGTTAATATATAAGTATATATACAATAAGTAAATGAAACTATGTGCAAAATGACTTATCAGCAGCTTCTTTGCGAATTATCACGTCATAATAAATTTTTATATGTGAAGAGAATTCGATCGACTTATTCCTGTTTGTGTTATTAGGATGGAGAAATAAATCTTTAATTTATCTATGAAGCTTTCTTTTCTTTTTGAAAATTATCTATGCAGCAACAGATAGTATATATATATTATTGTTTCTCGTTCTTAGGCTTTTGGGTGAGCCAAGAGCCGCCATAGAAGTTTAGAGGCAAGGCCAGCTGGAGAGCATTTGGACAATCACGTACGATTTTATATACATATATCCTCATTCTTAGTTGTTTTCAGGTGGATATTAATTAATTAATTAATTAACATATTATCTCTCTCCCTTAAACAATAAATTTGACTTCGCATTTTACAGGATACTTACCAACGAATCAACAAGAGTGCTTATATAGAAATCAATAATTTAAAGGGTGATATGCAACTAAAGGCATATTAGAAGGTAACTAAAAATAATGAAGAAAAAGAAAAGATATGGATCGATCCTATCTCCTCTAGAAGTAGCCTCCATCGATGTACACACAGCCATTGTTACAACTGCTACGTACACAGATGCCCGTATGAAGAAGGCACACATGGTGGTGAGACTGCAGGTAGCTTCTGCATGTCTTTGGCCACCCGATTTTCCAATTAATTTTGGTATTCTTTTTATATATCAAAAGTTGGTGAAATGGTTTTGTGACGAAGGTCGAACCATTTGTAGATGATCTGATGTGGTCTGGCTCGTGCCATCTTCTCCTATCAAGCCCCTGATCATCATCAAACCATATGTAAAAGAAAATGTCAAACCATAAAATGGAGAAATATATAGTAATGTACTTTATTCAATCGTACTCTCGAGGACGTGATGCCCACAGGGAACTAAGTGCCCGTAACCGGCCGTAATATTCTCCGATCACCAGAAAACACCGTGCCGCCTGCCTTACCGTCAATATCCGGTGCAATTGATGAAGAGTTTGTTGTCTTAAATTATCAGCCTACATAGATTAAGAAATGGATCCAAATTAAATTAATAAGCAGCATAAAGATAATTTATATGTTTTGTTAGTCTTATGCTGTGGTGCAGAACACAACCACGATATGGAAGCTGTAAGTTGTCCCAAGTGCTGGAGGGCGTGGGCACACAACTCAAAGGGGATGGAATTCTCATGAATTATATTACTTGTCTTATTATTATTATCTAATACAAATGGACCATTTCAATTATACCATTATAAAATCAAAACGAAGATGCTTATTGCTATATATATATATATATATATAAATAAATATTAACAATGGTGGTGAAAGGTATAGCTAGGGTTTTTATTTCAACGAACATCATTTTCGAACCACCCCCTTGATAGCAACCTTTTAGATGAAAAACTCACATCAAAGGCCTAACAATCAAAAATCAACATTCAAACTAACTTCTTAGGGGTAAAGGAATATAAGTCATCTCTCGGTACATATTATTAATACACATAAATGTATATGCATTATTGGCGATCATATAAGCTCTATGTCTCTCTCTCTCTCTCTCTATATATATATATATATATATGTATTTGTATAGAACACTTCCACAGTGTACGATCAAGATCAAGAACCGTGGACATGGCAAATGAAACAAGATACACTACGACCCACCACACATAAAATTAAGACTAGCCAAGTAATGATATAAAATTTATGTCACAAAGTTGACCAAAATAAATAGATGGTGACAACCGCCATCAATAGCACTTATTATTTCGATCAAGGTATATACATGATCAGCAAGACTATGAAAGGCAGATAAATTTAATGGGATGTCAAATACAGTGCACATGATTGTAGGATATCCTTGTTGACCACTAATTATAACTATCATATACCTCTATACTTCTTAAGCTGGTAGAAAGTCAACAAAAAAGGTTAAACCAATGTCAAGATGGAGGAAGTGTAAGCAACGGGGCTCTAATCTTACCCTTCTGGTGTAGGGTTAGAATTGGATTTGGCGGGACAAAACAAGCCGGACACTAAGAATTTAATGGAGTAGACTAATTAAGAACAGACACTTGAACTACCCTTTTAGCTACATTTTGATCGAGTTCACTCGATAATACCTTGAGAATAATGAAAGTCTGAATCATCGTAGGTGAACCTTGATAAATAAAATTTATTATTTTCTTGGTATAAGAGTTGGCGTTTTTTATAAAGTATTATAATTAATATGTTTAATCTAATAATATTAAGGCCACCAAAGCTTATAATTTGGTGATATGATAAGTTTATATTATTGCATGTTAACTAATAATATAATCGAGGTTGGCAATTATAAGCAACGAGGCATAAGAATATTTAATATTTAGTACCTGGCGAACGAAGCCTTCGAGGTTTGCTAACTTGCCTAAGGCAACAGCCATCTGCTGCATGCCGTCGATGACAGTACCGCCGGATATGGTGTCTACAAGTGACTGCTGGAGCTGTTCAAGCCCCTGTGAGAGAGCCTCTTCTGCCTGCTGTGACGATTGTTGGAGATTGTAAATCCCCATCACTTGCTGTTCCGTTAACGGGTCTAATTGGGATATTAGCATCTGTTCATAACATTAATAATTAAAGAAAATATATAGTTAATCAAACCCATATTAGAGTCCTCATATATATTAAAAAAAGCTTTCCTACGATGACATGGCACCGACTTCATGCTTTCAATGATTAGATCATTTCCAAACTTGACAGGAAAAGCAAATGAATCGACAGCTCAAAATGTTACTGCTAAGTGCTAACCATTCCTTTCTTTTTTTCTGTGCCCCACTTCAAATGATTTTAACCCTTTATTATCCATTTTAATATTGTCTTGTCAACTTTTAGATGGATAATCTGTCCATTTTTATATTGTCTTGTCAACATTTGATGCATTTTATTGCCTAACCGCTCACATAACTTCTTCTAAAGGCAGCATCTAATGACCAAATCCACCATCTGTATGTACTGTTCTCATCTATTTCTTCTATCTTTTATTGAGCCATCAAATTCGACACTCCTTTATTAAAGTGAAAGTTTCGATTAAAAAAATCCCCCACAATGCCAATATATATACATACATATATATACAAGAACAGTATATACAGAAGGTGGATTTGGTCGTTAGATGCTGCCTTTAGAAGAAGTTATGTGAGCGGTTAGGTAATGAAATGCATCAAATGTTCACAAGACAATATAAAAATGGACAGATTATCCATCTAAAAGTTGACAAGACAATATAAAATAATGGTAAGATACATAAGAAATGCAATGGGAAATTACTACTTCTAAGTCCTAACCTTTATAAGATCAGAAGGCTTAAAACCACCCATCCAAAGGAAACAGCGTTCAGCAGGAGTGGACCACATTCCTGTAATAAGGTGAAAGATGTCCGATTTTGCGGCCACCCCCTTCAACCGGAAAATCTCATCGTAATGAGAAATGTATCTATCTACTATCACTCTAAGGTCGCCGTCTGATAAATGTGCTTGTAGTCCGGTTCGGAGCTCCGACATATGCCCGTGATCATCTTCCAACCATCTTGCATACTCCACATCAAATATTGCAGCTCCTGTAAATACAACCAACATCATCAACAACAACAACACATAATTTAACAAGCTTATCTCTGCTTTTTACCCTCACCAATCAAGTCACGTGGTGCCCAGCTATATAAAGTGCATTCCACTTTCGCGTCATTTCATCAAAATTTATTTTTTTTATAAAAAAAGAAACCATATACTTTCTCTACGTACGTGGATGTAATATACCACTAACTATTAACTACAAAGCAACCGACAGAGACATGATAATGATAGACAAAAAGAATTGGGAAATATTTGGTGAAATTAAGGAAAAATCAGACAAATTTCAGTAGCTGGCTCCAGTTTATTTCCTCTTTTACAACATGATTCATTAATAACAATCAATAATTTGTTTAAGATATTTCATTACTGTAGAGTCTACCACTCAATAATAAGTGTACATAATACACATTCGGATTCATATAATCTAAGTTTTGGGTCCCATAGCTCTAGCACAAGATAAGATCGTCTGTTATTATTATTATTATGGGAATGTAGACTTGTGGCCTTGTAATGCTATGTCAAGACCAATAAAGAAAATGGCATCTCAGCCTTATTAATTAAAGACTAAATCATACAGGATTTAAAATTGTAGATAATGATGAAACTTTAGCAACAAGTTATAAAATAATTTCACCAAAATTTGACTTTTTAATTAAATTTTACGGAGTTAATAATAATAATAATAATATAAAGTTCGGAGGACTCACCAGAACTGACATTGGCACCAGCACCACCCAAAAATAATCCCTGCAATTCAGAATTGTTTGGAGTATAAATAAAATTACAATTACTCAAATGGGAAATCTTTGCAGAATTTCACCTGTTGGCGTGCGCTTTGAAGGTCTTGCTCCAACTGGGTAAGCTTTAGCCTACTAGACTCTAGTTGTTGCACGTAAGCCTATCGTTGGAGAAAAAGAAAAGGAACACATTAATTTGGTTGTTGCATGCATCTAAGAAGAAAGTGTCTCTGCATAAAATAGCACTAATAGAGGTCTGCTAGTGCCAGCCAGAAATGAAAACCTTTTTCCTGAGTCGGCTCTTCCTCGCAGCTTCTCTGTTTTGAGCCAAACGTCTTAGTGTCTGAGACCATGGAAAGCAAAATTTAAAGGCACATATGTAAGTCCAAAACAAAAGAGATGAAAAGACTTGACCAGAAGATTTTTTTTTTTTGAGTAGTTACGGGTAATACCTTGGCATCCTGATGTTTATCTGATGTGAAACCTTTCCTCTGCGACATTGCAATATGGAATTGACCGCACAATGGAAAGGAACAATAAGACAGGCTTGAGAAGACAATTAGGAAGTAGAAAGTATAATCTTTTACACTAGTGCAACTCAGTTGCACTCACTGAGTTGCACTAGTGCAATACAGAGTCTAAGACGCTGTGAATTTTTGGAGACCGATCTAAGGATTACCATAAAAGTCACAATTGTACATCTAAAAAACTCTCACAAAAACTGTAGTCAGCCATTCTGTTTGTTATCATGTTCTTGGAGGGTGGAAGTATGACTATGATATGGGAAGCAGAAACCATCATTGTCTCTGCTTTTCTTCTTTACTTTTCAGATTTTGTAAATTCCAAAACGTGTTCTCTAAACAAGAGCTTTAACTATCAGTTATAAGGATTGAGTAAAGCAGGTCATCATTGTTTCAAAGAAACAGTAATAACTACTGCAAAGATCCTAACTTTAGCGTTTTGTACGTACAAAACCCCTCACTTCCCTTCCATTTTCTCTTTCTGGGATTTCATGTCAGACTTACTACAGGAAATCCTTCAGATTCAGAGAAACTCTGCACTTTTGATTTTGTTGGGATTTTTGGGATCTGAGCTGTTTCTTTGTATTTTTGGAAGATATGGTCAGAGAGAGATAGAAGAGTAGTAGGAAACATAAAGATACCAACTTTTCCTCAGTTTTGGGATTTGAGAGAGAGAGAGGAAATAATTAATCAAAAACAGTATCTTAAGGACCTTATCTTGGGAGGTTTTGGCGGGAGTTTGATTCAGCTCTGAGGATCCTACAGCTCTTGAAGCATCGCTTGCCATCTCTACTTGCTGAAGCTGTGATTGTTTCTGATCAAAAGCCAGAGCTTGATCTGAAGAAGAATCTTTTTTACGAATAGGACCTTCTGGCTCTAGCTGCACTTCAGCTTTGCTTGAAAGAGTGTTTATTGCTGATCCTGAGTCAGTACTCTCTTCTCCTGACTTTGAACTTGCCTGCAATCAAACCGTAAAAAAAAAACATGATAAGTTCTCAACCAGTATTCAAGCATTAGCTAGTTAGTATACGAAAACTACCTACATGACCTATATCTTGAGAATGCCACTTAAGGAAGACTAGAAGGAAGTGAACTTAGTCAAATGGATAGTAAACGTAAAATTTATTTCTAATCAAACACCGGGCAGTAAAAGCCAAGATGTTCTTGAACTGTCAACCCTTGCTGTTTCCCTGATGATACCCACATCAAAGGACAAAAACAAATGGTCAAAAATTGATAAAGAAGGTTCAGAAACTACTACTCTTGGAGTATGGTGGAATCTGATTGGCCATGAAGGGAACATATCCAGAGTCGCCGCAGGTCTGCCTGTTAGTGTGAATAAAGCTGCAAGAATCAACAAAAGTAAAATCTCAGAGGATCAGCAAAAAACATTGAAGGCTCGTAAGATGCTTAAAAATTTGCCACCCAACCCCCCTTTTCTGCAGCTACGTGTACAGAGTCACGCTAAGGAGGTCAGGTTACTATATTTGTAGCTTCACACCATTCAAGTCTTTCGGCCCAGAATCATTACTGTATTGCAAATGGTAAACCTCTCTACTATACACCTCAATTGACATATTCAAACGTCTCTCTCTCTCTGCCTTTTTTGTAGAGTCGGTTATACTTATCAAACGTCAGAAAAAGAAGATATGACAAAGAACGCCTACGCGCTTTAGCTTCATCATTTCCAATCTTAGCTCCTTGAAGCACAATTGCTTCTTCCAGCTCTCCAAAATCAAAAGCAGGCCCTTCTTGATTTCTGATACATAAAACTCAATAAACCCATGTCAGCCATCAGAAGAACTATCCAGAAAAATAAAAATAGAGAAGCAAAAACAATCAGAATTCTTAGAATCTTCAAACTGTTGAACTTTTATAGCTAACGCGAAGAGCTAATAATGTCATACATGAACCCTGTAGGAACGTTCATTCCATGAAAAACTGCATAAGGAAGATGGTGACTAGAGGGACCAGAGTCTGATAAACCAGTTTCTCTAACTCGGTGGCTGGCCATGCAAAAGACTCTTCTTTCAGACCATGCTTTTCTTTCTCTGACAAGGAAACGGAAACTGAGCGAGAAGTGAAACAGAGGAAGTGGACTATGCACACATCCAAATTATACATGTGCTCATACAAAAATTACATCTTTACCTCCGTTAATGTTTGAAGGCTAGGAAGATGTAGATGGAGCATCACACAAATAGTGGAAGCAAGAAATGGAATGGAATGGAAAGGAGAAGATCAAAGTTTTCTTGTCAAAGTACTGATGGATAGATATCAGAAAAAAAAGTCTCTTTCTCAGATGTGTCTCTTCCTGGCTTTGCAAACTTAAATGATCTTAAGATGGGAATCTCTATCTATCTATCTATCTATCTGTTTGCCTTGTTTTCCTTTCTCTCCTTTTGTGTGAAGAAAACCAACCTGATTTGATTAGTGTGTTCTACTTTTGTTTTTATATATATATCAACTTCTCTCTCTTCTCTGTATAGTATTAGTATTTAGTAGCGATTGATCAGATTTTGAAACTCATCCCTCTCTCTGTCAAACAGTACACCAAAATCTTGTCCTTGCAAAACTTGTCTCATTCCCTTGAAGTGGTGTGGGGTTTAGCCATAAATAAACAAATCAAAACAAAGTAAATCCAAAAGAGCATGGAATGGTTTTTATTGTATTTTTAGAATCAAAAAATGGGAAGAGGGTAAGGTGATTGGCAGGAACCCACTAGAATCACTATACAAACTCTTATCTGCTCCTTCCTCTAACCGCCTGTGCATTCTCATTGGTCCGTCCTAAATTGCAATTCAACCATCACGGTGTCAGAATAAAAGAAAAGGTGGCCTGTAAAATTGAGTTGACTGTTTAAGGGCAGGCTTTTCACTTGTAGTTCGATGATGTTGAGGTTTTCAGTAATAAAAAGGGAAAGTAATCTCACTTCAATATGACCGAGCAAAAGAGTGTCAAAAACTCAAAACTAATTAAAGTAGAGAAGGGACTTTTCTACAATTTTGAAATGAATTTCATCAGTTTTCTCAACAACATTTCCACCAAAACATTATAGTAATGACCTATAATAAGTAATACCCACTTCATATATGCCTTTGAGATGCATTTGTTTGGTATTATCCCCTTTGTTGACGGGTCAGCATCCATTCCCTGTCATCACCTAAAACCATGCCACATTAAGATTCCTTTCCTATATTAGGAATTTGTTTCCTTGATGTCACAGCTACAGCCTCCCCTTTCCAAATTACGGTTTTTATTTTTCTCACTACCATGCCATGCCATGCCACTAATCCTCTGCCATTAGCTATGGTTTTTTTTAGTTGTCAATGCCCCAGTACCAATCCCAATCCCAATCCCAATGTCCATGTTTTTCTTTTCTGTTGATATGACCAATCCTATAAATTACCCTTAGTTATAGAGTCTACCCAAAGGCAGATTTTGTGACTTAATTCATTGTTTTAGATAGTAATGACTAGCATTGTTGAGGACATGTATGCATAGGTGTGTCCCTCTGGAAGTGTTAACAAGGGACCTATAATCTCTTATCTACACACACGCACGCACGCACACACGCGCGCGCAAAAGGTCGAAGAAAATATTTTTTGTTTGTGCTCATCTACTACCATTGCAGGTAATGTGCCCTTCTCCTAACAATTATTCCTTTTATGATGCCAATGATTGGCCATGGATAAAAGGGGGCATTAGCTCAAATGGAGGAAGAGAGAGGTGGCATTCATGGATCAGGTAACTATGAATTTAAATTCTGTTCTCTTGTTCCCAATAAACCTTACAACTATAGTCTTCATGTGGAAGATCTTTTGAGTGTCTTTAAGAATATGTATAGATTCCATGGATCTTGTGTACCATTCCTCCAAACTTTTATTCCTTTAACAACCCTTTGCTTCTTCTATATGTTTAAAAAGGTGATTGGTCTAGATCAAATTCTAGTATTGATTGTGGCCTTTGGAAGATTTGGTTTAACTAGATTAAGGCATTGCTTGTCACTTAAGCATGGAACTAAATCAAGTATTGATTTTGTCATTGTATCTCCTTAGGGAAATATTCTTAAATTACACCAACTTGCATCTTATTATGATGGTTATAACTTCTCAGTACAGTTTCCAAAAGCAAACTTGTTAAGGTTGAAAACTTGAACAAACCTTCCTTTGACTATCTTCACTTATCTAATTATCTTTTCATTTTTTAAAAGTTACTCTAATTGCTTGCAAACCTATCTAACCGGATAAAATACACTTAAAATATAAAAAGCGATTCAACATATTAATTAACATTTTTATGCCTATAACACAAATTGGAACACGAGAGAATTGTACGTGTATATTTCAGAATGAAAGCTCCCTCAACGTTGCTTTCCTAGCATTGGCGTAACTGACTTCCAAATCCGCAAGTCCTGCGGGTAAGGGGAAGGGGAGGTAATGGGGGAAAGTCAATGCTCATTTTGCAGAAATGGCAGAATGGAAGGTTTATTCTGATTAATTAGTGCCAAAGCCATTAGCTAACATACTTCAAAGGACACGCTCTTGATACTTCACCAAAAACAGAAACATTACCACAACTCCTAGACCAATTATTGCCTGTGGACTCCGAAGAATATGTAAAGATCGTAAATGTTCGTTACTTTTCTTGTTTAGAAGATGGTGAAAATAGTGATCTTGCTACTCCTAACAACAAAGTCAAAACTAGTCCTTAGTAGGAAGTAATAGGTCACCAAGTCCTCGTTTGTTTATATACCAATTGCAACTTGCAAGCAACATAAGTAGTCCTCCGATGGTCCCCTCAGTAGCATAAAAGACATTGTAACTACATTCCAAGACAGCAGAAATTACAAAACCATAGCTGCACTTGTACAAATAATTGGCTTTCCCCACAAAGCACTTCTTTTCTTTTTTAATTTCTGCTGTTCTCAGGGCGAAAAACCTTCCCAATTAACTACCAACAATAATATCAGATACCAAATCTGGTTTGAAGTAGCTAAAAATATTTAACTTGTCATGCATTTGGTAGCAAGAACAGGTAGAATATTTCCCACAAAGAAAGCAGGTAGAAGCAATTTTAATTTATTCTGATACATGTTCAAGCATACAACTTGATTTTTGTCAAATATTAAAGAGTTGACCATATTCTCTCGTCCGAGAGTTGGTGCCTAATTTCAAATCTCCATTGTGTAAGAAAACAAAGAGCTGAAACTTTTCTTTATTTTGGAATTTAGATGACATAATTTTCCAAGGTATACTGGATGAACTTCTATTTGTCAAGTGGAGAAGTCTTCTCTTAGAGCGATACGATCTGAATCAGACATCCTAAAGACGGAAACAATTGTCACCAAAACGAACATACAACAAATAACAGTAAATCAATAAAGAGGAACTGGTTGTAGAGAACAGATAAATCCTGTGGAACGAAGGTTACTAGTGAAGGACGGAAACTCTTGACCTGATTTAATGTGAACTGGAAGCAGCAGCTCATTTCTATTCATAATATCCAGGTGCTAACTATCACAGTAAAAGGTCACAATGTCAAGTCAATGCCCAGTCAAAACTTTGATGTTGGGGGATTTTTTTGGAGAAGATGAAGAAGGGTGGAGGGGGATGGTTGAACGAGTGTATTTTCCTTCAAAACAAGTTACAAGATGGCTCTCTCGTCACAATCTCAATTTAAAACTCTAAGGGAGTACTTTCCAGATCAGGAAACTCGTAACAGGAAATAAAAGAGTGCCAAAAAATAAATTCATCTTTATCTCCATCTGCAGAAATCAGAGAACAACCAGGTGAGAAATAAGCCATCTTGAGTCATAAACTTCCACAATCATGGACCACAACTTTGTACATGAACTTAATAGAATTGGTACATTATCCTAGTGTTAAAGATCTTTAGGCAGCAACTTTGAAGCCTCTTGGCATAGGGGTATATTATGATTTTTCACCTTCCTAATTCTATCCAACATAAAGTTCCAGCCACAGGCAAATACTACTGTAGAAAATCTAAGCGCTCTGCATTTCCTGATTAAAGTGTAACTGGAAGTTCACAAAAAAAAGCAGGACTGTACAATAGAGCCGAACACTTTGACCAGAAAGGTAAAGAATATGCACCAAAAGACAGCCTGTTAGACTCCATTTGACCTCTGCAGTTAGTTACATGAAATCATCACATGACCTATAAGCGAGAAAATTTGAGGATGATGCAGATTGTAAAAGAGATCTACAACAGCAAACAAATTTTTAGGGAAATTCAACGACCAACTAAGCTAAGTATCTGCTGGTAGCCAAAGGTTGTTGCTAAACAGTATACTCTCGTCAACTCAATCACATATGCCATAGAAATGGAATACAAAAAGAAAATCTCTTCGTGCAGCAATATGTTAACAGGGCTAACTAATTTAGTCTCATAGATTCCAATGTCAACAATGCAATAACTACGGGAGAGTGAATAAAGGATTGTACGGTAAACTTTGTCACACTTGTTCGAATTCGCACGAACAAACCATAGACAGTCATGTGATAGACTACCAAACAAGGTATTTCTCCTATTAATCAATGTGGTAACAGAGAAAACAGAATAAAAAAGATCCAAGAGAATTTCCCCTACCAATGGAACAGCAAAACCTGAAGCAAGACAAGTGTTGCTACATACAAACAGTAAGTTATCTGCCATATGAAAGAAACTGAAAAATGTGGTATTATGTCCAGTCCATTCAATCAGGAATAAACGCCATTATATGTGTAGCACCGAGCTAAACCAAATACAGTTTCCAAAATCTGGCACATAAACCTAGCTGTTGATATAATGTAGCAAATGTCACGTGAGGAATAGGGAGAAGGTTATTGCTTACGGGATGGTTAATATGTTAAAAGTTGACACAAAACTTAGAGTAAAAGAAACATGGTCTAGTTATTGCGGAAAGCATCCTAGATTCTTAGCCCGTACTTAATTCACCCAAAAATTGAGGGAAATGAATTTAGTCAACATTATGTATTACCAAGCATGAAAGACACTGGCACTGAACGAGATGCCTACCTAGAATATAAAGCAATCAAAAAACAATGAAGGGAAGAATATGAACTCTCCCGGAGATTAGTGTTATAATGTTAATATAGTAAGATACCTAGCAAAAGAGTCAGTTTCTAAAGTAAAAAATTCCCTGGTACTAAGGTCAATTCAACATAAGAACAAAAGGAATAACACCACACACAATGCTTACAATCCCCGACTGTGATGGCAGTTTCAATATTCCCGCTCAATCCAAATTCTAGTGGAAAGTTTTCTTGAGTGATCTAGAGAACAAAATAAAAACTTTCAAACATATCAGTCAACTCAATTGAAGATAAAAACATGAATAACTGAAAAAGAAAAAGCCAGAGTTGAGTATCATCCGAAAAAAGCCAGAGTTGAGTATCATCCGAACTCTAAGGCCATATCATTTTGTGACAAAAGAAAAAGCCCAAGGATCATACCATGGTGCCTCACCATGTGTTTGCATACACATTTTGAGAATAAACAAAAGAAACCAGAATAAGCAACACATATAAGCATTTCTTCAGCAGTCGAGTGAGAAATCATAAATTAGTTCACAGAAAACATTTTTTTCTAGGAGTTAATTTTCAACAAAAAGGATCATATATCAATGACAGTTTACCTGAGACATGAAAGCATGTCAGGATCCAATGGTGTACCTGAATATTGGACTCATATAACTCTAAACTGAAGCAATTCTTAAATATTGAACTCAACAACAAAAATTTCTATATATACTCAAACTGCACATCCACATCCATGTATTTCCTCATGAGGTGAACCATGGATGAAGTGACATTGGCCAACATCTGGCATTCTTCATGACTTTTGGCCTCGGATACAATTCCATGAATTACCAACTTCTTAAGATTTTGACAACGTTCTAGCAGCCCCTCAATCCAGTGTGAAAAAAGATCATTAATTACAGTCCAGCCAAGCTCCAAGACAACCACACTTTCCAAGTTTGAAGAACCTTGTAAGCCATGGAGAAGCAATCCATCACTTAAGTCATAGCCCAAAGAAAGATCAGTAAGTTGTGGAAAGCAAACAGCAATAGTTTCCAAATCAACAATTTCGTCTTCATCATCGAAGGCCACATCCCAAAGACGAAGCTTTCTCAACCTTGACAATTTGGAGATCATCCGGTAGAACTTTGGCCAAATAATTGTAAAGTTGCTGACATCTACAATTTCAAGATTATCAATTGTCTCAACAATATCAAGATGTATAACAATAACATCATCAAGGCCACAATCTTTCAAGTGCAAGCACTCAATACTATCTGCTTCAGTTATAAACTTGTCCAAACTGATTGCTTCTACATAGATACACTTCAGTGTAGGACTGTTCAGTTCAACAGTCACCTGTATATCAGACATTGCAATATCAGAATTGACAAGTTCCAATATTTCAATTTTGGGCATGCAGTAAGCAAAAGACTGAGATCCAGTGCGGAGATACTGACAAAACTCAAAGAAAGTGATTTAAGACAAGGGAATCTATGTGGGTTCAACGCCAGTAATCGAAGTATGGGACAATGCTAAAATTTCAAGCTTCCGCCTACCACAAATGTCAAGAATATTGACATTTGGCGTTGTCCGAACATTATAAAACAATCTTCGGAAGGTTTCCCTGGTATACAAGAGCCAAGCAATAACTGTTGAAGCTGAAAAATCATCCACATCATCCATCAAAATTGAGAGACCTTGCAACCCAGTGGTTTGAAATATTGTTTGAGTGATCAATATTTCGAGCCGACTAGTTGTAAGAACATGATAAGCGGGCCAATCATTAGAATTAAATGAGAGTGTAGGCAGATGTTTAAGTCAAGCTTCTCGCCACTTCCGGCATGTTTCATAAGCAATCACAACATCCCTTGCACCTCCCAGCTTAGACAATATGTTTCCGACGACCTCAACAGGAAGGCGCTCCATCACCCGAGCAACCAAGTTTGGGTTCCAAATGCAGAATTAGGGCTTCCATAAAACAGACGATGCTCGTTACGCATGACATAAATAGCCAATTCTTTGTCAATCACCATATTACACTTAAAACACAAAAGAAAGCTTCTTGCTTGCAATGACAAAGGTTTTGTTCCACTGCATAAGCGAAACAGGTACTCGATAAAAAGAATAAGCAATTGAGAGTAGCTAATCAGCGAATGATTTCAAAGATAAAATTTCAAAAGGAAGAAATGGTGAACATTTCGACGACGCAAACATGTATGAAAAGCAATACAAGCAACAAATCCACTCCTTCTTAGAAGGTAGCAATACGGATATCATCCAAAACAGAAAATGCTAAAAGATAAAGAAACAAAATATGGCAGGAGAAATTTATTGGGAGCTCGAGCTCCGGCCGGAACTCAATAGTCAATCAACAAAATCAAGCATCTGGAGTAACCGTAGCGAAGCAAAAAAGAAACCAAATTATCCAATCCATAAAAGTCAAAGCAAGGGATACAGAACATTTATTGATCAATCGCACCAGGAAGAGAGAGAGAGAGAAGTATGAAGAACAAAAAGGATAATCACAGATCATACCAGCAGTCAAAAAAAAAAAAGGAAATGGAAAGGGAAGAAGATTGGGAGAGAGAGAGAGATTACATGGACAAAGAACCCATCTACGAGATGCAGATAGTAAGGAACGATTTTATTTGATGATGCTTCGCAAATGATTGCTTTTAGTTGTTCTTGGTTGCGGTGATGTTTGAATTCAACGGATACTGGAATTTCTTGTCCCTCGTGTTCTCTTTTTTTTTTGCATTCAAGGGAAAGAGGACAAATAATTACAAAATATTGCGTGGGTGTCTAGACCCCGCTATATCCTCAAGGAGGAGTGAAAGGCACCCGGCGGGTGCATGTACAAAAGTGGTAACCCCTAAATCAAAATCGACTGCGGCTAAAGCGAGTCAGTCGGCGCAACGATTGCCTTCCCGGTATGTATGGCGAGGGAAGACTGTCCAGTTGCGATTGAGAAGTTCCGTGATGCCTACCAATAGGGGATTAATGGATGTGAGGCGAGTGTCCAAATCTGAAACAGACTGTAGCGCAGCCTGGGAGTCCAACTCCAAGAGCACCCGATGGTAGCCTAGGTCCCAGGCCAGCTGCAAGCCAGTGAAGACGCCCCAAAGCTCTGCAGTAAAAGAGTTACACCAGCCCAGGTTCTGAACGAAACCCCTAAGTCAGGCACCTGTGCTGTCCCGGATAAGGCCGCCCGCGGAGGTCAAAGCTGGATCTGTCCAACTGGCCCCATCCCTGTTGAGTTTCACCCAGTCTGTCTCGGGAGGACTCCAGCCGATGAGCTACATGTGTCGCATGGACTGGCCAGGCACTATGTTCCTAGACTATCTCAAGGCATTGTGGATCTGGTGGACGTATGCAAGAACATGGTGAATCGGAGAAGAGGGCCAGGAGAAATGAGGATCGAAAATGGACCTATTCCGCCATGACCATAAGAACCAGCAGGTCGTCCCGAAAATAAGGGACCAGGTGAAACCATAAATCTGACTAGAGCTGTGAAGATTACTGGAGAGCCATTCGTGTGACTGAAGGGTGAAAAAATCGGGGGGAAGAGCCTGAGTAGGGAAGGTGCGCCACAAGCGTCGAGCTCTGGGGCAATCACGCATCACATGGAGAGAGGATTCCTCGACCTGACAAAGAGGACAGTCCGCCGTCGAATGGAGTTGCCGTCGCCGCCGTTGTTGATTGGTCAAGAGCTTGTCGTGGGCCAATAACCAAAGGAAGGAACGGATACGTTGAGGACCAGCCCAGCGCCAGATCATCTGCCAAAAGCCGAGAGAGATGTCGGAATCCTGATCCATAAGCATCGAGTAGGCAGAGGCCGTAGAACACTGGCTAGTGTCAGAACGACCCCAGGTCAATCGGTCCACCCCAGAATGTGGTTGAGGCGGGGAAATACCTGCAATATGCAAACAAATAGAATGAGGAAGGAAAGACTGAAACTTGTGCCATGCCCAATTACCTGTGGAGTCCACATAGTGCTGCACCGTGTACGACTATTCAGATGGTGAGATAGGCCGCAAGGCATGGGAAAGGAGTGGGCCCGAGACATCCACCCATGGGTCTAGCCAGAAACGTGCTGTCATCCCATCAAAGATCACCCATTTCCGGCTACGGAGGACATGAGGCCAAACTGCTTTGATGCTCCGCCATGTCATGGACCCTTCTGCGGGCCCCAGGGTCGCGGGCGGATTGTGGATATTCAGCTTGTACTTGTCCGCCACAATGCGGGCCCAAAGCTTATCGGGTGTCGAGAGTAGAGCCCACCCCAATTTGATTATCTGCGCGTCATTGGTTTCCCGAATGCGACGGAGTCCCAGCCCGCCATGAGGCTTGGGTGCGTAGACGGTGTCCCAAGGCACCAGGTGGACCTTCCGGGCCCCTGGGGTGGAGCCCCATAAGAAGTTGCGCATAATTGTTTCTAACTCGTCGCAGAGACGACGAGGGAGACGAACAGTCTGCATGGTATATGTGGGGAGGGCTGAAAGAACAGATTGGATGAGGGTAGTACGACCTGCTAATGAAAGCTGTCGCCCAGTCCAATTGGAGAGACGGTGATGTACCTTCTCGAGGAGATAGTGGTACGTGCGCTGGTTGACCCTACCATGGAGTAAGGGCACGCCCAAGTAGCGGCCGAGGTCCATGATTTGCTGGAAACCCAAGTCGCTACTCAACCTACGAGCCACAGAACGGGGAACGTTCTTGGAGTAATAGCTGCGAGATTTAGCATGACTAATCTGGTGACCAGAGGCACTGCAAAAAATGGCTAAAATGTCACGGATGATCGTGACTTGGGCGGTGGTAGCCTCAGAAAATAAGATGAGATTGTCAGCAAAGAATAGAGGAGACACGGGGGGACCGGTCTGGCTGAGACGAATAGGCTTCCAACGATCGTGCGTGACAGAATGAGTGATGAGATGGCCCAGACGTTCCATACAAAGCATGAACAGATATGGCGACAAAGGATCCCCCTGACGAATCCCTCTGGAAGGGGTAAAAGACTCACTGAGCTCCTCGTCCCAATTGACCTGCATAGAAACGGAGGAGACGCACTTCATGATGAGGGAAATAAACGACCCCGGGAGCCCAATATCGAGGAGGGTGTCCTGAATGAAATCCCAAGATAGACGGTCATAGGCTTTTTCAAGATCGACCTTAATAGCCAGGAAGCCCTTTTTGCCGGATTTCTGTCGCATCGTATGAATGATTTCCTGAGCAATAATGATGTTATCGGTGATAGATCGGCCAGGGACGAAGCTACACTGGGTCGGGGCGACCAGATTGTCAAGAAAAGGTTGCAACCGGCGGATGATAATCTTTGTAAGGGCTCTGTAGATAACTGAACACAGAGCGATAGGGCGAAACTGAGTAATGGACGTGGGAGAAGGAATTTTAGGAAGGAGGACCAAGATGGTGCGGTTGAGTTCCTTTTCCCACACCTCATGCTGAAAAGTGAGTTGAAGGAAGCGAGTCAAGGAAGGCCCGACGGTGTCCCATTGAGTTTGGTAAAAGAAAGCCGTAAACCCGTCGAACCCTAGGGCTTTGTTGGGAGCCTGTGCAAAAAAGGCGGATTTGATTTCGTCGGGTAAAAGTGGGCGAACAAGGTCGAGAGCCGCGGTCGGAGGGATGGAGGGAAAATAGCCTTGGAGCGGGAGGCGTGCAGGAGGAGTGGGGGCCGCGGTGTAAAGGGCTTGAAAGAAGTCCTGAACCATATGACGAATGTCGACGGAGCCGGAATGAGACAGCCCCGAAGGGTCCTGTAAAGAGGCAATGTGAAGCTTCCGTCATTTGGAGGTCGTAAGAGCATGATAGAACTTGGTGTTACGGTCGCCCTAACCGAGCCACTGGTAACGGGATTGTTGATGCCAGTATAGTTCCTCTTGAAGAAGAACGTGCTCTAATTCCTGACGAAGAATGACTTCCAGCTCTTGCACAGAAGGAGAGGGCTGATTGTCCAAGGCCCGTTGGATGCTCGAGAGCCTAGCCATAAGCCTCTTTTTGCGAGAGAAGATGATGCCAAAAGCCGAGTGATTCCAGAGACGTAATTGGTTCCCCAGGTGATGGACCGTCTCACAAAGGGTGGGAAGAGAAGAATGCCAGTGGGCAATAACCGTGCGGGGGAAATCCTCATGAGTCATCCAAGCAGATTGGAAGCAGAAGGGATGCGCCGAGGAAGAAGGTCTTGGGCATTGAAGGAACTGCACGAGAAGGGGGCGGTGATCGGACTTGAGGAAAGGCCGGTGTGTAACAGACGTGTTAGGGACCGCGTGAAGCCAAGAGGAGGAGCAGAATATACGATCCAAACGGGCCAGGTTAGGCCCTCGGTGCCACGTGAACCGTGGGCCCGTAAATCCAGGGTCCTGAAGATGACAACACTGGATGCAGTCACGGAAGTGGGGATTAATGACCCGTTGGTTGTGCGCGGCCCCGCGTTTATCTGCCCTGTCAAGTTTGGCATTGAAGTCGCCCTCGATGAGCCAGGGGAGGGTCGTAGTGCGGGCGATGTTGCAGAGGTGCGTCCAGAGATAATGCTGAAAAGAATAATTCGGGCTCGCGTATATGGCCGTGAAATTAAACGAGAACTGTAACCAATCAATCTGAACATGAAGAAATTGGCGGTGGGCAAGAAGCACTTTAACTTGAATGTCGGAGTGCCAAAGCAACCAAATGCCCCCAGAAAAACCCTGAGCTTCCACTCGGAAGGAATGAGGGAATTGTAAGGAGCGGATCATTGAAAGTGCCCGATCGCCACTGATTCTCGTTTCAACCAAAACAACAAGCTTAGGCTTATGAAGTTGGACGAAGTGCTTGAAGATGGGCTGGAATTTTTTGCCACCAGCCCCTTGACAATTCCAAAAGAAAATAGACATAAAAATACGGGAGGGACGGCCTACTCGTGGACAGCGTCCACCATCTCAGATTGCGCATTGAGACCCATTATGGAGGATGGTTGTGGGGGGTCAGTGGACGTGCCGTCCTCTAGGTCCATAGCTATGTCGGGGGGCCGAACAGGTGAGTCCGGGTCTGGAGGGTCCGGAGGATCAAAGTCGGGTGGGGGGACCAGAAGCGCAGGGACCATCTCCGGATCCTCCTCCATTATTGAAAGGGTCATCGAAGACTGCATAATGG
>JANIJH010000008.1:10974084-10997395 GCA_024520975.1 Erythroxylum areolatum
TGTTTTGTTTCGTAGTTCCTCTGTTGTTCATTAGTTTCCCTTTTATATTTGTTCTTTCCTTCGCTCAAAACCAACATGTAACATTCTCCCACTTAGCTCATGTAACATTGTCATCTTTATAAGTCATTTAAATATCTGAATTTATTATACGAGACATTAATAATCTAACATTCTCCCACTTAGCTCATGTAACATTGTCATCTTTATAAGTCATTTAAATTTAATGCACATTGAATACACTATTCACCATAATCAAGAGTTACCAATATAAAATATAAATTATATTTAAATATATTTTATTAAAATAATATTATTTGCACAATGATTAAAAAAATTATCAACTAAAATATTGATAATTAAAATTTAAAATATCTGAATTTAATTATATTAAATTTTGGATTAGTTCTAATGTTATCAAAGAGAATATGATATACCAAAAACTCATTTTAAGTCAAATAATTAGTTTTTAAAGAGTAGATAAAATAGGGAATAATAAAAATAGAATGAATTTTAAACATTTTTGAATTTTTATTCTTAAAGGATATATATGTATAAGTTAGAATTAAATAGTTAGAATAAGAGATAACAGTGGGCGAGTGTGATATTATTATAATATTATTAAGATATTATTAGAATCTTGATTTTGATCCAAATATTATTATCAAAATCATATATTAGGATTTTTATATTTAATTTTCTTAATAATTATTGATTTTTTGTCGTTGAAACTATATCAAGTAAAACAACAAATTTCTAATTCTCTAATTTTATTCTTATAATAAAATTATTTAAAATTAATAATTTTATAAAGTTTTTTGTAAAATACAAATTGAATAATTTTTTTACAAATTAAATCATATAATAATTAAATATAAGTAAAAATTTTTCCTTATTATTTCTAATATTTGATACCAAATACTGGTATGACTATCAATTTGCATAATCTCATTTTTAGTGATTAGATAATCAATAATTCTATTTTTATTCTAATTCCATTTTTATTTTTTATTCAATTCCTTCGTGATTTAGTCTGGGATTATCTCTTATTCATTTAACAAAATAATATTATGTATAAATTTTAAAATTTTCACCTTATTTTTCACATTCAACAAAATAATATTATTTTATTAAATTAATAAAATGGTATCATTTTTATCATCCAAATCAAGCCAGACCTAAAGTCCAAAGTTAAACAAACTAAAAAAGATATCTTTCTAAAAATTATAAATTTAAAATTAAGAACAAACATTTATGTAATTGACGCGTTTTAATTATTAAATTCTATCTTTCCTGAGTTATTGAGTTAATTAAAAATACTTAACTTTTAGTCCAACTCAACGTTTAATAATTAACCCAATCTTTGTAATTAACACTTTCTTTTATTAGACTTCGTAAAATAAACCATCTTCTCAACTTTGGCATATTTAATAACAACAATTCAATATATATAGCATATTGAATAACTCAATTAAAGACTTTATTTATATATTAATTCCAAGTTTTTTAATTGATTCATTTAAAATTTAAATTAAATTATTTAGATTTAATGAAATTATTTTTAAAGCGGGGAAGAGAAGTCCACCTTACTTATTACCAATCCTAATGTCAGCTTTTGCAAATTCAAGCAGACATAGTACAGTCTACAAAGTGAATCACGAGCATCCATTTCAGTTTTCCTTAGCAAGTTGGCTACTTTTCAAATACATCACTTTTCATGCTAGTGAATTTACTGCTGCTGGGCACGGGTGGCTGTGCCAGTTTCCAAGTGTCACCTGCCCCCGTGACATCTCAACTATCCAGAGCTGACCACTCACTTGTCCACCAAATATCTTTCCAGTCAGGTGTCACCTGCCTCCGTGACATCTCAACTATCCAGAGCTGACCACTCACTTGTCCACCAATTATCTATTATCTTTCCAGTCAACCAAGTGTACGGACCTCCCGTGACAAAGTTTGTATCCTTTTTCATTCAGAACCAAGACTGCACCTGCGGATCTTCTTTTTCTTCTTCTGTCTCCTAAGCTGATATCACTTTGTTCTTGCTATTTCCTCATCGGGATTTCATACAGTCCTCCTCAGCTTCGATCTTTAGACACAATTGCAATAAGATATTCATGGCTGCAGAAGCTGTCGTTGGAGCCGCTCTCGGTGCTTTCCTCAATGTTCTATTTGACAGAATGACTTCTAGAAGATTTGTGGATTTTATCACCCGTCAGAAACTCGATGATGGGCTCTTGGATAAGTTGAAGATCTCTTTGATCTGTGTTCGATGTGTTCTCGACGATGCAGAGGAAAAGGAGATCACGAAGCCAGCTGTGAAACAATGGCTTCACGAGCTTAAAAATGCTTTCTTTGAAGCTGATGATTTGTTGGACGAGATTGATTATGAAGCTACTCGGCTCGAACGCGAAGTTGAATCTCGATCTGCCATTGATGAGGTTCACAAGTTTCTACGCCCTCGGAAGTCATTTAAAGAAGGTTTGAAGAAGATCCTGGATACCATTGAACATCTGGTGAAGCATAAGGATGAATATGGCCTGAGGGAGAACTTAGGAGGTGGACAATCCACTCAAAGGATACCCACTACGTCTGTTGTTGAAACATCTAACATTTTTGGTAGGGAACGCGATCAGGAAGCGATAATGGAAGTGCTGCTATCAGATGACGTCAATCTCAGCAGCAATTTGAGTATAATTTCCATCGTGGGCCTCGGTGGGATTGGGAAAACTACACTTGCGCAGCTCATTTACAACGATGAAAGAGTCCGAAACCGATTTGATGTTAGAGGGTGGGTATGCGTTTCAGAAAAGTTTGATGTTCCAAGAATAACAACAGATATTGCGAAGAAAGTGGCTCAAATTGTTTGCGATGATAAGACTCTAGACGAGATCCAAGTTGAGCTAAAAGAGAAATTGATAGAAAAAATGTTCTTGCTTGTGTTAGACGATGTTTGGAATGAAAGTTTCATTGATTGGGACATTTTGTCAAAGCCTTTGAAGTCTGGAGGTGGTGGAAGCAAGATTATTATCACCACACGTAATGATGGTGTAGCAAAAACTATGAGTTCTAGCCCAATATTTCGTTTAGATGTGCTGACTTCTACTGAATGCTGGCAATTATTCTGCAAATATGCTTTTGATGATCAAAACTCTAATGATTATCCACGTTTTGAAGAAATTGGTAAAGAGATTGTGAAAAGATGTGATGGCCTTCCTTTAGTTGTGAAAGTAATGGGAGGTGTCTTGCGCTCTAAGAGACACGTCAAGGATTGGGAGAACATTTTAAGAAATGATCTGTGGAAATTTTTTAAAGATGACGTTCTTCCAGTTCTAAGATTGAGCTACCGTTATCTTCCATCACATCTAAAGCAATGCTTTGCCTATTGTTCAATATTTCCGAAGGATTATATGTTCAAGAAGGAGCAATTAATCCTTTTGTGGATGGCAGAAGGTTTTTTGATTCAACAAGAAAGAAATGAGACAATGGAAGAAGTGGGTGAAGAGTACTTTGAGGAGCTAGTATCAAGGTCTTTTTTCCAATATGTTAATGATTCTTGTGTCATGCATGACTTGATCAATGACATGGCTAGAGTTGTGGCTGGAGATTTTTACTTCAGGTTTGAGAATCAAGATTTTTGCACAACATTCGACAAGCTTCGTTATTTTTCATGTGTGGCAGTGAAAGAAGAATCATCATCTCAGCAACTTTCGAGCATCTTCAAATCTCGCCTGTTGCGCACGTTCCTACCATTGTATAATACACCATGGGAGAAACAAGGACAAAAACTGCAAGAGATGATTCCTGATTTATTTCTAAATCAGCAACGATTAAGAGTGTTATCTTTGTCCCGATGTAGGAATGTGGTTAAGTTGCCCAGTTCAACCAGCCATCTGGAACATTTGCGCTATTTGGATCTCTCTAGAACATTAATCAGAAGTTTACCTGAATGGTTGTGTAGTTTATACAATTTACAGACTTTGAAATTAAGTCGGTGCAGGAATCTTGCTAAGTTGCCGACTAAAATGGGAAGGATGATCAGTATGCACTATCTTGATATTGAAGGAACAAGTTTACAAAAGATGCCTCCAAATATGGGCAAACTGATAAAGCTGCAAACCTTAACTGATTTCTTTGTGGGAAAGCGAGAGGGTTGTAGAGTTAAAGAATTAGGAAGCCTTCAACATCTTAGAGGAAAGCTTAGAATTCATAATCTTCAAAATGTGGTGAACGCCAAAGACGCTTTGGAAGCCAAGATCAAGTGTAAGAAGAACCTTAAGGAGTTGTACTTATATTGGAAAGGTGATAATGATGATCCACATCATGAAGAGGCTGTACTTGATGGGTTGCAGCCTCACACAGAAATAGAAGTCATTTCAATCGATGGTTATGGAGGTACTAGCTTTCCAAATTGGTTAGAAAGTGGAGCCTTTCCTTGTCTCAAAGAGCTATGGATAATAAATTGTCGGAATTTAAAAGGTGCTCCACCGAGTCATTTTCCCTCTTTGACAAAGCGTGTGATTAGGAGGTGTCCGCAGGTTCAAAATAGTGTTCCACATGCTCCGAACCCTTCACTAGAATTAATTTATGATCATTATTGGCCGCCCTGCTTCAGTAGTTCCATCTATCTCGCAGTTAGTAACATACAAGAATCTGTACTTGTTTATGCTACAAGAAATGTATCTTAGCACGCAACATCCAACTCAATTTTTCCATGGAGATGAAGTATAAATAATGTCTTTAGTTGATTATTTTTGTGGACTATTTGGGTGAAAATATACTGCATTACTTAGGAAGTTGGCTGTCACATTGTCAACATGATCATAGAAGCAAGCCAAGAACTCTTTATATTACCTCTGTCCTTATAGCCCAAATTTGGAAGTACTAGCATTTTCGATGTGCAAATGCGAGGGGTTTTACATCTTTTACAATCGACTTGCCTTGGATAAGCAATGGTGTCGTATCTTCCTGCTACACTGTTGTTCTAATTGGTTTGTTTGTGTTATGGAGTATGTTGTCGTTTTTATTGGAGATTACTACTACTCTCCTAATGTTGTTCTTCATCTTTAATCTATCAATCTAATTTTTTTAATTTTTCAAAAAAAAAAAAGAATCTGTACTGAAAAAGATTGAGCAACTTGGCTCTTCTTGGGAACAAATTATAATTACAAAACATGAACCGCTCAGTACTTTCCATTAGAGCTGTTCCCTAAGTTAAAGAGTATGAGAATTGAAGAATGTCCACATTTTTTAATCCATTGTACACCCAATCAGGAGTTTGTCTCTTTTGAATTTCTAACAGAGCTTATCCTTAGGCATTGTCCAAAACTGAAGTTCCTACCAGAGTGTCTACAATCTCTTCTCTATGCCCTTTTGACGTTGAAAATAGAAATCGAGACATTTTCAAGAGATGGCTTGCCTTTGAAACTACAATTACTTTTACTATCTCGAATTGCAACAAACTGATTGTCGGGCGTATGCATTGGGATTTGCAAAAACTCTGCTCTCTTACTTCCTTCAGTATTGAGGATTATGATGCAGAAGAAATGGAATGCTTCCCAGAGGTGACCCTGTTGCCCTCCACTCTTATTTCTCTTGAGATATGCAATCTACCATATTTAAAATCTCTAAACTACGAAGGGCTTCAACATTTTGATTCTCTTGAAAAGTTGATAATCAAGAATTACCGTAGGCTCCAGTTGGTGCCAGATGAGGGTTTGCCCTCTACACTTACCCATCTCAACAAAAGATTTCATGATCTCACGTCTCTCAGAGAATTGTGGATTCAAGAATGCCCTAAGATTGTATTCCTACCAAAAGAAGGGTTGCCATCCAGTCTGATCACTCTCAATCTGGTTAATCTCCAAAATCTGAGGTCTGTGGAAGGGCTTCGCCACCTTACTTCCCTCGAAAGCTTGAGAATTTGGGGGTCCCCTCATCTGCCAACGTTGCTAGAGGAGGGCTTGCCATCCTCCCTTTCTTCTCTAATTACCTGGGAGTGTCCTCTTCTTTTTTTTTTGCATTCAAGGGAAAGAGAACAAACAATAACAAAATATGGCGTGGGTGTCTAGACCCCGCCATGTCCTCAAGGAGGAGTGAAAGGCACCCGGCGGGTGCATGTACAAAAGTGGTAAGCCTTAAAGCAAAATCGACTGCGGCAGAAGCGAGCCAGTCTGCGCAACGATTGCCTTCCCGGTATGTATGGCGAGGGAAGACTGTCCAGTTGCGGTTAAGAAGTTCCGTGATGCCTACCAAGAGGGGATTAATGGATGTGAGGCGGTTGTCCGAATCAGAAATGGACTGTAGCGCGACCTGGGAGTCCAACTCCAAGAGTACCCGACGGTATCCTAGGTCCCAGGCCAGCTGCAAGCCAGTGAAGACGCCCCAAAGCTCTGCAGTGAAAGAGTTACACCAGCCCAGGTTCTGAATGAAACCCCCGAGCCAGGCACCCGTGCTGTCCTGGATAAGGCCACCCGCGGAGGCCAAGACTGGATCAGTCCGACTGGCCCCATCCGTATTGAGTTTTACCCAGTCAGTCGCTGGAGGACTCCAGCCGATGAGCTGCATGTGTTGCATAGACTGGCCAGGCACTGAGCTCCTGGACCATCTCAAGGCATTGTGGATCTGTTGGACGTAGGCAAGAACATGGTGGAGCGGAGACGAGGGCCAGGAGAAGTGAGGATCAAAAATGGACCGATTCCTCCATGACCACAAGAACCAGTAGGTCGTCCCGAAAATAAGGGACCAGGTGAAGCCATTGATCTGACGAAAGCTGTGGAGATTGCTGGAGAGCCATTCGTGTGACTGAAGGGTGAAAAAACCGGGGGAAAGTGCCTGAGTAGGGAAGGTGCACCACAAGCGTCGAGCTCTGGGGCAATCTCGCATCACATGAAGAGAGGATTCCTCGGCCTGACAAAGAGGATAGTTCGCCGTCGAATGGAGTTGACGTCACCACCGCTGTTGATTGGTCAAGAGCTTGTCGTGGGCCAGTAACCAAAGGAAGGACCGGATACGTTGAGGACCAGCCCAGTGCCAGATAATCTGCCAAAATCCGGGAGAGATGTCGGAATCTTAATCCAGAAGCAGCGAGTAGGCTGAGGCCGTAAAACACTGGCCGATGTCAGAACGACCCCAGGTCAATCGGTCCACCCCAGAATGTGGTCGAGGCGGGGAAATACCTGCAATATGCAAACACATAGAATGAGGAAGGAAAGACTGAAACTTATGCCATGCCCAATTACTTGTGGAGTCCACATAGTGCTGCACCGTGTACGACTGTTCAGATGGTGAGAGAGGCCGCAGGGCATGGGAAAGGAGTGGGCCCGAGATATCCACCCATGGGTCAAGCCAGAAACGTGCTGTCGTCCCATCAAAGATCACCCATTTCCGGCCGCGGAGGACATGAGACCAAACTGCTTTGATGTTCCTCCATGTCATGGACCCTCCTGTGGTCCCCAGGGTTGCGGGTGGATTATGGATATTCAGCTTGTACTTGTCCGCCACAATGCGGGCCCAAAGCTTATCGAGTGTCGAGAGCAGAGCCCACCCCAATTTGATTAACTGTGCGTCATTGGTTTCCCGAATGCGATGGAGTCCCAGCCCGCCTTGAGGCTTGGGCGCGCAGACGGTGTCCCAAGGCACCAGGTTGACCTTCCGGGCCCCTGGGGTGGAGCCCCATAAGAAGCTGCGCATAAGTTTCTCTATCTCGTCGCAGAGACGACGAGGGAGATGAATCGTCTGCATGATATAAGTGGGAAGGGCAGAAAGAACAGATTGGATGAGGGTAGTACGACCTGCTAATGAAAGCTGTCGCCCAGTCCAATCGAAGAGACGGTGGTGTACCTTCTCTAGGAGATAGTGGTAAGTGCGCTGGTTGACCCTGCCATGGAGTAAGGGAACTCCCAAGTAACGGCCAAGGTCCATTGTCTGCTGGAAACCCAAGTCGCGACTCAACCTGCGAGCCACAGAACGGGGAACATTCTTGGAGTAATAGCTGCGAGATTTAGCATGACTAATCTGATGACCAGAGGCACTGCAAAAAACGGCTAAAAGGTCGCTGATAATCGTGGCTTGGGCGGTGGAAGCCTCAGAAAATAAGATGAGATCATCAGCAAAGAATAGATGAGACACAGGGGGACCGGTCTTGCTGAGGCGAATAGGCTTCCAACGTCCTTGCGCGATAGAGTGAGTGATGAGATGACCTAAACATTCCATACAAAGCACAAACAGATATGGTGATAAAGGATCCCCCTGACGAATCCCTCTAGAAGGGGTAAAAGACTCACTGAGCTCCCCTTCCCAATTGACCTGCATAGAAACGGATGAGACGCACTTCATGATAAGGGAAATAAACGACCCTGGGAGCCCTATATCGAGGAGGGTATCCTGAATGAAATCCCAAGATAGACGGTCATAGGCTTTTTCAAGATCGACCTTGATAGCCAGGAAGCCTTTTTTTCCAGATTTCTGTCGCATCGTATGAATGATTTCCTAAGCAATAATGATGTTATCAGTGATAGATCGGCCAGGGACGAATCTACACTGGGTCGGGGCGACCAGAGTGTCAAGAAAAGGTTGCAATCGGCGGATGATAATCTTAATAAGGGCTTTGTAAATAACCGAACACAGAGCTATTGGGCGAAACTGAGTAATGGACGTGGGGGAAGGAATTTTAGGAAGGAGGACCAAAATGGTGCGGTTGAGTTCCAGTTCCCACACCTCGTGCTGAAAAGTGAGTTGAAGGAATCGAGTCAAAGAAGGCCCGACGGTGTCCCATTGAGATTGGTAAAAGAAAGCCGTAAACCCGTCAAACCCTGGGGCTTTATTGGGAGCCTGTGCAAAAAAGACGGATCTGATTTCGTCGGGTAAAAGAGGGCGAACGAGGTCGAGAGCCGCGGTCGGAGGGAGGGAGGGAAAACAACCGTGGAGCGGGAAGCGCACAGGAGGAGTAGGGGCCGCGGTGTAAAGGGCTTGAAAGAAGTCCTGAACCATAAGACGAATGTCGGCGGAGCCAGAATGAGACAGGCCCAAAGGGTCCTGTAAGGAGGCAATGTGAAGCTTCCGTCGTTTGGAGGTCGTAAGAGCATGATAGAACTTGGTGTTACGGTCACCTTGACCGAGCCACTGGCAACGGGATTGTTGATGCCAATATAGTTCCTCTTGAAGAAGAACGTGCTCTAATTCCTGACACAGAATGACTTCCAGCTCTTGCAAAGAATTAGAGGGCTGAGAGTCCAAGGCCCTTTGGATGCCTGAGAGTCGAGCCATAAGCCTCTTTTTGCGAGAGAATATGTTGCCAAAAGTCGAGTGATTCCAGATACTTAATTGGTTCCCCAGGTGGTGGACCGTCTCACAGAGGGTGGGAAGAGAAGAATGCCAGTGGGCGGTAACCGTGCGGGGGAAATCCTCATGAGTAACCCAAGCAGATTGGAAGCGGAACGGACGCGCCAAGGAAGAAGGTCTGGGGCATTGAAGGAACTGCACGAGAATGGGGCGGTGATCAGACTTGAGGAAAGGCAGATGGGTAACAGACGTGTGAGGGACCTCGTGAAGCCAAGAGGGGGAGCAGAAGATGCGGTCCAGACCGGCCAGGTTAGGCCCTCGACGCCACGTGTACCGTGGGCCCGTAAATCCAGGGGCCTGAAGATGACAACACTGAATGCAGTCCCGGAATTGAGGATTAATGACCTGTTGGTTGGGCGCGGCTCCGCGTTTATCTGCCCTGTCTAGTTTGGCATTGAAGTCGCCACCGATGAGCCAGGGGAAGGTCGTAACACGGGCGATGTTGTGGAGGTGCGTCCAGAGATAATGCTGAAAAGAATAAGTCGGGCTCGCGTATATGGCCGTGAAATTAAACGAAAACTATAACCAATCAATCTGAACATGGAGAAATTGGCGGTGGGCAAGAAGCACTTTGACCTGAATGTCGGAGTGCCAAAGCAACCATATGCCCCCAGAAAAACCGTGAGCTTCCACTCGGAAGGAATAGGGGAATTGTAAGAAGCGGATCACTGAAAGAGCCCGAGCGCCACTGATTCTCGTTTCAACCAAAACAACAAGCTTAGGCTTGTGAAGTTGAACAAAGTGCTTGAAGATTGGCCGGAATTTTCTGCTATCGGCCCCTTGGCAATTCCAAATGAAAATAGACATAAAAACACGGGAGGGACGGCCTACGCGTGGACAGCGTCCACCATCTCAGATTGCGCAGCGGAACCCACTATGGATGATGTTCGTGGGGGGTCAGTGGACGTGCCGTCCTCAAGGTCCATAGCCGTGTCGGGGGGTCAAAACAGGTGGGCCCAGGTCCAGAGGGTCTGGAGGATGAGAGTCGAGAGGGGGAACCAAAAGCGCAATCTCCAGATCCTCCTCCATTTCTGTAAGGACTGTCGAAGACTGCAGAAAGGCAGCCATAGCCGGATCCTGTACCACGAGGTCTGCATGGGAGGGGATATGGAGCACTGCATGTGGGTTGTCTGTGGTGGGCTGGGGTGTGGAGGTTCTGTGGGGTTGTCGTGGGTGTTGGGGAGACCAGAGGAACTGGGTCCTGGGAGCTGGGGGGCCGGGCCTGAATGGAGGAAGAGACTGGCCCAGAGGCCAAGGCCTGGCGTGGGGCCGAAGCCCGGCCCGTTGGAGACTGCTTATTATGCTATCGCACTGGATGATGGAACGGTCGAGAAGCCAGTGGTGAAGTGGTGCGCGCTGTGAAGGGATGAGGCGCGACAGGCGTGGGGGCGGTGCTGGGTTCGTCTGCGAGCAGCTGGAAGCGTGAGCCAGGCAACGTGGCGTTGGAGGACGGCCTGGAGGGGTCTTGTCATATGACCGTTGGAGCTGATGGTGTACGGCGACCCCTGCGTTGGACTTGGAACCAGGGACCGTACACTGCCTGGGATGTATTCGAAGAGGATGTTGTCGGAAGTGTGGCGGAAGAAGAAGCGTGGGAGGAGTCTGTTGTGGGCGGAGTCGGAGTCGGAGACGGGACGGGGGGCCGTGTAGGACAAACGGCGGTGCTGTGACCCACTCGGCCACAGGTGAAGTAGATTTGGGGAAGGCCCTCATAGGCCACCTTGATCTGTTCGCCTTCTAATTCCACGATGGATCAGAGGGGTTGGCTGAGGTCGATGTCGATTGCCACTCTAGCGAAGCGGCCCCGGTGAGAGTGTTGAGTGTTCGATGGTGCGCCCTACAAGGTTGCCTAGAGCGTGGAGAACAGAGGGGTGATATCGAGTCACCGGGAGCTCGGGAAATCGCACCCAGGCGATAATATGGGACACTTGGCCGGAGGAGGGGCGGAAAGTTGGACGCCACGGTTGAACCGAAAGAGCGTGTCCCAGGAGAACCCAGGGCCCCTGAGTAAGGGCATATTCATAGTCCTCGGCGTCGAGAAAGTTGATCAGGAAGAAATCGTTGTCCAAATCAACGATCTTCATTGGGCCCGAAAGTTTCCACATGGAGGTAAGACGCGTCTGCAGCGTTGTGTAGCCAATTTTTCTGCCCATGAGTTTAACGATGATGGCTTGTTCCCATTATTGATTGAGGCGAGTTTGAAATGTTTGAGAGAGTTCGATGCCAGGTCCAAAGGTCCCAAGAACGATGGTTATGTCACCATCTTCAATGTCAATGGGGCTTTATGTGGGCCAAGCTGAGGACGTGGAATCAGAGGACGTTTGGCCGGTGACTGCAGCGCTGTAACTGGGGGCAGCAGTAGGAGGTGTCAGCAAGGGGGGAGGCGGATCTTCCTCCCGTTCCTGAATTCTGACTTTCTTGGCGGTGCGGCCGGCTTGATCCTACTGAATGTCGGGCTGCTGGGGGTTAGGTGTTTGCATCGGGTGAAGTCGCAAGACTTCTGGGATTTTGTTGACTCCGGTGACACAGAAACAGCAATCGGCGGTAAGTTCTCAGGCGGTATTTTGTTGACAATTTAAAATCCTTTTTTGTCCCTCGTGTTCTTCACGACCCGAGACTCTTTTCAATCCTATAACTTGGTTACGGTGATAGTTGTATCTTTTCTTCTTAGAGCCTGTTTGGTTCAACTTTTGAAGATTCCAAAAGTACTTTTTTTTATTGTAAAAGTTATTTTTAGAAAAAAATGGGTGTTTGGTTGCAAACTTTAAAAGCACTTTTGAAGTAGAAATAACTTTTAAAAAAGCTAAAATACAGCTTTTTCAAAAGCTTAAATTTGGAGCTTTTCTGATAGATAAAATTTGCGTCGCTTACGCAAATATCACTACCGACTCTTTTGTTTCTTTTCTTTGAAATGTTCTGTTTTGTGCCTTTTCTCATTCGTTGTTCCTGTTTCATACGCTTGGACTGTTCCTGTTCTCATACGTCGTCTTCTGAAGATTCACTTAAGGTAAGTAATTTTTCCTGTACGAAGGTTGACACCAAATAAACATATCCTTACTAATTACTTTTGTCATAAAATTTGTTATATTATATTTGATATGAATTTTTTTTCATATCTACAATCCCTTCCTCTACTTTTTGTTTTTTGTTTTTTGTTTAAATAAACGAAGGAAAATTCATTAATAACCATTGTCAGCAGCTAAGGCTGAAGAAATACAAGCAGGGAATGATAAATCCCAATAAACAAGATCTGACATAAAACTAACCTTTCTCGCAAGAGAGTGAACTGCACAGTTCGCAGATCTTTTACAAAAACCAAAATGAATATCATTAATGAAACGACAAAGAAATAAGCAATCACTAATAATCAAATCAATTTCGGACCGATTGCGACAAGTTGAAAGAAGGCTCTGAATAACCAATTGCGAATCTGATTCAATAATAACAGAGTATAAGTTTTGCTTTTTAACTCAACTTAATGCCTCACAGATACCTATAGCTTCTGCTGTAGACGGATCCAAAACCCCTAGAAAAATATTACTACTAGCAGCTATACAATCGCCATTACTATTGCGAACAACAAAACCTGTACCAGTCTTCCTAGACTCTTTGAAAATAGCAGCATCTGTGTTAATTTTAAGGTAGCCATCTGGTGGTTTTTGCCACAAAATAGGAGTAGAATGAGTGTTGCTTAATGTTGCAGGTTGGCATCTCTTAGTAGTAGTCCAATTCCTCAACATCGACCGAGCAAGAAAAAGAATAGCTTCAGCTGAATGCTTAAGACCATGCCAAACCAAATCATTCATGTTCTTCCACAAAGCCCAACAAACGGAGATAGCCAAACACAGATCATCACCAATATAATTATGTGCGAAAAATGAAAACCGAGTAGGCAACGCAACAGAGATAGAATGAAATAAACCCAATTGAAAATGTGACCACACCTCTCTAGCAAAATAGCACTCAAATAAAATATGTGAAACAGATTTAGGCCCAATACCACAAATAGGACAAAAAGGCAAAATATCCACACCTTTATGTACAAGAAGAGCACAAACTGGCAAGCAAGCATTTAGCGAACGCCAAAAGAAGTTTTTCATCTTTGCAGGAATGTTGAAAGACCAAAACTTCTTCCAAAGAGGAGAGGGAAGCACCTGATTCAAACCTCAAGGGATAGCATGAATAAAACGGTAAGCGCTTTTAACCGAATATATCCCTTTCCTATCAAAGACCCAAAACCAATCATCAATACTTCGTTGAAAACTCAATGGGATCTGGAGAATTAAATCTCTATCTCGCTCATTAAATAAAGCTGAGATTAATGACAAATTCCATTGTTTAAGGTCATGTAGGATCAAATCCGAAACTCGAAGATTTAGCCAAGAATCATCAAGGGTTGAAGTGACATAAGGATGCTCCTTATCTGGCAATTAAGGGTCAGAACAAACTCTAATGGTATTGCCATTTCCAACGCGTTTCCTACATCCTTTTTTAACAAAATCAATGCTAGAAAAAATACTACTCCAAGTATAGCTAGGATTAGTACCTCTTGTAGCATCCCATATTGTGCTTCGAGGATAGTAGCGAGCCTTAAGAACTCTGGCAACCAACGAAGAATTATCAGACAACAACCTCCAACACTGTTTCCCAAGCAAGGTCATATTAAAATCATGAAAAGTTCGAAAGCCCATGCCCCCTAGATGTTTCGGCCAATACATTTTCTCCCACGCCATCCAAGGAATGCCTTGCTTTTGTCTTAAATTCGTACCCTGCCAAAAAGAATTAAGCACCGTCTCAACCTTCTTGCAAACACCCATTGGCAATCTAAAAACAGTCATAGCATAGTTAGGAAGAGACTGAGCAACAGATTTCAGAAGGACTTCTTTGCCAACCTGAGAAAGAAAAGTCCTATTCCAACCTTGCACTCGCTTCCACAACTTCTTCTCAATAAAGGAGAAAATTTCTTTCTTGTCCCTCCCAGTAAAAGAAGGTAAACCCAAATAAGCAGCTTCCACAGAGCCTAATTCAATAGAAAGACAAGAAGAAATAACATTCCTTTGAGGGTTTGGAGTGTTGGAATTGAATCTAATAGAAGACTTGTTGAAATTCACGAACTGACCCGAATCTAGTTCATAAGTATGTAAAATATCCTTGATAGCTTTAGCCTCTTGAAGATTAGCATAAAAGAAAATATAACTATCATCAGCAAAGAACAGATGTGAGACAGAAGGAGCACCTGCAGCAACCTTACATCCATGAATAGCTCCACGACTCTCATATGATCGGATCATAGATGACAGGCCCTCCGCACATAATATAAACAAATAAGGCGAGAGAGGATCGCCCTATCTCAGCTCTCGCTCAGGACAAATAGGCCCTAACAATTTATCTTCATGAGTCACATAATAGTGAGCAGAACAAACACATAATTTGACTAATCTAACCCATTGTATATGGAAACCTAAACGGATTAGCACTTCCTCTAATAATGCCACTCAATCCTATCATGCGCCTTGCTCATATCAAGCTTAAGGGCAAATTTACCTTCAGCCCCCTGAGTCTTCCTTTTAAGAAAATGGTTAATCTCATAAGCCACAAGGAAATTATCATATATAAGTCTATTTGCAACAAAAGCACTTTAGTTTTCCGAGATCAAACTAGGGAGGATTTGCTTCAATATGTTGGCAATCATCTTCATTATTACTTTATACAAAGTGTTGCATAAAGTAATTGACCTCAAATCTGCCAAAGTCTCAGGCGAACTCTTATTTGGAATTAAAACAATGGCTGTCTTATTCAAATCTTCAAGCAGATAACAGCTATGAAGAAAATGAAGGCAGTCCCGAATTACGTCCTCCCCTACAATTGTCCAACAATTCTGGTAGAATGCCACGTTCATCCCATCCATACCAGGAGCTTTATCAGGATGAAGACTAAATACTGCACTCTTTACCTCCTCTGCCGTATAAGGTTTTAACAGCATATCATTATGAGCTTTAGAAACTTTTGGCAGAAGAGTAGCAGCAACATTACCTGTACTTGCCTGAGTTGCTGTAAAAAGATCCTTAAAGTAATCCACAACAATATCAGCCAATCCAGAATTCCAATCCCTACTCACTCTTGTGGAATCTTTTAATTGAGTGATATGATTTTTCCTCCTCCGCTTAGAAGCAATCGCATGAAACAGTTTTGAAATAGAATCCCCATCTTGAAGCCATAGCATTTTAGACCTTTGTCTCCAGAAGATTTCCTGCTGTCGAAGTGTTTCATGATATAGTTCTTGAAACCGACAAAAATCAACATCAGACAGCCCATCCTCTCCTTTATGAGCCCGTTTCATATCAGCCTTTAAATTAGTGAGCTTCTCCTTAAATTGCCTTGTTATCTCCTTCCCCTAACTTGCTAGAGTGTCACTGCAAACTTTCAACTTGTCCCGCAATGGAAGTCCCTTATATTGACGCCAGACATCTTCGATCACAGAGAGAAATTGGGAGTCCCTTAACCAAACGTTTTCGAACTTGAATCTTTTAACGCCCACTTGAAATGAAACAGCCATAGGATCCAGAAACATGGGAGAATGATTAGAGGAATTTACATCCTAGTTACTCACCTTATAATAGGGGAACTTCCGAATCCATCTTGAATAGGCCAAAGCACGATCTAATCATTCCTCAATCAATCCCTCAACATCGTTGCCACGAGACCAAGTAAAGCCGTAGCCATGCAGTCCCAAATCAACCAAATTGTTGTCCGCAACAACAGCCTGAAAACCCAGAAGGAGACAATCTGGCTGAGGGTTACCTCCACGCTTTTTATGATTGATGGAGAATATCATTGAAATCCCCAATAGAAACCCAAGGCAAAGTCGATTTAGTGGCAAGATTCCGAAGCAAATTCCAGCCCTCCCCCTTCTATTACGATTTGGTTCTCCATAAAAGCCTGTAAGATGCCAACCTTCCATCCCTTTGATATAGATTTCGACATCAATGTGTCTGCGAGAATACCCTAGCAGACGAGCATCATCTTTACTCTTCCATAACAAAGCTAATTCCCCACTTTGTCCTATAGGCTCAACACAGAATAAACCTTCATAGCCCAGCAAGTTTTTTACACGATCCAATTTTTCCCTACTACATAGAATTGCTATAAGGAAGAGCACTTTGAGTTTTTTAGCAGAAACCATGTCCCTAAGAATACGAAATACTCATTGGTTACCCATCCCCTGGTAATTCCAGCTTATACAACTCATAAGGATTGGCGGGACCTGTGGATAATGCATTTTTTGAATCTATAATAAAAGGAATCGTGTGGCCATTCTCAGGCCCATACGTGGCGTACTCCACTTCCTGATTATCTACCATACGTCTTCGTTTAAAGTCCAACAAAATCAAACCTTCATCAGCCCTGATAAGTGCCGCAATCTTCTCCTTATCACTATAATCCTCCACGATCTTCTTTCCTTTCCCACTACTAACTACAATCTTGGCATTCAACATAGAATCGTTGCAGCTATTTGCCATATGGCTTCGATAATTTTCGGTCCTTCCAAAATCAGCTTTGTCAATTGTCATCGCCTCCGCCATCGTCTCCCCCATACTCCCCGGAGTTTGAATTCGCGGTGGCATTTCACAAAGCCACTGACTACCCGTCCCAGGTCGTGATCGTCTCATATTAGCACGGATGGATTCATCAAACTTCCTTAGGACATTTCTTTCAGTTGACTCGTAAACAACCTTGCAGAATTTTTCAGTATGGCCTAACATACCACAAACAAAACAAACAGTAGGTAATCTCTCATACTTAAAAGCCAGAGTGACCCACTCCCCACCTTGTCGCTTAATCTTCATCTCATACTTGATGGCCTTGTTTACATCCACCGCAACTCGAATTCTTACATAATTATGCCAAATGCCGGTAAAATTGTTCAGATTAGACTTAACAAAATCACCAATGAAACCCCCGATTGTCTGGGCAACTTTTTCAGACATAAAGCCAATTGGAAGTTTATGAACCTGCACCCAAAATTCAGCCCTATACAAAACGATAGTTTCCGATTGATCAGTCGAATAGAACTTTTTAATCAGTAATAGCTGATTGTCAAACTTCCATGGACCATCATCAAGTACCCTTTGCATATCCCTTTCATGAAAAAACTGAAATATAAATATGTTAGGATCAATATCCTTAACGTAAACACCTATAACAGGTCACCACAGTGATGCCAATGTATCCTTCATCGACTACGCATGAATTGGTTTCTTCGCTAAAAAGCTGCCTACTAAACTCCAGCGAATGTCAATCACACCTTAAATATCCCCTGCATCAATAACCACCCCTTCTTCCTCCGGTTCTTCAATGGTCATTTGATGACATTTTTCATTAAGAATATTCACCTCTGCAGACTCTATATAAGCAACAGAAACCAGGAAAGAAAAAAGCAAAGAGGGAAAGAGATCAAAAAAAACTTGTTAAAAGACAAGACAGAGAAAACTTGTCAGAGCACAAGACATTACAAGAGCCTTCCTCTACTTTTTGTTGAATGAAGAGCAATTAAACTTGTATGTGTTGGTTTTTAAATAAAATATTGAATTCCTTACTAAAAGTATGGTGCCCTAACTTTCACGAAACAAATCAATATTTTGATGTTTGTGCCCGAGTTTTTCTAGCACCACTTTAACTATATTGCTTCTTTACGAACTTGTGTAGTTATTATATATTCCACTTCTATTATTGATTTAGTCATAAATAATTGTAGCTTTGAAACCTAACTTATAACCCTACCAACAAACTTAAACACATAATCTATAGTGGATTTGTTTTCATCAAGATCGTATATATAATCAAAGTCAACATATCTTTTGATAATAAAAATCTAGTCGTCCTTATTGCAATGCAACATCAAAGTCCTTCTAATATATCTTAGGATCCTCTTTACAACATTTCAATATTCTCTATTAGGATTTGTCATGTAACGACTAAATGCTCCCACTATATATGCAATGTTCGACTTGTACAAATCATAATAAATATTAAACTCCTTACTATAGATATATATGGTACTCGAGACGTTTTCATACACTCATCTTCAATTTTAAGACTCGTACCAAAGAATAACTAGAAATTAACAAGAAGAGGAGAAGATATTAGTTTATATGTTTATGTATTCAAGCGTCTGAAGACCTTTTTTTAGGTAGTTTTTCTAATAGACAAATCTTCTCATTATTTCTATTTTGGTATATTTGCATCCCTATAATCTTTTTTACTAACCCTAAGTCCTCCATTTCAAATTTCCTAGCCAAATATGTCTTCAATTATTTAATACGATCTTTATTGGGTTTGTACTTATACGTCGTCTATAAAAAACATGAAAACAATGAAATCATTATGACCAAATCTCTTCAATTATACACAAAGTTATGCATTAAGTTTGTTGTATTCAAAGTTCATAATGAACGAATCGAATCCCTTATACTCACACCTTAACACTTGTTTAAGATTACATAGAGATCTGTTCAACTTATGAACTAAGTTCTTTTTTTCTTTTTCTTCAAAACCTTTTGGTTAGAGCATATAAATTTATTTTTCAAGATCTTCATAGAAAAGCAGTTTCCACTTCTAGTTGCTCTAGAAGTAAGTCAAATATAACACATATTACTAAGACTATTCTAACTATAGTAAGTTGAACTACAGGAAAATATATTTTACTAAAATTAGGTCCTTTTTTTAAGCATACCCTTTCACCACTATTCTTATACGATATCATTATATTTGATCGTCACTATTTCTTTTAATCTTGAAGACCCATTTATTATAAATTGGGTTCCTTCCTTATGGTAACGGTATAAGTTCCCAAGTATTACTTTTATTAAGAGTTTCAATTTCTTCTTACATTGCTACCATTCACTAAGAGGCATTTGGGTTATTAAATTCCTTTTTGATAGTTAATAGCTCTCTATCCTCTATTAAAAGGATGTATACTATATTTCCCTCCATATAAAATTCAAGTGTCAATTTGGTGGTCCTTTTATGTTATTGATCAACGAACTCATGAAGTTTTAAACTCAAATGGTTCTTTAATATCTTGCTCGAATACTGCTTCAAAAGAAGTTTTTGTTCATAAATAAACAAAAGATCTTTCAAATCATATGCATCATTAATCAAATCACTTACTTGAATTTGATTGTATTCCATCGGTTAAAGGAATCTTGCGAGAAACCTTTATTTTTTCTCGCACAAATTATCTCATATTTATGTTTTGCAAATTACTATCATTAGCTATTTTAATTGATCATTATCTCTTATCTACCGATAATGTCAATTTTATTAACTATTGAATTTAATTTACTTTCTTATAATTATCCCATAAGATTGTATTAATCATAACCTTTTGGAAACATTCTAAAATAGCAAACCTTAAACTTAATTCTTAAGAATTAGATAAGAATCATAAGGGTATATTATGAGGTTCACTTAACCTCTAGGGCCTCATATAGTATAAGTTGAGATCTTATGACTCAGATTAATCCATTTTATGGTCGTTTCTATATAAATGGTAAGATTTATATGCTACGGTATTAACTTCTATTAATTTGAGTGTATGTATTTCATAAATGCAATACTCTACAAATATTGATTCAATTATAATTAATGTTTAACCTGAGTTTTCTTGTCGACTCTTAGCTTTATCTTTCCGAACTCTCTTCTAGTAACTTAAGACAGATATGGTGACCATATAATCACTTCAAACCAAAAAATTTTAACTTGTCATTAAAGTTGGCATTCGCAGTTTAAGTTTCTTACTATAACTTTCAATTATCATCTTGATAATAAACTTAAAACTTGTCTCATCCAGTCATCACAAATATTATAGTCGATTACCCTATGAGAAGGCTAATCTTTTATCTGTCTAACATACTCTTTGCTTCAAAAAAGATGTCAAAGAAAGTAAACATATTTCATAAACAAGTATAAGTAATGCTTACTACTTAATAAACAACATCAACTAATATTTGTATTAATCATGACAATACACTAAATTGACATACGTGGACATACATACATAAATATTTAATTAAATTTCAATATATGCATAATCCTAGCAACTCCACATGCCTAATATATGTATCTCGGGAACTTGCTCAGATCAAATAGTACCTAATCTAATCATAGGAATCTAAACTAAGTAATTTTATGACATATGCGGGAATTCAGATCTTTGTCATTTATTCACTTGACTTTTTCTATCCATCTTATATAATTTCTATCAAATCCACTTCTATTAATAATAGAAAACTATCAATAAGACAAATAAAGATAAAAATATTTTTGTTGTTATAAAGCATGGCAGTCAATGTGAAAAAAATTCAATTACATTTGTAGATTTTTGTCATTGAGTCTACCACCATATTTCATATAGATCTATAATTCATGTTCACTTTTCCTTGTGAAACTATATCTTTCATATAACTGAACTTGGTTTCTATATACTTGGTTTTATAATGAAATTTAGGGTTTATCGTATAAGTGATTGTTATTTGATTGTCGTAATTTATTACTACTAGATTAGTCTTACTTTGAGTGATTCCTAAACTAACTAAGAATCATTTAAGCTACACGACTTCTTATATTGTTGCTAAAAATGCTACAAATTCATACACGACTTCTCATATTGTTGCTAAAAATGCTACAAATTCAACTTTTATTATGAATAAAGCAACACTGATTGTTTCTTACTTTTTCATGATATAAAATCATAATTACGTAAGAAAATAAATTTAAGATAAACTTTCTCTCATTTAAATCTCTTCCCCAATCTGGATTTGTACACCCTTATATATGAAAATTGTTGCTTTGATGACACAATGCATAATCAATAGTACCCTTTAGATATTTCAATATTCTCTTTACTGCTTTCCAATGTACTTATCCTAGATTTGACTAATATTTGCTCACCATTCTAATAGCACAAAAAATATTTAGCCTTATGCATATCATAATATACATAAAATTTTCAACTACAGTGGAATAGGAAACTTTCTTCATTTGTTCCCTTTATTATGGCGTAAATGGGCAAAACTTCTTTTTAAGACCTTTGTCTTTAGCAATATGCATAAAAAATCACTCTACAATCTTTTGAATGTAAGTCACTAGAGGAAGTGACAATAATCTTTTAAAGAATCTCTTGAAATCTTAACATGAAGAATATATGCCGCTTCACCCATATCTTTCATCTCAAATTCAAATGACAACTATTCTTTGATTTTCTTGACAAACTCATAGTTATTATAAGCAATCAAAATGCCATCCACATATAAAGATAAAATTGCATATTTTTCTTCATATCTCTTAATATATACATAGTAGTCTTCATCAAGTATATAAAAATCATATGAAATGATTACATTATGAAAAACAAATTTACCGCTACCTTGATGACTACTTTAGGCTATAAATCTATTTTAGTAACTGATACACTTTATATTATTGGCCTGTCTCAATAAAACCTACAGGTTATTCCACATAGATTTTTTCCTCTAATTCTCCTTCTAGAAAAGTGGTCTTTATATCTATTTGATGTAATTCAAGATCCAAACTTGCTATAATTAATTCCTTCTTATTACGTATATCATTTTATCACGAGGCATTGTTTATAGCTTTTAATAATGCCATTAGAATTTTGATTTATTTTGAGAACTCATTTGTTCCCAATAGCTTTATGCCTATTAGGGAGATCGACCAAGTCCTATACTTGATTCAAGCTTAAAGAAATCATTTCTTCTTTCATTGCTTAGATCCATTCTTCTTTAACGTAACCATTAAGAGCCTTATGTTCATTCCTTGGATCGTCATTTTCTAGTAGGATAATCATATAAATTTTCTCTTTTATATCAAAGCAGTGTCAAGGAATGATACTGTAACACCCTCATACCCCCTGGAAGGATATATGAATGTCACACAAAACAGTACAAACAAATCTAAGCATACGAAAACTTCCAGTAAACAATTCAGGCAAACATACATTAAATTACATAGTACTTAACACAAACTCGCTAAAAATTCAAAACCAAACTAAATTATCGTTGTTACAAACTTACAAACAAATTCACATATACATATCAGATACAAGCCCAAAAGTCAAACCAAATATTTTATATTCTTTTCAAAACAACACTCAGATTTTATTGGCTATTGCGGTTATCTTGTCCCAGTCTTTATAAACATCGCTCAGAACTTACACGGGGCAAATCCACCGTGCTAAGCATATAGCTTAGTGAGTAATAACTAAACTATGCATAATTTGACAATTAATCATACTGAATCAAGTTATAGCACAAGCAGATATTTAAATTTTTGGATAGTTGCATAGTTAACAGGACTGAGTATTAAAGAAGGCACAATCTAAAACATCATTTTGTTTATTTCAAAATCCAACATATATCAGAATACACAATCAAATAACTGCTAATCCATCAACAGAAGTGGGTAACGGGACTTATACAAAAGATACCATAATTGGTATCATATCACATAAGAGACTTATGTCTCAATAACAGAAGACACCGAAGTGTCAAACACTGAAATGTCACAGAAGTAGCTGCAGACCCTTCTAGGCATGCCTATTTACCCACAACTATGACTCAACAGTTTTAAAACAAAATAAGGTCAATTCAGACATTACATGTGCAAAGCAAGTAGTCAATTATATTCATATGAAAGTAGCACTTCCAATGATATAAACATGCATCAAACGCCACGACAATCATTTTTCAAAATTCAGAACACAATCAGCATAAATCAAATTCAATTTAATAATAAACTGTAACATCCCATCACCGATGGGAAGGCTAAAATAGTAATTTTGGAATAGATTATGAGTGTGTAAACTATTCTCGGCATGTTCATGCCTAATATGGCCTCCATATATGCATAAATTGTAATTTTTGTATATGCACATGATTGTACATGCATTCAT
>JANIJH010000008.1:11003947-11030310 GCA_024520975.1 Erythroxylum areolatum
ACCATTATCCACTTGACCAAAAATTCAAATCATATGTCTTTCATATTCTAATCATAGCAAAATTCTAACTCCTATCATACATATACTTTCATAAACATGTATTATTTCAACTAGGGTATATTTTGGGGCCTTACACATACTATGACTATTTTTTTCATAAATGTGGTTTATAAGAAATAAAATCATTAACATTTTAATTACTCCTACTCAGATCAAATACGGCAGGTAAACTTTCAGTGAGTTGTAATCTTAACTGTCTTTGGGATAATTCTTGAAGTGTTAAACTACTCCCACTTGGATAAAGTCCCTCTTCATTCCCATTAATGGAATGATTTTGATTAAGAGTTTTACATGGAAATAGGTCTTTCCCTGTTTCACCCTGCTTTGGAAAGTCATTTTTAAAAATGTGACATCTCGTAATTCAAATTTATTTACACTTTCATTACCTTGTTCGTCTATGAATATATATCTTTTTAGTGTTTAGAGTATCTAATAAAGATACTCTTCTGCACTCTTCTAGTTTCTCATATTTATGAGAGATATCATAAACATAAGCAACACTCCTCCATGGTCTTAGATGTTCCATACTAGGTTTTCTTCCTATCCATAACTCTTATAAAATGTTCATAACTAATTTATGAGCACTCGATTAAATACATAAGTGGCTGTAAGCAATGTATCGCCCTAATAAGTGATTGGTAGATTTGATTGTTCAAGCATGTAACTAGCCATTTCTAGTAACGTTTTATTACATCTTTTTGCAATGCCATTTTGGTGCTAAGTTTGAAGTATAGTTAATTATCTTTCTATTCTTTGTTTATCACACAACATCTTAAACTTATCAGACAAGTCTTGATTAGTTCTTAATGCTTTTATTTTCTTGTATAATTGATTCTCTACCAAATTCATATGCTTCAAGAAACAATTTAACGCATCTGATTTGTGAGAAATCAAATAGACATGACCATACTGAGAATATTCATTTATAAAAGTGATAAAGTATAAAGCCTTATATCATGCCCTTACATTCATTAGACAATAGATGTATGAATTAATTAATTGCAATGGATAGGAATCTCATGTTCCCTCCCTAAATGACTTTCTTGTCATTATACCAACTAGACAATATTTATAAATAAGTAAATCTACTTGACATAAATCACCTAATAGGCTTTCTTTAGCTAATCAACTTATTCAATTTTAACTAATATAACATAGTCTAACATGCTACAAAATCGAATCATTATTAGAATTACTAAATGACGTAAACAAAGAATAACTTATGTTATTATTTGAACAATATCTAAAACAATAAAAACCATCTAATATAAATTCGTGACCATAAAACTATGTACAAGGTATAATTCCTACCACCACAATGGAAATTAGATCAAAACTAAGACTTACTAAAACTAATATAGAGATAAGATTTCATCAAATCTTTAGAGAATACAACATTTCATGTAAGACTAGGGATCGACTACCATGCATGCCTAACTTACAGGTTCCAATCCTTTGTACAATAACTCTTGAATTGTCTTTTACATAAACCCATCTCATTCCATACATGATTTTTTGGAATTCCATGAAAGCATCTCTATCCTTCATGTATCCACAAAGGATGTGATTCAAACAGAAATATAGAACAATAGATACTCACAAAATAAATATATGTACAATAAGATTGTACTTTTTTAAGCTAGTTCTAATGGCAAGCAAAGTGACCTTTATTGACACAATTAAAGCACTAAATGCTTTTAATGTTTTGCTTTTTAAAAGGACATTTTCTTTTTCCATGTTGATTCCACTTGTCTTCTTATAGTTTTGAGTACAATAGGTATTTCTCTTACCCTTTTTCTATAGACACCTATATTAAGTTCAGTAGGTATTTCTCCACATCAGAACTATTCCTGCCTATTGAATCCATCATTTCCTTAAACTTGGGTTTCAAGTTTGTTTTGTCAAGCCCTAACCTATTGCTGCCACGATATATCCAAAGTTTGGGTAATATGTTTGACAAATTAGGACTTATTTTGGTTGTCTCTATTGCCAACTATTTTTATGAATTTCTAATTGTCTTTGTTGAGTATGTATGGGATATGTCTAGATACTAGGTCTTTCTTTTATGATTGCCAGATTTGAAGGCTTCATCCTATAGATGAGTTTTTGTGCTATTCAACATAATTTGGGTTCATAAAAACGACAATTTTATATTTTGGTTGTTATTTTTTTGTGTCCAATACTAAGAGTTTTCTTATTTGTAAATTCATACTATGTTTAGTTCAAATACACAATACACTTCCCATCCAAGATGGGAACTTAACAACAAATTAACCAAAAAATAAATTTAGTGAAATATAATATATTGATCTAAAAACTTAGGAAAGAGTATTACAAATTGTTCATTTTATAAGTCTTACAAAATATATTCTAGTTTTAAAAACAAATAATTCTTTAAACACATTCGATAAAGTATACACAATATTATACTTGCATTTAAGGACATTGAAGAAAAAATATTGTCACAAATAATCAATATAAATAGTTAATACCTATCTTTTGTTTGAGATATTCATTATCATAATTTGAAGGTTACCAATTCAATAAAAACATAATTTCAATTTTACCAAGATAAAGATCATGATTAAGCTACATATGAAAATGATCAATTGTAGGAAAAATCTAACTCATAAATAAACATAGGGTCTTTCAAATCATATGCATCACTAATTAAGCCACTTATTTGTATTTGATTGTATTTTATCTATTATAGGACTCTTACAAGAAACTTGTATTTTTGCTCACACAAATTATCTTATATTTATATTTTCAAATGATTATCATCAACTATTTCAATTGATCATTATCTCTTGTTTATAAATAATTCCAATTTCATTACATGTTCTTCAATAGTTATCAATTGAAAGGTCACACCTTAATCTCATCAGGTGTGTCTTTTAACTATCAGATCAATGAATTTTTGAATTTTTGAGCTCAACTGGTTATTTAATATCTTGCTTTGATGTTGCTTCAAAAGACACAAGTAGAACTCAACTCCTTTCTACTTGTATAACATTCTCTAAACTTCTTTATGAAATGTTAGTATCTTTTTCTTCCCTTTGTAATTTTATCTTTTATAAACATCATATCCCTACTAACAATAACCTTATGGGGTAGTGGGATCCTATAAGCGATATCCCTTTACTTCGTCAACATATCTTAAAAATTAGCATTTCATAGATTTTAGATCCAACTTTATGGTTTCTTTGGCAATATATGTCACATATATAGGCATAATCCATTGAATTTTTAGTCCATATCTCCATTAGCATCTTTGACTCAATTGTGGTTAATGGAACCCGTCACCATATATTAGATGGTATTGATCACTTCAGTCCAGAAAGTCTTATCTAGGCATGCAACTCTCAATATTACTTTTGTTCTTTCTAATAAAGTTCAATTCATTTGCTCTACTATTTTGTTTTATTAAGGAATGTATGCAACAATAAACTAGTTTTTTATGCCTTCTTTCTTATAGAATGCATCAAATATGTTGTTAATATATTCTCATACTTTATCCATCCTTAAGCACTTGACCTTTTTACCATAATCAAGTTTAACATGTGCTTTGAAAACTTTAAAGATTGTGAACATATATGCTTTATTCTTGATAGGATACATCATATACTTCTTGGAATAATCATAAATAAAAGAGATAAAGCACTTTGCTTTTCCTAGGGATGGAACTAGTGCTTACCATACATCACAGTAAGTTAATTAAAAAATGACGTTATTTCTTGAATTTAATGTGTTAAATTTTACATGACACTCACTTATAACACAGTGTTGACAAAAAGGTTGTGATACCTCTATAAGCCTAGGAAGTAACTTTTTTTCCACACAAATCTTCATTCTTTTTTTAGATATATGTCTAAAATTTTGACATCATAACATTCAAGATGACTCACTTAGACTACTTGAAGTGACTAATGCTTCTACTCTTGGCAATGTCTATCTTTTTAACTTGTACAAGTTTGCACCTATCTTTTCTCCTTTTTATAAATATGATTGTATCTCGAGTTATTTAAAAAAATTTATCAACAATTTTTATTTTGCATCTAAGATCATTTAGTCATCTTAAAGACAACAAATTATTTTTTTCAAGTCCTCTATATGTAGTACTTCTTAATAAGTATGAATTGTACCGTAATACATCTCAATTTAATGGTTCCAATACCAACAACCTTTAGAGGATAATCACTATATTTGTACACAAGTCCTTATGAATATGTTCATAATGATGAAGCCATTTTCTTACAGAGGTCATGTGAAAAACAACTCTTGAGTCAATTAGCCATACGTCAAGTAGTAACCTTTTACTTTCAATTGTTGTTGTTGGTTCACAAATTAGAGCATGGCCATCATCTGAAGTACTTGCGAAATTTTGTTGAGGACTAAAATGTTTCTTATTTAAATTCTAACAATCCTTTCTCAAGTTACCTTTCTTACCATATTCATAGCATTTTAATTTTTTTCTTACTTTTGAATTTTGACCTATTTTGATTTTGAATTCCATTCGAGCCATGTTCCATTGATACCTCTTTTTTACACCGTTAAAGCTTTGGCTTGTTATGAACCAAATTACATGTCTTCTTTATTCTTATGCCAATTTTCTTCCTTTAAAATTGAAACTTTAACATCATTAAGGAATAAGTAGTCTACTAAAAGATTAATGGTTAGGCTAATAATGAGTTGATCATACAATTTAAGTGAACTTTGAAATAGGAGTTTGACACATTTATATGACTCAATTATGTAACCCAACTATATGAGCTGAGAGATTAAAGTAATCAAATTATTAATATGCTTGGTCACTGAAGTGAATTATGACATCTTAAGAACATAAAGTTTCCTTTTAAGGAAAATTTAATTATAGAGTAACTTAACCTTGTGTAGCTTTGTGAGATAATCTTATATCTCTTTTGTCATTTTCTCTTCTTCTATGCTTGAAAAAAGTACATCAAATAAAGAGATAGATGAAGATTTCTAATAACATTCACGTCTATTTAATTATATTTAGCATCATCTTTGAATTTTGTCAGCCTTTCATAATAGCTGCAAGATACTTAATCATTTATAAGAATTAACTTTTATCTTCAACTTTCATAAAAAGAAATTATTCACCTTAAACTTTTCAATCTTAAATTCGGTTGTTATTACTTCTATCCTAAACTATTATAAGATAAGAGAAATGGCTCTTACTATGTCGTGTAAACAACAATTACATACGTGAATAGTATCTAGTACGTTCAAAGAGTGAATAATATTTAACTTGTCTTCTAATGTGGGAGATCCACTTATAGTGACAACCACAAAGTGCATGATAACTAAATTTATAACCCTAATTAGGCTCTGATACAACTTATTGGAACGATTAGGTAGATATAGTAAGATTGCAACTCAATTAAAGTTAGAAGAATTAGGACATAATCAAAATATTATTATGAATAAAAGAGGAATTACAATACAAAAACTCTCTAATTTCAATTTTAAGATATTAACTTGTAACTTATAATTTATAAAATTGGAATTCTTACGAGATTTATCTAATTTTTAATAAATAAGACATGAATATGGATGAGTATTTATAATTGTATCAAACTAATTATAACCACAAATTTGAATTGATTATAAATTTCACAAATCCTAATATTTAATTTGTACCACATATTATTCATCTTTAATTATTTGTATGACACATCTTAATTATATTTAAATTTTAATATGTATAATAAATAGATATTGTAAGTAATATATAAATTCTTCCATTTGGAAAATATCTTGCAGGTAAATGCGTCTATATTGCTTACGATATTTGAAATACCATATCCAAAAGCTGTACTCTTGATCGTAGTGCACGTTTGTGAGACTCTCTTGTGCGTTGGTCACCAAGTTATGGTAAAAAGTAAGAACATTGGAAAAACGAACAACTGTCAGGGAATGCCCTATACGAGTTATCCTTATCCAACTGATTCTTTTTTTTTTATAAGAAAAATTAAAGTATTAAACTTGCGTTGGAGTTTCTCTTTAATTTATAAGCATCTTTAAATGTGTAGGTTAAAAGTCACTTAAGTCTATTTCTTTTTTTTAAAAAAAAAAAAAAGAATCCTGTACTGAAATCCCACATGTTTCTGCACTCTTTTCGTTGCTATCTTAATGTGTTTGTTTCCTGCTCATGTGTGTTTGTTTCCTGCTCATGAAAGGGAAAGATTTGTCCATTAGTATGCGACTTCCCTGGTTGTCGTGGATTCGAACATATCCAACAATTTCAATGAGGTGAGGTTAAATGTCAACTATTTATTACCTGTTAGTGTATTTAGTCTCTTCCACTTCTCGACACGATTGTATTAAAGATGAGTGTCCATGTGTAGTTTGAGTCAATCGTTTAGAAAGTTCATAAATTCAGATCATAAATGTGGACTAGCTAGTCAGTGTTTTATGATGGATTATCTCTATCATTTGGAGAATTTTTACAATTATATTGACCAAACAATCCTCTTTCTTGCAATTGTATACTCTTGCCAAAGTCAAGGAAAAGTCAAGACTAGAATGCGGAAGACCAAGGGACGAGGTTATGGAGTAACAGACGTCGAGGACTTAATTGATTCAAAATGGAAGAGTCTGAGGGACTTGTAGAACAAAAAGGAATTTTGGAGGGCGAAATCAAATAATTTTTTAAAAAAATACCGGGGACTGTTACACTCATGGTTTCTTCCTAACATATGTCACGCCCAGCGTCGCGCAATTTGGTAGCATAACGCATTGTCACGTCCTGACAGTGACACGTAAGTTACACCACGTGAAAACCACGGTCTGTCCACGTTCAAGATTACCTCGGACAAACTCACAAACAGACAAACCAAGAAACGGATTAAGTGCATAGGAAGTAAAGTAACCCGATTTTCTTTCAAGTTATGCTCATAACGTCTAAGCTGCTTCTTACTATTTTGTTTGCGAATTAAAACGAGGAAGAAGATAGATGATGTCGGGAGTATCGGAAGAGACGCGGATGTCACTACAGGCATCGTCGATGTTTCCGGGGTTTAGGTTTTCGCCGACCGACGTTGAGCTCATTTCCTACTACCTCAAGAAGAAGATGGAAAGTGCCGACACGTGCGTGGAAGTTATTCCCGAAGTCGAGATTTGTAAACACGAGCCCTGGGATTTACCTGGTAATTTACAACAATTATATATCACCAACCCTTTCCTTCTTTATCCTCAATTTAAGATTTTATGGATATATAACTTTTAATTAAAACTATGAAATATTGTTGCATGTAACAGTTACTAAGGTCTATGATGATGATTTAGTTATTTTTACATTATGAAATTTAAAGATTGAAATAAGATTTAATGATCGTATGGTTTCTCATCCTCCCTGGAGATTGATAGATGCAATAGCCTGATGTTAATATGTCTGTGCGTGTCACGAATGATCCTAATGTGTCTTCCACCATCAGAATAGAATTTGCTACGTGGTTGGCTTCACGGATTCCCTACATGTGGCCTTTTTTTTATTTTTGGTGTTCAAAATATATTTGCAAATTCTGCTTATAAGATTTATAATTACTTGCGAAACTATTCAACAAAACCTGAACTAGGCACCAAATGAGAACCACATAATGTGAGAAACTCCTGGGATTTCAGGAAAATGGCATGCTTTAGCGGTAGTTCAGCGTAGCATCACAAAGCTGCAAAAAATGTCTGAAATTTATGTTTGAATAATTATTAATTGAAAAATATTGAATAATTAATTCTTATGTTTTGATATTTTAGAAATATGCAAAATTTAGTTGAACTGTTTCACTAAGTTGTCTTGGATATATGTTAAATTGATCTGGAAGTGTACAATTATATCTGATGACAAAGAAGTTAATTTGATTCTCTCCTTTCTATAACGTAGCAATAAAAGGGTATGAAATTTACTAACAGGATTTACCTTGTCAGCGAAGATTTTAGACAAACTTATTCAATTTCATGGTAATGATTTCAAATGTAAATTTGTTTTTGGCTTCATGATGTGAGAAGTTTCAGTACAAAACTATGAGCTGTGTTCAATTCACTGTTTTCAACCATCTGTTAATCTTTTTCAAGAGTTTTTCAGAAGTAAAGAATATGACGCTGGATGAACTTATGTTCTCCTATCATTCCAAAGTACAATTTCTGTTTTATCCTTCTATTTTCAAAATAATATCGAGACTCTGGTTGGTCCTGAAGTTCCAATGTGGGAACTAAGGTGATATTGTGTAACTGATTAGCTTTTGGATCGTCTTTAACCAGGGAAATCTGTCATTCAATCTGAAAATGAGTGGTTCTTCTTTTCGGCTCGAGGAAGGAAATACCCAAATGGTTCACAAAGTAAGCGGGCAACTGAACTTGGTTATTGGAAGGCAACGGGAAAGGAGCGGAACGTGAAGTCAGGTTCTGATGTAATTGGTACAAAGAGGACTCTTGTATTCCACGTTGGTCGTGCACCAAAAGGGGAAAGAACAGAATGGATTATGCATGAATACTCCATGAAAGGAAACTCCCAGGTCAAACTCTTCTCAATCCTAGTCATCAAAATTATATATATGACAGAAGATGTTCATTTCTTAGGACACTTGGATTGCAATCTTATGTACATTATGCCATTAATTATCTTAGTCCTTTTGAGTTTTGCTACTTTATCAACCTGTAGGAAGAAGTTTTGTCAATTTCTCTGCTTAAAGTAGTCACTATCATGTCTGTTTGATTGAAATTTTGTTTGTTTGGACACCCTAACAAATTAAATTCCCTCTGCCTTCGTAGTATCATATGTTTTCTTAGTTGTATTGGTGAGAAAAGAAGAGCTTGGAATGTGTTCTTTTATTACCTTTCTGTCTCTAGTAAGGAATCAACCATGCCCGCTATGAAGAGTCTAAATACGAGAAAAAGACTAAGTTCTCGTCTTTTAAGTATGAAGCAGAAAAAACTGGCTTCAATACGTTGTCTTTAACTCTTAAAAAAAAATGTTTCAATTGCCAATTATGACTTGCACGCTTCCTTTTCTTTTAACTCCTTGCTCTTTCTCTTCGAAAGTTGCAATGCCTGCAGTCTAATAATTCTAGATTTCCATCCTAAAGTATACATGTAGTAGGATGGTGGGTTTACGATGGTTTACTTATAATTTAAGGTAGAAGGCTACAAGCGTAACTATTTGTTATCATAGCAAATCATTTGTGATGACATAAGAACAACTCAACTAAAGCTCCACCTTCTTTTTTTCCCTTTTTTTTTTTTTTACTTTTTCTAATCCAGACTTTATTTGGATTCTGTTGCACCAATGAGAAAGATCTTGAAAACTTAAGGAAGTGTCTGCGTGATTTAATGTAGTCGTGAGATTTATAAGAAAGTAATTTTCACTTGTAATATGCTTCGTTTCCCAAAATTGATGGGAAATATGTTCGTGAAATGCAGGATTCTATGGTTGTTTGCCGTTTGAGGAGGAATGTTGAGTTCCAGTCTAATGACACACCAAGTCGAGCTTCTCTAAATGAAAGTCCTCTTTCGAATGCGCAAAGTAGTGGTAATGCTGCTTCAGAAAGTGTTATTGACCGGACAGGAGTGTCTGAAGGGGAAAAAGCTGAATGCTCAAAGAAATGTAGTAGCGGTAATGATTCTTTCTCAATTGAGCAGCTTGACCCTACATCTGAATGTGAACAAAAGCTATCAGATGGGATTACCTTGGCAGAATCTTCAATTCTCCAGAAGGTGCTTGATTGTTGGTGTATATCTTTACCTTTATCATATCATATTTCTATTCAGTGGGCTTTGGTTACAGAATGCAACTGATGCAATAGCGTTGATCTTCAGATAGAAAGTTATAGGCTCAATATCTTCAAGTTCACGACCTATAAAATTGTGATTTTTTATGAGAATTTTTTGTCTTGAATACCAGGATTTTGATTCCGAAGACGACTTCTATGCCGATATACTGAAGGATGACATAGTCAAACTGGATGAAACTTCATCGTTGAACATTCCTGGGTTCCTTGCGGTTGCTAGCAAGCCTACCACAGACAATAGTTTCCAACACCTATTCTCACAAACACTTCCAACGTCAGCATCTCCTTTCCTAGGAGCAGCAAACCACAGAGTCAACTTGAAGAAGCCAGCATTGGCAGAGGCGTTTGAGAAGGTGGACTTTGGACAAAGGGGAAAAGAAAAAGAGAGGCCGCACGACTCACCAAAATGCGTGTTTAGTGCACTCTCACGACAATTCGGTACAGGGGGACTGATATCTGTAGTTTCAGTTATCATGGTTGTCCTGGTTTTGTTGGTGTCACTGTTGGGAGGTTCTCAGCAAGTCAAAAGGATTGCCTATGCCACCATATACAAACTGTCTCTACACTGAATGTTGCAAGGCATTCTCAGTCCCCCTTGCTCCAACACCAAGATATCTGTCAACAAATAATGTGCTAAGTTGATCTTTTTCTTTTTTTTCCTTTACTGTTCTCGAATTAAGCCTTTGGTGTGTTTGAATTCTTACCAGGATCTTCTAGATTTTTAATTTTGGATGAACCTCCTGTTTCCATGTTACTATAGTCGCATACACAGCTATAAAAATTTATGCATTCATCACTTCCTCAAACATAAAGGGGAGCGTAGTTAAAAGGGCCAGCTCGTGTAACAAGAAATGTGGAAAGGTCAATAGTAGCATTCACTATAGTGTGAATGCCATTCCCAGAAATGTAAGAGGCAAAATCTTTTCTCGAGTCGAGATGCCTGATTCCTATTCTCGTTCTCGTTACCCTCTATGAACCAAGCACCCCCGATTTTGTTGTCACTTGTTAAACCAATCCTTCAACACCATCATGTATAAATCACTACACCAGCAGTGACTTGGAACATCGGAGAACAATCTGTCAATAAGAATCATATCCAACATCTGAATTGGAACCATGTTTCCAAATGAATATTTGTGTCATGATCACTTGATAAAAAGTATCTGAGAAAAATATACGCGTGGGATCGTTAGAAATATCACCGCCTCCAAACTTTGTTATTGAAGTTCACATTACTTCTTCGGGCTAACCAAAACGTACGATTCTATGCTCCATGGAGGTTAAGAATTACAATGGTTTGATACTTGACGGTTATCAGTTAATGTCGAGTACCTATTATATTGGTTGATCTAGCTACTCTTCCGGTCGCTCTTAGTTTACCAATATCTGTTAGGGCCTATCTGGATAAATACTGGCTTGAAGAGATATTGGTTATAGGTAATTAGCCCTTAATTTTCAAAATTTTTGCATGTCTTATATATGTTTGTGTATGTGTGTGAGACATGTGTGCAGGAGACTAGCCTAAGTCTCAAACTGCTTTGCATAAATCTTTTGCATTAATAGTGTTCACTTAGAAGTCTTATTTACATATCTCTACAAAAAAACAAAAAACAAAATGCACATCAAGTATCTATGAAAATAACACCTTGTAATGTTTGACAAATTGATACTAAAAACATTGCAAGATTGTCTTGATGTAATTACAGTGGTGTTTGGTAATTGAGTGAACCTCTAATTAATCCTTATAGACACATTAGAAACTATCTTGGGCACATAATAGTTGGCAGACAAAACATAGAAGCCATTCAAAAAAGGCTAACTCATTTAGAGTATGGGCCAAGGCCTATTTAGGAACATGAGACAATACATGGGAACGTTCGTTTGAATCAAATTGAGAAATCTATGACAAGGATCTAAATATAGTTAGAGGAAATTCAGGTGGGACAAATCGACGAGTTGGTGTGCTAGAAGGTGCACTAACCTTGCTAAAAATTATGCTACTATAGGTGGTGGCATGAACTAGTCACGGTCAAAAGTTCCAGATCTAAAGTATTTTGATGGTACTCAAGATGTAAAGGCACCAGAGAATTTCTTATGAAATATATAGCAATATTTTGACATTGTTAGTCTTTTAAACAGATATAGTAATGTTCACAAGCGTGTATGTAGTTGGGGATGCAAAATTGTGGTGGAGAGTTCGATTGAATAACAATTTAGATACGAGAAGATAGTGGATAGAAACATGGAAGGTTATGATCCATAAATTAAAGGACTAATTTCTTCTTTACAATACATTATAAGTTGCTCAAGAATCCCTACAAAAGTTATTACAAAAGGGAACAGTTCAAAGCTACGTAAATGCATTTACATCCACGATGTTGGACATCCAAAAGACGTTTGACAAAGACAAGCTTTTTATGTAGCACTCCAACCTTGCAGAACACGTACTAGACATTCATGATGATATCTGAGTATGTACCCCGCAAGAGTGGCATACTAAGATAGTCATTCGCTCAAAAATTCAATACAAAACTGTGATTTGCTTAAAACAATGTACTCGTAAGCGGAAATCATTAATTAAAACGGGCCCACTTTATTTTAGAACATTTTCCATTCATAGATACAATTATATCAAACATTAGTATTCAATAGTCATTTGGGCCCATTTCAGATATAGAACAAATCACTTGCATGCATAATGTCTTTACAATTCAATACAACACTTAAGACTACACTTTCAATACAACATAAAGAAATACATATACAAGTGCATACTGATCCCGACACGAAACTCTTACTCGAAGCCTTTCTGGAGACCTTAAAAAAACTTGAAAAGCCACGTTGCAATTTTGATAAGTTTTGCGAACTCAGTTGAGTGAACCATCATTGATGATTTCACCGAATCACATACACATATCACATATTTCACAGATATTCATTCAGATCATATTAACATTCCTGATATATCATCACACAGTTCATGTAACCAAGTATAGCAAACAGTTCATATCAATTTATCCCTCATTTCAGCTTTGCAAATCATTCAATGAATTTCAATCTTATAATGTTATATGCATGAGACTCACATTCGTTCTTATTGTTGTGACCGAGTGCCTATCACATACTTATACAAATACTAGCCCATAGAGCTCAGTTAGAACAGAATCACGGAGCATAGCTCTACGTGCAAAACATATATCACAGAGCAAAGCTATATGTGGAAGCGTTTCATACTAGCTACTCAAGTTACAACGCTTTTATCTAAGCATGCATTTTATGAAATGTATCAAATACTGATTATTTCATATTAGATAATCACATATAATGTTCAATCAGAAACTCATTATCATCGGATCTAAGTTCGACATTCAACTTTCGTTGAGAATTCACATATCATATAGGATTTCACATCAAATCAAAGCACTTTCAATACATGCCTAACTATTATACTCCTCGGACTTCAAGTCCGGAATTCAGAAACATGTCATAAACAATTCAATAATATTGGAAGTGTAAACGAATTAAATCAAATCAATCCTAAGAAATCATCTAGGTTAACTCACAGTACACTCCAATATGCTATTGCCTGGGTGGTCCGGCAATATTTGACTGGCGTCCAATGAGTTCCTCTATATCATATAAACACATTTACAAAGATCACAATTTTGCACAAATGTAAATGTATTCTTTGATGCACATCGATGTATAGAAAGTATGCACACTGCATGTTTAATGACAATCCTGGGTATCTATTTTATTCCTTATCATCAATTCATTCAGATATCAAAGCCCTCATTAATACCATTTGTATTCACAATTTGGACCATAATTAATCAATGTGAAACCAATTACAAAACTTTATTGACCACCTCAGATTTTGGATTTAACATACATACAGGTCAACTTTGCATAATTAATCTGATAAGGAAATTGTCAAAATCAGGCAATACTTTCTTCTGAAAAGTTGTTCTCCAATGTTTTAAGTTTCTAATGATACCAAGAAAATTCAATTCGGTTCTTTATTCTATGAGTTATGTTTAAAATACCACAAACTGTGTGCATTTGAAATTTTGGCTAATGCACGATCATGCATTCAAGTTGTACACCTCATATCTCTCAATTCCAGTATCCAAAAATTACAAACTTTATACCAATTTAAAGCTAAGATAATAAGATATCATTTTGTGAAGACATATATGTCTTATTCTGCCTATATCAATACAGTTTATTCAATAACAACAGGAATTGATTTCTGTCCCTGGTAGTGCTACTGCCTAAGCCAAGACTTATTTTCAAGCTCAATTTCAAGACCCTTAAAGACAAAATTCAAATTTAATTCTTCTTAACATTTATAGCTAAATGTCTCTAGTTTAATTTAAATAAAAAATCATTTTATTTAGAAATCTACAGATCAAAATATAGCCAAACTACCGAAGCATGTTTAGTAAAAACATTCCAGTTATCAAATTCCACCACATCTCAACATTTTCATCCTAACACCCCCTTTCAAGATAACTTTGCATGATCATTATGACAAGAAAAATGGTGTATTTCAGTAACACCTTCTTCTAGCCAATTGTTCCACTATATTTCCAGTTCTAATAGGACCAAAATCATACAATTTTATTAAGTATACTGAAAGTTATATTCAAAACATTTAAGACTGTTTTAAAAACTGTAACAGAACTCCTAACTCGACTTCCAGCCAAATTTTGAAATGCTTAGAGATAAAATTAACATTCGACTTATTTAGAGAAGTTGTAGAAATATGTCTCTAATTTATTATGAATAAAGAATCAATTTATTTGGATATCTACAGTTTAAGATATCATCAAAATAATGAAGTCTGTTCAACGAAAATTCTCCAGTTCATAACAATCTAGCATACATCTTCACCAATATCTCATGCATTTCAGTCCAATTCACACATCATTCTCAAACCATTTAACATGCCATAAACACTAATCTTTTACTTACATGTTCAGTTCTAATCCCAACTCAAAAAATCACTCCAAATTAGTACTCCAAACATGCAAAATCATCACACATTCAAGATGGAATTAAATAACTTTCAGCTATGAAGAAACAACAACATTCAGTTGGTTCTTTAGCTATTTTGTGATAGGTAAAAGCATGTATTTAGAATGGTAATTTAGCATAGCTTCAAGGAAAAAAACAAAAAGGGAAAGATAGCAGCAAGTTTCGGTGGTGAGAGATGAGAAGAGAAGAGAATGAGTTTGGTTGAAACAACATGTAGAAACTTTACATCTAAGGTGCTAGATGTCACCATATTATTTCAACATGTTTCCTTAAGCATGTAAGCCACTTATCCCTTCCATAAGCTACCAAATGTCACCATTAAGGCTAGGTCACATGTCATTTAAGTACAGCAGCCACTTGTCCATTTATCAATGCCATTTGTCATCAACTTACCAGCCCATTTGTCACACAATGATTGGTCCATTTGTCAATTCATTACTAGTTCATTTGTCACCAATTTAACTATGTCAAATGTCATCAACTTACCAGCCCATTTGTCACACAATTATAGGCTAAATCATTCAAATTTTTCATGCATCAATTTATCTTACCACTTGGCATTTGTCCTAGTCCAAATGTACCTCAAATTTTCGAAATTTTCTAAGATTTGCCAAAATTTCCCAAACAACAAGTAGCAAGATCAAAACAGTTTTTAACACATTTAAACCACAATTCTCAATATAATCACATTTATAAATCAATTATTCCAAAAAAATATCATGAATGGATGTACAATCATATTATTGTGCAAAAATGAATATTATCACGTATGCATATGCCATATTTTGCATAAGCATGAATTGTACATTCTAACTTCTCAAAAATTTCTCATGTTCACTATTCAAGTCTTATCATAGGTAATGGGATGTTACATTTTAATTTCTTAGTTAGGTTTCAGATGGGGTCACAGATTAAACTACGTTGACAAAGGGTGCAAGGTCTTCTTAATATGATTGTAAAGGTAGAATGTTTGGTAGACTTACATCTGAATAAGGATAAAGAGGTAATATGGACCTTTAACTTGTCTAAGCATTAGGTGAAAATAAAACATGGAAACGGCAACCCAAAATATGATGGAAAAAATGATGCAATATGATAAGGAAAAGAGCTAAATGTATGGTAATGGATTTGCTTTGAATGGACGTAAAAATAATGGAAACACTGGGTCTTTGATATGCGATAGACCACACTTTATGCTGAAGTGTTTGAAACGAGAAAAACTTAATACAATGGAGGTTGAAGATGAAAGTGAGTGTAAAGTAGTCATATTGGTGAACCTATTATAGCTCTTGAATACTTTGTCAAACAAAGTATGTGCTACTCATTCTTCACTATTGAATGTATCAATTAAAATAAATAAGGCAAAACTAGTGATAATGGTTGACACGAGTGCTATAAATGGTTTCATTGTAAACATAATTACTGTTAAGTTTTAATTGAAGGTGAGTAAGAGCACAAACCATTTGAAAATGGTGAATCTGAAAGTTAGGGATGTGGCTAGTATATCTTATAATGTGCTCATTGAGATGGACAGTTAGAATAGAAAGATAAACATGAAGGTGATACCATGTGATGATTTTTAACATAATCCTCAGTATTGAATTTCTCCAATTACACAAAGATGTGATATATCAACATTTTGAATGGAATTATGTTCATATATGAGCATAAACCTTGCTTTGTAAAATGTCGAGATCTTAATAAAAAGAGGAACAGTGGTAAATCATCAATCATTTTAGCTATAATGGCAGAGAAAAGGTTGAAACATATTAAGCATACTTACTTTATTGCTATGGTTGAAGCGAAGGAAGGTATTATGTTAGAAGTCTCGAATGAAATTGTCTAATTGTTGGAATCATATCGAGATGTGATCTAACAAAACTGCCTAAGAAATTACCTTAAAGGAGAGTAATAAATCATAAAATAGAATTAGAAACTGGTGTAACTCGTCCTGCTACTGCTCCAAATCAGATGTCTTTGTTAGAATTAAAGAAATTGTAGAAACAATTGAATGAATTATTGGAAGCAAGCATGCAACCTTCAAAAGGTCCATATAATGCCCCACTTCTATTCTAGAATAAGGTAGATGGATCATTAAGGATTTGTTTCAATTGTTAAGTATTGAATAAGATGACCATTAAGAATAAGTATCTCATTTTCTTCGTATAAGATCTTATAGATAGGTTGAGTAAAGCTTTTATATTTATAAAGCTAGATCTTTGCTCAAGATATTGACATGTTTGGATTGTGGAAGGAGAGAAATCAAAAACCACTTAGGTAACTAGGTATGGTGCATGTGAAATTTTAATAATTACTTTCTAATTGACCAATGCATCCACTATGTTTGCAATCTTATAAATAATGTGATATAGGAAGTTTTAACTGATTTCATAATTATGTTCCTAGATGATACTATAGTTTATAACAACTATATGTAAGGGCATATGGTTTATTTGGAACAAGTGATAGAATGTTTGAATAAGAACTAGCAAAAGTGTGATTTTGCTAGATGAAAAATTAAAAATTTGGAACACTTAAGTAGGTAAAAATGAAGTTCGAAATAATCTGAAGAAAGTGTAGGTTATTATAAAGTAGCTAGCCACTATGAAAGTGACAAAATTACAATCCTTTCTCGATCTTGCAAACTATCATCAAAAGTTTATCTACTTCTACTTTCAAAAGGTAGCACCTCTTATGAATTTACTAAAAAAGGAGAAATGCGGCTAGACAGATCAATGTATGGATGCCTTTGATAAGTTAAACAAGCCATTGCATCGGGACCCATTTTGAGATTGTTAGAATTTGAATGACCTTTTGAAATTCAAATGGATGCCTTAGATAAAAAAAAACTGGAGGTATATTGGTTTATGAGGGACATCTTGTGGCCTCTGAGAATAGAAAAATAAATGATACGAAAATTGGTTTTCTACGGGTGTAGTGTATTTACTTATTAGAGTTGAATTTAAATAGACAATATAACAAATACTTTCTTCAAGGTGCAAAAGAAACTATTAGCTTAGTATCTAAGATGGCAAGATTTCTTGATTGAGTATGATATGTAAAAACTAGAAAAGTGTAACCAAATAGTCGATGCCCTTAGTAAGAGAGAGGTGTTAGGAGCCTACTACAATTTGTCCCGAATTGAAGTAGAATTGATGAAAAATATAAGCAAAATGGTAAGCTTGATACTAGTTATTGTTAGTTGGTGCAAGAAGTTCAAGATGGCGTGACCAAATGGTATTGGCTCAATAATAGGCTACTTATAGGAAAAGGTGGAAAACTATTTGTTCTTTAGTTTGACTGAATTAGGAGATAACTCATACATGAGTCATATGATTCACAGTAAGACATCTAGGAAGGGAATGGATGATGATATTATTTGTTACATTCATATGTTTGGCTTCATATGGAGTAGAACATTAAAACCAACTACTGAACTTATTTAGTTTGCCAATAAGATAAGGTGGAGAGATAAAAGCGAGAGGAATTGTTAAAGCCTTATGATTTTATTATAAAATTTTTGAAAATTAATGACAAGACCTTGACGTTGGTGGTGGTATATCAATTTGCCAAGTTTGTTGTTCTCATTATGGCTACAACATCTTACCTAAAATAAATTGCAATTGACTTATTCTATTAAGATATTGTGAAGCACTTTGATGTTCCATTTGATGTAGTAAGTAATTAGGACAATCAATTCATTGATAGATTTTAAACTTCTTGGATTAAAGTTCCCCATACAAGTCATCCACAAATAGATGAGCTAATCGAAATGATAAATGTATTGATGGCTTGAGGCATTACGTGAGTTCCAACCAGTTGAAATGATAGAAGGGATTAATTCCAAAATATGATAGTCCCTTCTAAGTCATCAAGAAGGTAATGTTGCCTATTAATTTAAGTTACTTAAAAGGCTAAAGGTTAATCAAACTTTCCATATGAGTTTTCTTTATAGGTTCTATAAAAACATGGAGGAACCAAAACAAATTAAGCCAAAATATGCCCATCTAATGGTGTATAAGTAATTTAACAAGGACATAAGCAAGATCCTTGACCATAACATAAGAAAATTTGGTGGATGAAATTTCTTGTACAATAGTTTGTAACCTCAAAGAAGCAAGGTGTGTCATATATACCAACAAAATCAAACACATTACTAATACAACATAAACGCCAGTCATCAAACATTACACCAGCAACAAAGATCAAACATACTAGGACACTTTCTCTATGTACCATTTCTTAACCATATTTGTAAATTAGGAGAATGCAATAAAAATAAAATTGAAACTATGAAGATGTGATAATGGAAAGGTATGAATATATTCACATTTATTAAGCTCAAAATTTTACAAGTATGAGAGGATGGGGACAGCATGGAATTATTTTTAATTTGATATACAACATAAAATAAATCCTAAAAATTTATACGAACAATTATCCCATAATAGTTGAGCTAAGGAAATATAAATGCAACAAGTAAAATGGTTGAAAATAAATGACGTACATTGCCAAAAGCAAATACAAGAACATATGGTAATTAAAATATATTAAAATTTATCTATTTAATTAGTTTAATTTATCTATATATAATCATTCATCTTCTTATTTTAAGCATCAAAAAATAAATTCATTCACTAAAAGTAGAGCTTGTAAAGTCCTAATCTTATAGATTTTAAATTGTAAAATAATATTTGAAAAGGTCAAAGAGTAATACCTTTACTATAATTTTCAATTTTATAAAAACCACATTTATCATTTAATTTTATTAAAAAGTCATCTTAATAATATTATAAGTAGACAAAATTGTCCTTTCATAAACCATCTGTAAAATAAAATAACATAAAAGTCTATATGAAACCTTCATAGCAATATAGCAAGTGGGTAACCTGAATCTGTCAGTAGTTAACTCAAATTGGTTAGGGGTAACTTTAATTAGTTAGTGGATAATACAAATTGGTTAGTGGGTAATACAAATTGGTTAGTGGATAATCCAAAACTTTACCCGATAATAGGTTAAAAATAATATTCATTTGACTATTATTAGTTGGGTTAGAATTTGTTAATTGCTCTTCTTCATTATTGAATGGGATTAAGATGAGACGAGAAACTAAGATTGAGGCGAGAAACTAAGATTGAGGAGAGAGGAAAAGTTTGGGAGTTATACAATTCGAAGGTGAGTTTTGTTTTTAAATAATTCAAAATCAAAATAAAAAATCGGGCCATTGTCCGTATAATTATTCTAGTAAATGATACCAAAGCCTAATTAGAACATGCATATCTACTTATCATATACTATGTTGTTGTGTTATAAATGAATCCTCCACTTCATAATGTAAGTTAGATGTTATTCATTATTTAAAAGTGTTAGGCATTACTCATATATAAAATCATTGCTTTTATGAAATAATGAGAGCTATTTCTCCAAAACTAGAACCATTTGGGATAGAAGCAATGACAATCAAATTTAAAATTAAGAAGTTTAACAAGAATAATTCCTTATTATAGAAGTGGAAGATGAAAGTTATCCTTATAAAGGATAATTATTTTGCGGACATTAGTAGGAGGCCAATAGACTTTACAAATAATTACAAGTGGAATGAAATATATGGATGATATTATAAATCTTCATCTAGCTTTAGCTAATGCACTTTTTCTAACATAAACACGATTGACCACATGGACGTATAGTTTATCTTGTCTATAAGTAATTATAATGGACGCTATTTTGTACATGAGCATGTGCCAATCCACATCCTTTATATTGTCCCCCCATAAATTCTAATATGAGCACGATAAATGTTTTATACTTGACAAATATAAATACAAATGCCTAAAGAAATTATTTCACCTCAACTTTTGGTGGCTCAAGATTGCCTTACTGTAACACCATATATGATGATAAGTTGACGACCTAATTACTAGCAATTAATATAAACCTAACTCCATTAGGGTTTAGAGTGATACTATTATCATTTTGAAAACGTTAAGTTGCAATGTGATATTATAAATAACAATAAAGATGATTCAAAATTTTAACAAATATTTAGGTGTGATTTATATTTAATTTGGTAATACTAGCAATAAGTAAAAATATACATCAATAAAATTTCAAAATTTTTAATTTCTTACAAATATAATTCAAAGTCTAAAAGAGTTAGCCCCTATCAGTCTTATTAATATAGAATACAATATACAATAAATATATTTATGACAACATATACATGAAATTCTTAATTAATAAACTGTTAATATTTTTAATTAAATCTAAATAAAAAATAATTAACCACTTTTATTATTATAAAAATATTATTATTATTTCAATTTATTAAAATCTTACATGTTATTTGATGTAAATAGATGACAACCCACAAAAAGTAACTACAGAAGTTAACTATAGACTTTATTTATAATAAATTAAAAATTTAGGTATTTGATTGATGCTATTGAAGGTACTTACATTCCTGGAATAATCATAAGTGACAACATTATGTTATTACAAGAGTTGGTGAAAGCTTATTCAAAGAAGAAGGGTATATTAACTTAATATCTTAATATTGATCTTAAAAAAGCTTATGATAGTGTGGATCGGATTTTATAATTAAATTTCTAATTGTTATGGAGTTTCCTAATGCCTTTATTCATTGGATCAGAAAATGCATCACTTCTCCCTCTTATAACATTCTTGTCAATGGTCAGACCATAAAACCATTCAAAAGTTATAAAGGAATATGCTAAGGTGATCTCATTTCTCCTTATCTCTTTGCTCTAGTTATGGAAGTGTTCAATAGACTCCTTAAAGGGGTTGTGGAAAGAAGAAAGATTTCAAATATCACTCCAAATGTAGGAAATTACAAATTACCAATCTTTGTTTTGCTAATGATCTCATTCTACTCAAAGTTGACCCTATATCTGTTTCAACCCTTATGAAAGCTCTCAAGGTCTTTAACAAAATATTTGATCTCCAAATTCATTACTCCAAAAGTGGTCTCTTTCTTTCTAATATTGTTATTGACTTGGAATTCCAGAAACAGCTTCAAAGTTAAACACAAGAGATTTTAGCAATTTGATTGATAAGATCAATAACATAATATCTTGATGGAGCTCAAAAAATCTCTCCACTGTTGGTAGAGCACAACTCATTTTCTTTATTTTGGATTCCATTAATGTTTATTGGGCAACCCATATTACTTTTCCTAGCAACATCATCAAAACCATTGACAAGATTTTCAATAATTTTTTGTAGTTTGGCTGCAAAGAAACTCCTAGAGGGCCAAGATGAAACAGAGGGATGTGTGTGTCCCTAAAGATAATGGAGGCCTTAACATAATTAGTCTAAAAATGTGAGCATTGTCATGCTCACTAAGGGGTTATGGAGACTTATAACTAACAAGTAGACTTTATAGTGTTACTGGATTCATAATTTATTCATAACTGAAAAAATATGCTTCTTCAACTACAAAAGCCATCTTCAAGATGAGGAAAAAATTCAGATATGATTTTATTTATCTCTTAGGAAATGACAAATCAATTAGTTTGTAGCAAGATAATTTGCTACCAATAGGTCCTTTGGAGAAAGTGGATATTGCCTCAACCCTCAGACCATTGATCCAACAAGGAGCTTCACTTGCTAAAACACTCTCAAACAAGGATATTATCAAACCTATATCAATTCCTAATTAGCTGAAATCATAGATTATCTAAACAACTATTAACATTGAAAATGACAACATCATCTAGAAACACACTTGTAATGGTATCTTCAGCAATATATCTTGCAGGGACATTCTTCTTAGAAATTTTGGAAACACTTGATTGGACTAAGATTGTATGGTTTAGCTATCAGCAACCTAGAGCTTTCACCACATAATGAGAGCATCAAGACTATCAGAGATGCTGCAAGGCATCTTATATTAAAAGAAGAGCATTTAAGAGCCTCAAAGATGTCTTCTAAGATATATGTAGTTGGCTCTAGCTCACATGAAGTTGTGAACAAGAAGCACAAGGATCATTATGGGCATAAGTAGGAAAAAAACAAGATACGCCATCACTCTACTTAGGACTCTAAGAAGGCCAAGTGGAATCAACATAGAAAGAATAAGCGTCTCTTCAAGAAGAGGAACATGAAATGTGTCAAATGTTATTATTATGAAAATAAGGAATGAGCCTAAAAAAGTTCAACAGTATAGTACGTACATTTGTTTAGTGAATGTTTCTTGTTCATTTTTTTTAACTGAATCACATCCTTTATGGATTGCAGACTCAGGAGCAACTAATCATGTAACGAAGGATAGAGATGTCTTCATAAAGTTTTGGAAGATCTCATATGGAACAAAATGGCTTTATATAGGTGATAATTCCAAAGTGGTTGGATTGGCACATGCAAATTATACATGTGAGGTGGTCAACTCTTTATCCTATACGAAGTGTTGTATGTTGCATAAATTTGACAAAATCGTTGTTCTTTGATGATGTTTGTTAAACTTGGTTTTAATGTAAACTTCCACAATGATGGAATAGATTTGTACCTCAAAAGTATTTGTTATAGAGGTTTTATGATTAATGGTTTTATTGTACTTGATGTTGTGGCTACAAATAATAATATGAGTTATATATTAGTTATATCATCTAGTACTTCGAACAATGATGCAATCTTGTGGCATTCTATATTATTTCATATTGGGTAAAATCGAATAATTCGATTAACTAAAGAGAGCCTTTTAGGTAATCTAAGTCAAATAGATCTACATACAGGTGAACATTATCTAGCTGATAAAATGATTAGACAACCTTTTGGAAAAGGAACATGAGCTTCATACCCATCACAATTAGTTCATTATGAATTATGTGGTCTAATGAATATAAGGGCAAGATATTGGGTTGTGTATTTTATCATTTTTATAGATGATTATACTCGATATGGTCACGTCTATTTGATTTTTCACAAATCATAAGCATTAAGTTGTTTCTTCTAGTACATGAATTTAGTTGAGCATCAATTAGAAAGGAGGATAAAAGAATTCTAAACTAATCGAGGACAATAGTAATTATTTGATGAGTTTAAAATTTTACGTGATGAAAAAGGAATATACAGATAGTTGACTATTCTTGAATCCCACAACAAAATAGCATATCAGAAAGATGTGATAGAACATTACTAGAAATGATTAGGTCCATGATGGCATAAGTAAATTTGTTAATCACCTATTAGGGTGATATATTGCTAACAACCATTTATGTACTTAATCGAGTGCCTACAAAATTAGTTACAAGAACTTTGCGTGAGTTGTGGACGGGTAAAAAACCTAACATGACAACTCTTAGACCTTTGGGGTGTATTGCCTATGTTCATGATCTCCCTCATAAATATAGAAAATTATGTCCAAGGGAAAAGAAAAGTATTTTTATTAAATACTCAGAACACTAAAAAAGGTAGTGCTTATAGGTGTACAAGGTAATGAAGGTGTAATTGAATTTGAATTGTGAGATATAACATTCTTATAGAATGATTTTCCAAAACAAGGTGAAATAAGAAAGACCTATTTCTATATGGGCCTCTTTATTAGTCTAATTCTATTATGAGAAATCAAGACATGGAACTTAACCCAGTCGGAGCAATTTGAATATTGAAGAATTAACTCAAAATCAATTCACTTTACAACCTACTGAAAGTTTACTCATGGTATCTAACCTAAGTAAGAGTGTTCAGAAGATTCATAAATTTGTTTTTAATGAACCTCATTTATGAACAGTAATTAAAAAATTATTTCACGATGTTGTTTTGATATTAAAAAAGAAATTAATATGATTGTCCCAAAAGAGGAGGATGAGCCAAGGGAAATATAAATGAGGCTCTTACGAGTCCTGCTAAAGAAAGATGGATGAAAGCAATGAAAGAAAAAATTACTTCTTTAGGCTCCAATTAAGCATAGGACTTAGTTGACCTTACTAAAACGTGAAAAGCTATTAGGAACAAGTAGGTTCCTAAATTAAAACAAAAGGTTATTAGCAGTATGGAAAGATACAAAGCACGCCTTATAGCTAAGGGATATACACAACATGAGGGAATTTATTATGAAGAAATTTTTTTCACCTGCTTTAAGATTTGTTGTAATCCATCTTATTATAACTAGTATAGATCTTGAATTACGTCAAATAAATATAAAGACTACTTTTTTATATGGAGAATTAAAAGAAGAAATCTATATGGAACAACTTATAGGTTTCACTAAGACATGCTAAGAACATAAAGTGTGTCGGTTATTAAATTGATTTATCATTTGAAGCAGTGTTTAAAACGTAATTCTTTCATATGATTGATGAAGACCACTATATATATATATATATAAAGAGATTCAAAGATAAATTTTATCTTTATATATGGATGATATTTTGATTGCTAGCAATGATTGTAGGTTCATTAAGCAAATCAAAGGCTGGTTATCATCTTAATTTAAGATTCAAGACATTAGTCAAGTTGCTTCCATTCTTTGAGTTAAGATTTCAAGATATCGTTTAAAGAAATTACTATCACTTTCGTAAGTAACATATATTCAATGAATCCTTGAACAATTTCGTATGTAAGATTTCAAATCAATTGATAATCATATTGTTAAAGGCGAGAGCAAGAAATTTTGTTCTATAACACCATAACAAAGGGGAAAATGAAGAAATATCCTTATTCTAGTGTAGTTAGAAATCTCATGTATACAATGATGTGTACATAACTAGATATTTGTTATATTGTTGGAATAGTAAGCAGATATCAGTCAAATCTAAGGTACGTTAAAACCAATAAAAAGAATATTGAGGTATCTAAAAGATACTGTGGACTATACATTATTATCAAGGAAATTACCTACTATATAAGGGTATACAAATGCAGACTGAGGAGATTTAGATGAAAGAAAATCTATCTCTAAATTTGTTTTCTTAGTGAATAATGGAGCAATATCAAGGAAAAGTAAAAAACAATCATTTACTGCATTTTAGACAATGGAAGTTGAATTCGTAGCATTCTCTACAGTAATAAAAGAAGTTATATACCTTCGAAAATTCTTTGTTCATCTAGGAGTCACTAAAAGCAAAATTGATCAAGCAGTAATCGCTTATACAAAAGCTCCTAAATAAAGCCAAGCATATAGATACCAAATAGAATTATGTAAAAGATGTCGTTGCACTAGAAGAAGTAAACTTGAAATATATATCTATATGAGATATGGTGATAGACTCAATGACAAAGCCAATTTCCTGAGATGTGTATATAGCACATGTGAAGTCTCACAAGCTACATAGATATTGAAATGTAATAAGAGACATTTTTCGTTATATGTTCATTCAATGGTAATGTGACATTTCAATGAGAGTATAATACTTGATTCATATCTGTGTGTGTGTGTGTGTGTGTGTGTGTGTGTGTGTGTGTGTGTGTGTGTGTGTGTGTGTGTGTGTGTGTGT
>JANIJH010000008.1:11042781-11072259 GCA_024520975.1 Erythroxylum areolatum
TGAATTTTTTTTCGGGTAATTCGGGCTTTACCCGAACAGTACATTTTTGGCCCGATTGGCCCGAATGCTCACCCCTAAATATAACGTATTAAGACATATGGTTGCACATATAGCTGACGCATCATTGTCTAAGCATTCAAAAGTAGATTATTTAAAAGTGGATTTCAAGACAAGAACATGCAAAACTGCAAAAGAAAAAACATTAAGAATATAAGCTTCAATTGCCATTTACATAGTCTACCAGATCAATAGTTAAAATGACTGTTATGAGTAATAATGGGGAAGTGTAAGCAGTAAAAAGCAGCTAATCTTTACAAGAAACGGGAACTCTTTTATTAGCAACTAGGAAGCCACAAAAAATTGTCAAACAAATTCGAGACAGTATTTCAGGGGCACGCTTCACCATCTAGATCGTTGTCAAATATGGAGAAATGGAGTCCTGCTCTCAAAGAACATAAATTCAATACCAACGAAAATGGGAAGAAGATTGAGAAGTTTGAAGAATGGAGACACAATGTTGGAGAAAAGGGTGGAACATCGTGGAATGATGTGTGGTTTGCCTTCCTGGATAGCTAGGAAGGCTGGGGTATTATCTATTAGATAGCTAAGTAGAGTGCTTTTGTCTAAAAGATTGTAGAGCCTTTGTCAAGACAAAGAGAACTTATGGGTTAAATGTGTGCACATATATCATTTTAGACACCTCAGTTTATGGACAACCTTACTTAAATCGAGGATGTATTGGACATTAAAGCAAGTTTTAACATTAAGGTAATGGCTACAAGGGTCTGTAAAGCATAAAGTATTCAGTGGTAGCAAGACTCTCTTTTAGTATGATAATTGGCATCCTAGAGGTCCCTTATATAGATTAGAGGATCTTCAACCTCTAAGGCCTTTTATTTCCCATAATTAAGGATGAAAATAGGTAGGGGTCGGTTCGGGTATTACTCTACCCATATCTATATCTATTTTTATGACTCAACTCATATCTATATCCATACCCATCGGTTTTTACGATTTACTACCTATATCCAAATTCATTGAATTGTTCGTATTTTTGGATATCCATCAGATTGTATAACACATAAACATATAACTTCTAAATAGAAAATATAAAAAGTAGATTTTTGTGAACCCTCTAAATCAAAATTACTTTAATAATAATAAGTCAAGATTTTGATTTGTATGTCTTAAAAAAACCATAAAATTGGAATAACAAAAATCAGAATGTCTATTGCAAAGACAACATAAATTTTTCACAATTAAAAACTAGAACAAAGATTGAAATATCCAAAGCTTCAAATTATCTTTACGTGAACTCCGCAACATTCAAATCTCCATCTTTATATCATTTGCATTATTATCATCCTATAAAAAAATAAAATATGTTAACAAATAGAGTCAAATTATAGGTTAATTTAATATTTAAAGTAAAAATGAATAAATGATGAGAAATAAAATGAATTACCAAATTAATCATTTCACTCGGTTCCTCTTCGCTTGCAACAGCATCATCAAAGATTGAAGCAATCGCATATAAACTTTGTAAAGCGGAATTTGTAAGGAAGATTCAATATGAAAATTGTACAGGTAAGAAGATTCAAATACAAATGTTGCAAATATTAATAAGGAAATATATACTACCTGAATAATCTCCAAGCATCCAATTTTGCAAGCACGTTAATGCTTCAATGGTATTAGCATGAAGTCTTGAGCGATGTGGACTAAGAACCATACCACCCATGCTAAATGTACTTTCTAAAGCAACTGTAGAAGCAGGTATTGATAAAACATCTCGGGCAATCATCCTCAATGTTGGATACTTGAATTCTTACTTCCAGTAAGCCAAAATGTCAAAAGTAGTTATTTTTAGGCATTGTATCTTCCTCCAAATAATAGTCTAGTTCAGATCTTAATTCTTTGATTTCTTATGCCTGGAAAAATCATCGCTATCTCCACAATTTGCTTGATGTTTTCCAAGATGGGTAGCCTCACATGAAGATGATGAAACAACTAAATTAGTACATTTGTAGAGTTCCTTATGTCCAAAGCATATTTGTCTTGATATTCTAACAATAGTTCATAAAGCAAGCTCCTCATCCTCTCAATCTCAATATTAGCTTTACTTCCATAAATATCACTAAAATAGAACTTAACGCAATCTATCTTATTTCTTGGGTCCAAAAAAGAAACAATAGCTAGCATTCCATTCATATGAAACCAATATTCATCGTACTTTTCAACCATATTTAGTGCCTTAGTTCTAACAATATCACAATGAGACGACAGTTGCTTAAATAACATTAACTTAATTTCACAAACATATCGAAAGAACAAGTTCACAGTGGGGTATTTTCTACCAAAAAAAGCCCTGTTATCTTGTAAAATACTCTCAATTTGTCACAAATAATGTTTGCCAACTTCCAATCTTCATCACTAGGCAAAGTCAATTATTCAAATGTTCCAACCTCTTGAAAACACCTTCGTATGGTAAAGCTATCTCAAGCATCAAATAAGTAAAAATCCACCTTGTCTTACAATCAAGACTTAACTTTTTAGAAGATGAAACTTTTAAAAAATTGGCTGCATCCTCAAACTTCTCTATGCTTTTAAGAGTTGATGCCCAAAATAAAATACAGTCACATTTTACCCAAACAAAATACAATCACCCATCGCATATGCAACAAATTTTCATTTAATATAAGAGAATTGGCATCAAGCTTCTCATGTAAAAGGTTCATCATTCCATCATTTGTTTTACAATTATCCACAACTACAGAAGAAATCTTGGTTTCTAGGCTAAACTCATACAAACACTCCTCTAAAAATTACAATAGAGTTTCCTTTGTATATGGGCATGGCACAAATATAAACCTATAAAATAAAATGATAAAAAATTTATTACAACTTAAATACAGAACACAAAATGGTTCTCTAAGTAATTAATATTTAGCATGTATAAAGGAACTAATTACTAAACATGCAAATTACTATATCTATATGTGGTAACCAAGATAAAGATTAAGCAAATAACATCTTAAGAAAACTTGATATTGTCAATAAGAAAGGAAACATGTTAAATCTAAGAAAATTAATTACCTTAGAATTCGATTTCTTAGAACCCAATCTCCATCAATGAAATGTCAGTTCACAACCATGTATCCTTTCTTTTGGTTGGAAGCTATCCACTTATCTGTAGTGATAGCAATCCTAGACCTATGATCCTCTAACATTTTTTCCAAGTTTAATTTTTCACTTAGAAACATTTTTAGGATATCATTTTCCAATGTATTATGAGATATTATCCTAAATTCATTGTTTAAAGTCACTACAAATCTTCTGAAACCAATGTGATCAACCATAGACAAAGGATGCTCATGCATTACAATCATATTAACTAACTCTCTTCTTGAGAACTCTTGGCTAAATTTGTAGGTTTGCAATGTTTTTTTCTCATCAGACTTAGTCCCACTCCCAATTAATAATGTTTTTTGCCTCCAACAAATCTTAAATGTTTCTTTGGATAACACTTGATCAAATGCTTGTGTAGATGAGAAGTCCCGTTCATTCCTTTAGCAAAAAGCTTCCCTTTGCAATGCTAGCCTTATCAACACCTTTTATAGTCAGTAAAGTAAACTCTAGCCATGCAAGAGAATTACGCTTCTTGCTTTTAGTTGCACCATGATCACCAAAGTCTATAGCTACAAGCTCCTCTTCGTCATAAGGTGGACTAGAGAAATTCTTTGTTGTGTGATTCTCAACTCCTTTATTAATGATCTGTTGATAATTCTCATATATTATCTCTTTTAACTTATAAGTCGCAAAAAAAACAACCTCTTTGATTTGTTATTCAATCTGTGAAAAAGGGGAAAAAACAACATGACTTTGAAATTAATTTGTTGAGAGAATGAGACTTTTGAGAGAATGTAAAATGGTATTTTGAAAAAAAAAACATTCATACCAAGTACTAAAAGTCTGCAGATCTGGGCTTTACAAAGTTACCAGTAAACATCAGAGAAGCTTGAGATGCAATTGGTGCCGGTGATCGAAAAAACCACCGCACTAAGTGGGTGGTTAGGCAATCACCCTATAAGGACAAAGAGACAACAAACAAACAACGTTTTATATGACTTGTTTTTGTAAAAGAGTATAATCTGCCAAAGTAACTGAAGGATCAACTAGGTATATAAAAGATTAAAGGAATTAATTAACATAATCTGATTTGAGACAGCTTTGCCATATGAAGGGATTCCTTTTACCTAGAAAGAGGTGAAATGTAGTTATAACCAGGTGAGGACTTCGCATGGGTATCAATCGGTTCTACACTTCCACTCACGGGCTTAGTTGTATCCTTGATAAGTAATGCATCTATATGAAACAACATACACACTCTTTAAACAGACGACCTTTGGTCTGGTGCGTCTCTGTGAAATGACATACACATTTTTTAAATAACAAATGCATCTCTCATATGAGTGATAAACAAGGCATGGATGGTTGGGTTGAGTGAGTGTTTTGAGAAGACTTTCTTCATAGTGTCTTTTCAAAAGACTTTCTGTTTCTCTTTCTTAAAAGACTACAACTAATTTTTTATTTAATATAAGAGAATTGGTTACTCGAAGACCGCAAAAAAACAATCTGAATCGCGTGGTTATCTGATAATAACTAGATCTTGAACACCATTTTACAGAAGTAATGAGTTACAGTAGCAGTCAGCTGTTTTATTATATCTACATGTCTAATTCTGGTTACCAATTAATGCATTCATGTTTTGCAGGCTCATAAAAAATGAGTTAATGAAAACAGGTCGAGTATGGGTATCCATCGGTTCGGGTTATCACTAGATTCATATCTAAATCCATATTCACATTCATTTTTCAACTTTCATTTAAAATCTATTTTTTAGTCTCCATATCTATTTTTTAGGGTCGGGTGGTGCAGATATTAATTGGGTTGAAAACCTAGTGTCATCCCTACCCATAATACAAAGATACAAAAGATGATCTCCAACTATCAACGGAGCTAGCCCTTACACTTGAGCAAAGGAATAGATGCTATCATCGATAGCCTACCAAATTATTATCTTAACTCGGATAAAGAGGATCAAGTGTAATGTAAAATGGACAAATCACTGATCTTCACTGCTAGGTCATGCAAGAAGCTTATATTACCTCCTAACTTGCCAAAGATACCCTATTTTTCACTAGTATAGGATCAAAATATACTAGCACATAGTTTCTTCACGAGGCTTGCTTTATGGAGCAGAATGCCTACAACGGAGTCACTCAATATTTGAAAGAAAATCCAACCATTGTGTACTATACCTAACACAGGCTGAGAGCATGAACCACCTCTACCTTAGATGCAACTATTCTTCATAGGTGTGGATCAAATTATCACTTCTCTGCTAAACATTAATTATTATGCAAACGATAAGCCAAGGACAATACAATAGGCATTAATTCTTAGGATAATGAATGGAACTAACTATAAGATGTTCAAGATATGCTTGACTATAGTGTTGAATAATCTATGGAAAGAGAGGAGTTCTAATCTATTTGGTGGAGATTAAAAGACTCCTGAGGAGCTATATTAGAAAACAACACTGCAAACTAGATTGACTGTAATTGCTAGAAGCCTGCAGCCTAACCTATCTCCAAGTATAAAAGAAAAATGGCACCTTTGATATATGCTTTCACTGATTGAGCTAATTACAACCCTTATCTTGATATGTAAGAACATTCTTATAAGTCTTTGTAGTATTTTATGTCACTTCAAATTGATTTTTTTATTAAAAGTTATACTTAAAATACTAAGTAATGTGCAACAGTAGGAACAAGATAAAGTAATAAGCATTTTTACAAAAAAAAACTATAATTAATTGACTTCACACTTTCTAAATCTACCTCTACTCATCTTGTTATACCTTATGATCATGTTTTATATTAGACTTAAGCTCTAATACCCTTTTGCATGCCAACAACAATAGCCAACTACACTTTTACATACCAAACTATCATCTAATGACAAATCTCAGCTTGTGGATGGTCGATCAATGTTCCTTAATACTTAACCATAGTCTTATTTTATGGTAAAATGGTTGATCAACAATCCCCAATCAATCCTAGGTATCTTTTTATAAATTTTAGATAATTATCTTATTTTTCTATTACCTCTTTAATACCTTAAACCAATATTTCTATGAAAAGCTATGTTCAAAATATTGAATACTACCTAATGGTGACATCAAACTAACTAAGATACTTTTTTTTACCAAAATTTTCTTTTTCCTTAAAGGTGACATTTAATTATTTCAGTTTAACTTTAAGAGTTGATTTAAATTATCATATAAATAGCATTTAATTAATCTACATTTAATGTTCATATTGTGTGTGTTTCGTCCTTATTTTTGATTAAAAAACTAAAAATTAGAAGGATTTTTTTTGAAAATTTTAAAGATCATAGAGTTTTTCTAAGATTTCTTAAAGTACAAGGGATGTTCGTATCTTTTATCTTATTTTGCATTAATTTAAGTTATTATTAAAATGTAATAATATTAGTAGATAATTATAGCCAATATCTATTTCATTAGATTATATTGCATGAGTGAATTACATAAATTAACAATATTTGAATTTGTTTTTAAAAATTGAAAATTATGATTGTAAATATAATATGCAAATTATAAATAAAATTTGATATTGAATAATCAAATTTAATTTATATTATTGGAAGGATTATGAAAATATAAATATATAATTGATTGATATTAAATATTTTAATATATTACATTTCAAAATTTATAAATTCATAGTGTTTTATGATATGTTGAAATTTTATTTTAGAACATTATTAAATTATTAGGCTTATTTGATAAAAAAATTAAAGTTAATATTCTACATTTAATTAAAGTTAAAAGACATATTGAAATTTTTCATAATTTTTAAATCTCTTGAAACTCTTTTACCATCATACATTATTAGGTTATTATTTTTAATTAATTACGTAATTAAAAGAGATCATCTTTTAAATTAAAATCTGAATTTAGAAGATATTATTAAGTAAGTTAGAGATTTATTTAATAAAAAATGTGTGAATAAATAAATTTGCACTTTGATTAAAAGAGAAAGTAGGCTTTAAAACTTCTTCTTGTCCTCGATCAAATTTGGACTGGGCTTTTAGGATTCGGTCCTTCTCTTTGCTGATTGTGGCACCAAAAGCTTAATTTCGGCATTTCCTTTCCTTTCCCATGGAAATGGTTTTGCTCTTACCTGTCACAAACAAAACATTTTCATCAACTAATTACTCATAGCCATAGGTCAAACCATTTGCTACCTTCATCTATACATGGTGGTGAGGTCTCTCCCCTCTTGCCTCACCTTAAACCAACGCCCATCATGTTGTTCAAAACATATTCCATTCAAATTGAGGAATCCCACAAGAATTGGCTGCATTACAAGGCCTTCCATCTTGCCTTCTCCTCTTGGACATGCTTTTGGCTTCAGAGTTTTTTCGATTTCAGACTTGCATACTGACTACCCTGACAACATGGCATGGGTCAACCGCTTATGCCCTACTACACACAAGAACGATGTCCTTCTTGTCGCTGGTGACGTTGCCGAGACGTACCAGAATTTTCACTTGACTATGTCTCTGTTAAAAGATAGGTTCGGACATGTTTTCTTCATTCCGGGAAACCATGATCTGTGGTGTCGTAGGGACAAAGACCAATATGTAAGGATCGACCTTTTGTAATCCTCCTTTGAATGCTGTAACCTTTTGAATGTAAATATCTATAATTGCCTTGTTTTGTTTGTTTTAGGATTGAAACATGTAAAGCGTTTTCACTGATGAAAGTTTTCCCACTGAACATAAATGATGAGGCTATGTTTTCAGCTTGATTCTCTTGAAAAGCTGGATAAATTGCTTGATGCATGCAGAGCAGTTGGAGTTGAGACCAAGCCTATGGCGATAGATAGCCTGGGAATTGTACCGCTGTTTTCTTGGTACCATGAGGTAATTAATTTATCATTTTTGAGTCTCCTTTATTATCATATTTCTGATTGCAGCTGTTGAAAGTTGGAAGCTTGCATAGTCTTACTGTTCTGAATCAGTGTGTATTTGTTTTTTCAGAGTTTTGATAGAGAAATGGACATTACTGGTGTACGAATTCCATCTTTGGAGATGGTAATTTACTTATTTACGTCTTATAAGAATTTACTGAACTATCAGCTATATAACATGGTTTTGTGAACCACTCAAACTATAGGACTAGTTTTGCTTTATATTCTGTAAAGTTGGTAGCTATTACTTTGTTAGTAACCTATATTACTATTTCATGATGATCAGTTGTTTGATCTGTTTAACTAATCTAACCGCAATCATTACAGATATGAACTAAGTTTGCTCAAAGCAGTACTGACTTTATTAACATTTAAGTAACCCACATAAATGGTGTTTTCATTGCTTCTCAGATAATAAAGTCTTTTCAATCAACAAATACTTTAGCCTAGTCTTAGATTTTACCTCTCCATCTGTTACCCTTTCCTTTATGCAAGTTCCCATTTTTGGTTCTCAAGTTCCGCAAAACTGTTTCCATCTGTTATGGTCATTTTGCTTGGCATAAGAAAAATAAAGTTAACCCTATTTGAATTTCACTGTTTTTAGGTTGTCTCTTCTATAAGATTTGGCTTTCATCACAATTTCAAAAATTTTTTCCCTTTACATAACAAATTAAAGATGAACTAGCTAAAGCATCCAGCCCTCATTATATTCACACTACCACAGTGCATAATATAAGGATGAAAATGTTGAACTATTTTGAATTACTTCCTGGATCTCTGACATCATGCTCAAGAACAATGAGTCGTACATATCAGCCAGAAAGCATGAAAGTTCTGCATTTATTATTACTTTCTTGTGATTCTAGTACATTTTAATGTGTGCATTTCTGAATTTGGATGCATTGTGGATACGCTTATTTTTGTGGTCGAAGTACTAGAATTATTTTCCCTCCCGTTTTCAAGTGAATGAATATGTGGTAGTAATTATGCGCACAAAACAAGCCAAACATAACCAGTTGTTTGCCCATTGTTAAGGACTGGATTATCATAGCAGAATAATAGGAGGGAATTAAAGCTATTATACCTGTTGTTATTTCTATGTTTTCTTTTTCCAGAGATTTAACACTTGCAAATACAGACAGTGATTACAAAGGCTTCCATTTTTTTTTAGTTTTTCTTTCTTGTGCACTTTTTATGTAGCTACTTCCTAGGCCAAAACCAGCTCAAGCTGATCTAGGTTAATCTTTTCTAGTAGTGTAACCATCAGTAGCAATTCTATTATACTTTATCTATCAATCTTGTGACAAGGCTAATTTAGTTCTAGTATTTTCATATTTGATAAGCTAATTTGTAAATGGTCAATAAGGTTATCCCGAGACTAAACTGATGATATCTTGAATTGCAAAACGATGTTGCTCAACAAATAAGTATGTGCATTTTTAGATGTGATTTTCCATTTGGACGAGTCCAGGTTGATCACTCTAACCCGTTTGACCAGAACTGGCTGATTTGGTGGTTTACTTGGACCTCTTTGGTGACCAACAATTGAATTTTCTAGTTGGTGTGGTAATTAACCAAAGTTTCTATCAGTACTAATTTCCCGTTATTTAATCATTATGCTCGTTAGATGCTTGTCCTTACAGATTTTGTTTATCTCAAGTTAAATAGGACAATAATGCCTGATTTCTAAAGTCTGGAATGTTGTATGTTTAGGCTTGCAAGGATTTTCATGCATGCAAGTGGCCCGGAATGCTTTCTAATGGAGATATGTCCCTTGCTTTGTACTTTGACGCAATGAATGAAGTAAATGAGAATGAAATCAAGCTGATACAGAGAGCATGCAGTCAAATTATAACATTCTCGCACTTTGTTCCTAGGTTTGTTGGCTTCAATTTTGGGTTTGATCTACTCATTACTAGCGCCTTCTTGAAATGTTTTCGTGTTTGCTATTCCATTGCTTGCATTATTAGTCAGGGATTATTTTCGTTTTCTGTATTTGTTCTTCTCATATTTTTCATCCAAGAATTTCATATCATAGTAGGTTAAGCATTTTCTCCTTTTAATTAATTTTTATAATATTGTAGGAGTAAGTATATACGCACCTTAACTGCTATGTTAATGATCAAAGAGCACGCAGATAACGGCATGGACAGTGAAGTAAGGGGAGATAATCCATTATAAAAGGGGACACTTCACTATAGGAAACTGGAAATAAATGATTACAAAAGAATTATGTATATTTACTATAGGGAGTTCCAGTACAAAATTCTATTAGTCATTAGTTAACATTTGTAGTACATTTTCGAGGAATCACAAGCTGGTGATTCTGATTATTCATCATTTTCCTCTTGACACAGACAAGAACTATGCCCAGAAAAGAGGATGTTGTTTTATCCAAATCTTCCAAAAATCATTGGTTCAGATTTTCTTGAGGTTCGACTAAGATCAATACATGGAACTGAGGGGAGTGCTTCTGCTTGCCATGTATTTGGTCATACGCATTTTTGTTGGGACGCTGTGCTTGATGGTATCAGGTATATTCATGTCTTTCACACGACTTACCATTGTTAAGGTGGCTAGTGTCTTGTGGCGCTGAATCAAGAAAAGAAATAGGGTGGACAGTTATTAGTTGGAGTTTAACTAGTTTTCTCAAAACATGTAGACACAGAATCTATGTTGTGGGAAGAATATACTTTAGCCTTGAGTAACGGGATAAATGTTGTAGCATACGGATATGAGGAAGATGCTTTGTTGTTTCTGTAAGAGAAAACATGTTGTACGATGAGGAAAAAGACGAGTAGGGTAGAGTATGGACCATTTCATTGATGGGAAATCTGAAATTAAATTTTGGAAGAGACTTAGCAGATTGCATTATATGGATGCTATGGTGGGTTTAATAGTACTTCTACGCAGGATCTGAATCTATGTGTTATCAAAACAGGTACATCCAGGCACCATTAGCTTATCCAAGAGAAAGAAAGAGGAGGATGAATGGAGGAGAGAATTGGCTGCCATTTTGTGTTTATTCTGGTGGAAAACTTGCCGATAGGCTTTCTCCATGCTATTGGTCTGATTATTATGCCTCCAATTCAAGAGCACCTCATAACACTGAACTTGCTCCCTGGGTGGCTAGATTTTATAAGCGTTTATAGCTAGTAGACACAATCACCATTCTTAATATGACTAATTGGTTGCTCTACTCAATACACAAATCTCTGTGTTTAAGAAATTACTTTGGAGTTGAAGCTCAACTCTTTTCCTTTCCTTTTGGCAAGATTTTATACAGGGTCATATGGGTGGATGGCAAGAATTCAGTATTGCAGCATAAACATGCTACTCCCTGGCATATAACTATACCAGAACGTACAAGATACATTGGGCATTGTTGTAAATTGCATTCTGATCTTAGCTAATACCCTATGTTTCTTTATGCTTATAAGCAACTCAACAAGCAGCAGGTAAATGGACTGAAGAAAGAGGATGACATAATTTATAATTTTTTATTTGTGATTTTTCACCATCATTGCAAAAGAGCCAGGGAAACTCTCGAGGAAATAAACAGACACTCACAAGCGTCTCTACTTTCCAGAAAAACAGACATGGAATCAAAAGGAGGAACTGGTTTGCATACAAAACATTAAGATACAAGCCAAGATAAAGATGGGACACACGAACGTTTGCAATTTGATGAGACGGGGACTAATAATCTTCAGGCGCCAAGGGCTGGTGGGTGTGGTGAGGAGGCTCTATTGGAATGATCATGAATTCATAGATGAGGGCAGCCAAGCCACCTCCAATAAATGGACCAACCCAATATATCCAGTGGTTCCTCCATCTCCATCCAACAAGCGCAGGACCAAAAGCTCTTGCTGGGTTCATTGAGGCTCCATCAAATGGCCCACCCACTAATATATTTGCTCCTAGTATGAACCCGATTGCCAGAGGTGCAATGATCCCCAGGCTGCCTCTCTTGGGATCTATCGCTGTTGCATAGACGGTGTAAACCAGCCCAAAAGTCATTGCAATCTCCAGAAGCAGTCCATGTATCTCATCAACCCCAGATGCCAGGTGGAACCCCACTGGTCTCTGCCAAAACCAACACCACAATGCAAACTGATTAAAGAAGAAGTTACATAAGCATATGACGTCAAGCCATTTGCTATATGATGCTTTCTTACCATGTCATTGGTGTCAAGCCTCAACAAGAGAGAAGCTACTATAGCACCAAGAAGCTGAGCAACCCAGTACAAGAAAGCTCGGACAACTGAAATCCTTCCTCCAACAAGAGAACCAAAGGTAACTGCTGGGTTGACATGTCCGCCCGATATGTTAATGCTGGCTGCCACCGCTGCAAACAATGCCAATCCATGCGCAAGCGCTACCGTTAGAAGCTCAGATGCAGGTGGTCCACCTTCCTTGTACAACTTGTCTGCATATTTGACCAACGCATGCCATCATAATTCTGAGTAGAAGGAAAGGCGATTATATGCACACGGGAAATATTAAAATCTGATTGATATACTACCAAGAGCAAGAACAGAGCCTTCCCCTGCAAAGACAAATATGAAAGTGGACACGAATTCTGCCAGAGCAGCTCTCATGGAGTCAGGGTGAGTGGCCTCATCTGCCCTCCCAAAAGCATATCTTGGAGGTGGTGGCATCTTGATCTTGGTTTCTGAGTAACCCCTTTCTTCTTCTTCTTCTTCTTCTTCTGTGTATGGATATGGTAGAAGTGTGAAATTTCTCACTTAATCTGAATGGATGATACCTTTAGTTATTTTGAGGAGAGACACGGAGAGAGTTGATGGTGGTTTGTTGCATGGATGAGAAGTGGAGGTGTTACGGCTTAAATCAGCCAAAACAGCGTTGGACTCATGGGGGACACTTGGAAGATAGTAATGCAACATTGTTGACACGTAGATCTGCATGCATGATATTCATCCTCCTCATTTTCTTTTTCTTGCCTTTTTTTTTTAAGGAAAATACAACTAAGTAATTACAGAGCGAGTCGTGAGGGACATAACCCGGACATATCCTCTAGAAGGATAGGGTGACACCCTAAAGGTGTATTAGGTAAATAATAAACGCCTACATCAAAATGTGCTGCATAAATCGCTAGCCAGTCGGGACATCTGTTGCCCTCTCTATATATATGTCGATAAACAACAGTCTAATTATGAGCAAACAGTTTGTAATTGGACTTGGAGACAACGTTTCTTTTTCTTATCTTTCAACTTGGAGACGACGTTTCTTCTCATCACCTCATCCGGTCCTCCCCTTAAGAAAAAACCTACACAATACAATACAATCAAACCCAAGATGATCCAACATCCAAGTCTAACTGCAGTGACATGAAAAGTAGTATCACATCTGTTTTTACTAAGTCATACCTGCTTCATTGCCTAAGAGGATTAGGATTTTGGAGTGACATTAACATTCGTAACAATAAGAAACAAATTTCTTTCCATTCTTTTTTCTCTTGTAGGTGTAAGTTTTTTACAATTTACCTAACCATTCTAATTATTATGTGTAGTCCATTTAAATGCTTTAACCCTACCCACGCACATGATGTCGCCCATCTATTTAACCCTTTGTCTTTGTGATGGGCAGAGACTGAGTAGGTTTAGTGGGTTTAAAAACAAGTTTAGTTTGGTCCCTATCTTCACCAACGCATCTATGACACCATCGTTGTGCTAAGGAAAAGGATAGAAGCTCCAAACTTCACAGACACATTCAGTTCTTTGGTGGAGAGGCAATGGCTGGAGGTATTTTATGGTTTCGGTTAAATTTCCGCTGCTTGCTTCATATATACTATGTATGATCCATATGCATGTATCTTTACATTAAAGTAGTTGTATAAGATGCATGCTACTATTAGGTTTATTTACATTTTGGTAATAGAGCTTCAATCCACCTCTGTCTTGCCTAAGGAACCCCTAATTCTTAAATCTTATAAAAAAAGTTTCTTTATTGTCGTCATTTTTAACATAAGTGGATTATTCTTAAATCTTATAAAGAAATTAATTAATAATCATTGAGCCAATGAAAAATGATGCAGCCAAGAAAGCGCACATATTGTCCAACTTCAACAGCTCCAATTAAACCATATAGGGCACTACACACACTATGAATATTTCACGTACAAACGCAGAAGAGTAAATCTCGAAAATCACAAGTTAACGCACGGTGTATATAAAATCAGAACATATATCCCACATCAACTGCATTTTTATCCCATATGTATTTAACACCCACTGCACACTTAATAATACTTACACACGAGATTCACTTCTGCTATATGATAGAAACATACACAACACTAACTAGCAAAATCCCTTCGCACACACGCAAGACAACTTGCTTTTATCATCATCATCATCATTATCACACCCAGTCCGAAGTACCACAATGAAGTGAAGTTTGGGGAGGTCTGATAGTACGTAGCCTTACCATAGTAGAAAGGTTGTTTCCAATAGACCCACATGCAGATACGATAATAAAAAAGTGGTGCAGGTTAAAAGGTAAATAAATAAATAAAAATATTACTTTAAAAAAATACGTTATAACTAAGAAAATAAAATCCTTGTCTTATAAAGGAAGTCGCATACGACTTTTGTGCAGTGTATTACGTGAAGCAATAGGAAAAGACTGATAGTTTTTTTTACAACAACAGACTTGTCAGGAGGCTAGAAAAAGCTAACCGAGATAGCAAATACGCGATTAACTAAAATAGTATTAGAAATAGTGTCCTATACAATGTTCCCTCGCTATCTAGTTTAGTAAATCAAAATACCTAGTCCATGTTTACAGAAGAATTCAAGGGAAATATTAAGAAAAACAAGAAAAAAGAAGAATGTAACTGACCCTGGTTGCAACCTCAACAAAAATCTAAATCACGAGCTTCATATCACACAGATGACATGGGAAAGATAATTTAGCAAACACTACAAACTATAAATAACAACAAATAATTGCTCGAAACTGAAATACCAAAAGTAAATATAAGGTAGGCAGGAATTGTCAACCTTACCTCCATACACGGCTGGGATCCACTAGTGAGTTTATTCTCACTTAAAGGAACAAAGAGAGCAGTTGGAAAATGGGTAAACACATACCTGGATTGATGATCGTGGGAAACCCACTGGTAGTGAATGATAGTGGCATCGATGACCTATGTCCCACTGTAGTATCCCGTTGGGAGAAGAGATGCCACTATCGAGAGAATAGTAGATATGTAACTTATCCTGATATGGTAAACTTATCCTACCAATAAATATCAATATCTGAAACTAAATAAAGCCTAGAATATAATCCGGTATTTGGATGCCTTATCATCTCACAAATGCTGAAAGCCAAATAACAATTTCAGTTAAAAATATACATTTAAGAGAATGTAGCCAATAGCCGATTAAAAGAAGCGTTTACTCGAGATTTTCATGAGTAAAAAACAGCAAAAAATTGAAGTAGAGAACTGGAAGGCGACCTTCACATGCCTGATAAAGACTGTAACTTTCCTTTCCAAAAACATAAAAATTGCAACTTTTAAAACGCTGCAAAAAACAAAACGAAATTAATCAGGAAACAACAACTCAAATCCTTGAACCTACATAACCTCACTGTGCAATGTAACAAACGAAAGAGGAAGACCCATACAATATAGACCTACATACATAACTTTAGATCTCTAAAAATCAAACCAAAACCACCAAAATAAAACACAACACGATCGAAACAAAGCAAATTCAAGAGGCAAAACCAACAAAAGGAACAATCTTTGAATACAGAATTGCAATGAAGATCTAGAACAAGCACAAAAATGAAAGAAAAAACCTACAAAAGCAAAATCAACACTGAAAAAGAGAAGGACAAGAACAAATTTAAGAAGTCTGTATAGATGTGCCACAAAATTTGCACAATTCATTCACAAGATAAAATCAAAAGTATGTGTACCTGGGTTATGTGGACCTTGAAGGATCTAAGAGTGTGTGGCAGTGGAAGGATGAGCCTAACTTCTGAAAGATTGAGAAGGAAAGCCAGGTAGAACAAAGAGATCATTGCTTTTCCAGTGACCCGACTCCTTTGGTGAACGCCAGTCCGTACAAAGCTTAGCTTGCAACGTTCAAGTACTGATTAAACTTTGTTCAGAGAATGGACTAGATCGATCTTCTCGTGTATTATACCATGGTCCTATAGAAGTTTCAAATAGCTAGAACTATTCACAAAAATCAATCAATGCATAGTCACCCTAAAACTTCCAGCCATTCACACAAACTTCACATATATGTTATGTATCACACCCCCTCTCAAGATAGACTTCAATCTAAGATGAGATTCTTTCTCAACTAGAAGATTATCTATATAACTTTTAAATCTAAGTCAAAAAGCATTATTGGTTATGTATTATCATCCAATTAATATTTTATAGGTCCAATTAATAAAGAATGCAAAAACTAATTACTTAGATATATAACATATATCCTAACAAGTGGGAATGTAGCGAATCCGGAGGGCTCCACTGGAAAATTTCTCCCTGACAAAGTGAAAATCTAACTCCAAATGTTTGGTGCGTCCATGATAGAGGGGATTGGCAATGAGATAAATTGTACTGACATTATCACATAGCAGAGTTGGAGGATTTTTTAGGAGAATTCCAAGCTCCTGTAGGATGTTTTGGATCTTCTGTACTTTAACGACAGCTTGAGCAATTGCTCGGTATTTAGCCTTAGTGCTACTGTAGGAAACTGTCTGTTGTTTCTTGGAAAACCATAAGATCAAGGCACCACCATATAAAATAGCTACGCCAAAGGTGGACCGCCTTGTATCTAGACACCTTACCCAACCTGCCTCCGCATAGGTAATTAGATCACGATTAGATAACCTTGGAAGATGGAGACCATAGTCAAGTGTACCTTTTACATTATGAAGGATACATTTTGCATGTTTGAGGTAAGTGGTGTTTGGGTTATATAGGAATTGGCAAATGGAAATGACGACAAAGGATACGTCTGGACAGGTAATAGTGAGGTATTGAAGTGCACCAACAATACTACAAAACTATGAGGGACTAGAGGGGGGATCGCCATCTACAGTGGATAATAGCTGGTCATTGAAGTGGTAACCGAATGACAGTCCAACATTTGTAGTCTAGCCAATAGTTGTTCCACATAATGCCTTTGGTTGAGGAAAATGCCAGTGGAAGAGCGAGTAACCTGGATACCAAGAACATAATGGAGATTACCAAGATCGATCATAGCAAATTGTTGCTTAAGCTGATCAATGAATGATTGTAAGAACCCATTATGAGAACCAGTGATAATGATATTGTCAGCATAAAAAAGGAGATTTAATTTAATGCCATAATGATGGTAGAGGGACATTGAGCTATCCGATTTACAAGTTGATAATCCCATCGTGATTAAGAATTGGCTTAACTTTTGAAACCATGCTCATAGAGCCTATTTCAAACCGTGGATGGTCTTTTTGAGTTTGCACACATGGTTGAAATATTGAGAGTGACAAAATCCTGGGGAGTTGTAACATATATACATCTTATGATAATTCCTATTTAGAAACACGTTTTTGACATCTAATTGTTTAATGGACCAGTTGTTGGTGAAAGCGTGAGTGAGAAGAAGTTGAATAGTGGCGAGACGCACAATCGGACTGAAAGTATATGAGAAGTCGACTCCTTTGCATTGATTATAACCATTTGCTACCAAATGTGCCTTATATCGATCGATGCTGCCATTCGCTTTGTGCTTTAGGCGAAAGATCAATTTGCAACGTATAATGTTCATATTTGGTTTTTGTGGTACCAAGTTCCATGTAGAGTTGGTGATTAAGGAGTTGAATTCATCTACCATCGTTATTTTCCAGTGTGGCTTGCTGAGTGCGTCCTTAATAGTGGTAGGTTCAGTCAAACCAATGTTGGATGAAGGTGATTAATGGTGGGTAGAGACGACACTGTGTGGGTTATGTGGGTAGAGCAAAGTGGTGATGACTGAAACAGTGTCACATAGAGAAGGAGGGGACATTTTTAATGAAACGGCAGGACAAAGAGGAGTGCTAGGTTTTACTGGGTTATTGAAATTGACAGATACGATATTGTGATTGAGAGGCAGTTGTGACACAAAGTTAAGAAGAGAGAGATGTTGCTTAAGTTTTAAAATGTTGGCTTTACCTCTTGTGATCATTGGATGAGTTGATAGGGTAATGGGAATAAGATTTGTGGGTCACTGTACAGTGGGCTGTGGAAAAGAAGATGTGGGTGTTGGATTTGTTGGTAACTATACTGTAGGTTATGGAGAAGAAGATGTGGGTGTTGGGGATGGAGAAGAGTATGGTAGCGCAACTGTAAGAATGAGTGTTATAGAGTGAGTTGATTGTTATTTAGATGGTTTAAGGACGGGTTATGAGGTGTTCAGAGGCTATTTGTCTAAATAGGGAAAGGAAGTTTCAATAAATTGAACATGATGGCTAATAAAAACTTGACCATAGGCAAGGCTAAGACATCGGTACCTTTTTTATGTGGGTTGTAACCTAAGAAAACACAAAGGGTAGACCTTTGTTCTAATTTGTGTCATATCTGTAATAAAGGAAAACAGAGGCAATTGAATACTTTCAAATAAGAATAATCGAGGGATCGTTGAAATAAAATAGAGAAGGGAGAGTGATTTTATAATACAGGTGTTGATGGATGATTGATGCTGTAGAGTGTAGATGGCAATTTGAAAGACTTCGACCCATAAAGATAACAGAACACCCGAATGATGAAGCATGGTTTTGCCCATTTCAAAGATATGTCAGCGTTTGCGTTCAGTAAAACCATTCTGCTGTGGTGTATAGGGGCACGAAGATTGAAAGAAAATGCCACAAGAAGCAAGATACTATTGAAAATGGTGACTGATAAATTCACCACCATTGTCTGAGCAAAAAAAAACTTAATAGTGGTGGAACATAAGTGTTCAACATGTTGCTTAAAAGTAACAAAATACTATAGTGAATCAGATTTATATCTCATCAGATAAGGCCAGCTGAAACGAGAGTAATTATCCAAAAAAATATAATATTTATAGCCAATGACAGAAGAAAGTAGTGATGTCCACACATCATAGTGAATTAATTCCACAAAATTCGTACTAAAAGTGGCTCGATCAAAAAAGGGTAAATGATAGGCCTTAGACTCGAGACAAGTGGAACAGTGGGAGCGTCTATCTCGTTTATTGAATGAAAAGCCTAAATGAGGAAGTCGGACTCGAAGAACATTGACATATGGATGACCCAGACGAATATGCCAAATATCAAATGATGAAGACTGCAAGGCATGATGTCCAATTGAGCTTGGTGAGGATGGAAACTAGGGGTCGAGTGGGTTGTCACTGGGGTAACAAAGAATCTCCTACCCTGTCTTTGCATACTTGATAACAAAACCCCATGCATGAAATTCAAAGAAACAATTGTTTTCAAGTGCAAATTGTCTAACAGATATTAAATTCTTAGCTAAACGAGGAACATGCAGAGTGCGAGGAAAGTAGAAAGTATGATTAGAGCAGTGAAGTTGTCTATCACCAATGGATTTGACAGAAAGAATCGAAACATCACCCACAGTTATACATTCAGACCCATAGTAAAGAGAGAAGGATGAGTCCATACCAGAGTTATTGACCATGTGAGTTATTGCCCCTGTGTCCATGTAGTAAGAGGGATCAAAAGAATCAGAGACCAATAAGCCTACAAACTGATTAGAGAGAGGTGTGTTGGTGTTGCAATGAGGACTAGTAGCAGCTATATGGCTAAGGAGTCCATATAAGAAGCAAGTCTCGTGAAAGTAAGATGAAGATCCAGTAGTAGGAAATAAAGGAGATGGACAAAGAATGCCACGACCTCTGCCAGGAGAAGAAGACCAATATGATGAGTTAAATCTAAAATTAAAGAAGCAGGAGTACTGACCTCGACCATTTTTACCACTACCACTGCAACTACCATTATGCCAACGATTACCCCCACAACTGCCACTACACGAGAAAGAAGATACACAACTATTTCTAGTAGAAAAGGACGATTGAGATGTAACAAGAGCGGTCAGAGTTGAGGAAGGTGAGTTGACGGAGTCAAGATGTTCAAGTCGAGCTTCATAACATAAAAGCATTGTCCATAATTTTACGAAGGGTGGTGCAAGTTTCTAGTTAGAGATAATAGAGATGAGAGATTCATAACTTATGGGTAAACCACGAAGGAGGCGATGCACGTGTTCCCTTTCAATTAAAGGTTGGCTAACAGCCAACAAAGCATCCGTAATTTCTTTGAATTTCTGGAAGTATAGGTCAATAGAAAGATCGTTTTTCTTCAAATCATCAAGAGCTATTTTTAGTTGCATTTCTCGTGGTATGGAGCGGTCAAGAAAATGAGATTCAAATGTATGCCATACTTCAAAAGTTGTCTTCAAGTGATAGAGAAGAGGGAGTATTTCATGTTTAATAATGGCATTCATCCAATCGAGAATAAGATGATCCAGTTTTTGCCAAATATGGCACTCAGGATTGGGAACCTCAGTTGTGGTAGAATAATTAGAAATGTATTCTGAACGTGGAGAAGTAAGGTGAAAAATATGATCAAGCAGATCATAAATGTCTAAAACTGAATAAAACAAATAGGACTAGACAAGGTAGTTGGTCATATTTAGTTTTTCAGGAACAAAATCAATGATATTAACATGAAAGGCAGAGGAGGAAGAGATCAGAGTGGTGCTAGAAGAAGCTGGAGTCAAGAGGGTCATTGTAGAGAAGCGGAATGTAAAGGGAAGAGAGAAAGAATAGCAAAGAACCAAAAAAGATAAGGAGCATCAAAGAAACTGGTCTGATACCATGTAAGATAATGAATGAACCTCCTTACCCTTAGAGTGGGTGGGGTTGTATATATATATAATTCTGTTACAGTTCTATTACAACAATGATGAGAAATTTGTTACAATGATAATAAGGATAGCTAGTAATACATGTATCCATAACAGAAATTACAATGAAAACAAGTTGGCACTGCTCTTCACACGAATTATAATAATCATTATGGATCTCAGAGGACCATGTAACTAGAATTACAATCAGTAGTAACAAATGGAGAAATGTATTGGTTCTATCTGAGATCAAATTACAAATACCCAATTCCTACAATGTCTTTGTAGCATTTCAAGATGCAAAGTATGCTAGAGTATACACAACCAATTACAAAATTCTAAAAGGGAAAATGAAGAACTTAATCTCAAGGATACATCTTCCAATAGTCCAGAAAAGGCAATCAAAATTAGTTTTTCTTTTGTTCATTTAGTATAAAACTATAACACATGAAGAATAAAAAAGTACCTCTACCACCAGCAGCAGAAGAGGGGGCAATATCTAGATCACCATCAGCAACAAAGCTATCCTCGTACTCATCACAGCACCATCAGGAGAAATTTCTACCTCTATATCTGCATTATCTTCTCCGTAGGATTCTCTAAGCATTAAAGGATAAAAAAGAAAACTTGACAAAATTTTTTAATCTCGTTACAAGAGAACAAAGAAAAGACCTAAGAACTTGTTAAAATTTTATAAGTGATGCTTCATGTTTGAGATAATCACTTGAATAAATCAAGAAAAGAGAGAACTTTGATAGGTTAATTGAACAACATCATATTACTTCAATGCTACATGTAGGTTGCTTCTGTCATGCCTCATTATTTCTTATCACTATTAAAGAAATGCAAATCAAGTTAATTGAGACAACTCGAGATTTCTTATTTATGATAATACATGGAGAGATGTACCAAGAAAGGATACAGCTCACCATCACATCAAGCAAATAATAACTAGTGAGAGGAACATTTCTATGGCCAAGAACTGATAAAACAACATTTTGAGCCTCCACAGATTTCAAGTTCAATTCAAAAGAGTCGACCTTTTAGGAAACAAAGAGCAAATGAAAATGAGAATCTTTGATCTCCTACAGTTGAACTTGAATAATGCTAATCACATTATGAATTCCCAAGGTTGCCTAAGCATTAAGCCAAATGTAAAAACCAATTCAAGTGAACAGAGCCCCACCCTATAAAACTAAAAACAAACTGAACGATGCAGCAAGAAACATTCAATAGAAAATGAGGCTTATCAAAATTTTGTTTCAAAAAATGAAAAAAGGTGAGTTACCTGAAAAGTGTGGAGTCTTCCACCGCCATTGTGAGGTGAAAGAGTGAACGGCTTACAAGGTTTAACTTCCATTTTCGCAAAAAGCCTATTACTTTAGGTCATTCCCCTAAGCCAAAATCTGTCATTTTATCTTATTTTGCAGTAGAAATTGAAAAAAAAAAACCACAATAGACAAGTAAAGATCATTGTGATGTATAGGAAGAATAGTATAACCCCAAAAGGCCATTGTTGTGAAGGAAGAGACAATATCCTTTCTTTTAATATTTATTTTAATATTTGAATTTAATTTTATAAAAAAGTTTATATGATTATGTTAAATTAATGTATATCTTTTAACAAATTCATAATTAAATGTTGCACCTTTTAATAAGTGGAAATCATTTTTATTTTAATTTGATTTTGATTCATTTAAGGTATATTATTTATAGAATTTGAATGAATTGTTAATTAATAGATGTATTGGAATGTAGAATCCAATTTTTACATAATAAAATACAAAAATTATGTTGCCTTGTTCAAATTTTTGTTAATTACTATACTTGTATTTTTAATTTTACATTGAAAAAGTTATAAGTGTTGGGTATGCCTAAATTTAAAATTAACATTATTAGTTATTTGAATTATATATGTTTATTTTTATTTAAAATTAATTAATGAATAAATTATCTTAATAAATAATTATCGTAATTTTATATACAAAAATAAAATAGCAGAAATATTTCAACAAGTAATCATTGATATATATATATTTTTTAAATTTTAATAAAAATTAACTATTTTTCCTTTAACAAACATAAAAAACTTTATACAACACTTTATCTATCACAAATAAAGAATATTTTTATACATTTTCTTTAAAAAATCTCAAAATATATAATAAAATTAAATTTTAACCATTTCACTAAATCCAATATTATATAATTTAAAAATATTTTTGACACCAATTAATTAACATTTAATACAATTTATATAATAACATATAAGTAAAAACCCTAAATAATTATAAAACCCTCTTCACAGGTTCCCTCCTATTGAGTCATTTCCTCCCACTGTCCGGCCCTGCCAGCTTTCTCTCTCTCTCTCTCTATGTTGGTGTTGTTGTTGAGATCGAGTATGAAAGTGGAAGTAGAGGTTGAAATCGATTGATCTGTCCTATAATCAATCAATCAAGATGTTTCCTTTGATAAGAATAAGACGGTTTCCTCGTTTCACCATTTTTTGTAAGTTACAAACTTCTTCTCTTCTTACTTAAACAGCTATTCCAACTTCAAGTTGTCGTTTTTATGATTTATTGTGAAATCAATAGTCATTTTTTGATCCTTGGCAGTTCCCAGCAAGGTGAACGGTGCAGTAAATGTTCAACAGCATAGATGGTCAACTGCTGCTGCTGTTTCATCTGAAATACGAAGAGTTCGTGAAAAGGGTTCTAAGAAGATTCCAAAAGCCGAACGGCGAGTTATGGTGGAGTCTTATGTCAACAAGTAAATAATCTCTTTTAGTTTTTCTTGGTACGACATTCGTATGAGAATGTTGTTTTTGTTGACAAGCATGTAAACGCTTCAGCTACTTGCCTTCCTGCATCACGTCTCGGAAAGCACTGCACTTCTTTGAAAAAGGGCTCAATTTTTTACTTGGTTTTGGAATCTTTAATCAGAGAATTTTAGGAGAAAATTAATTCAGCATATATTCTTTGGATTGACTTCAGTGTCATTGTCTAGTTGCAGAATAAGAAATTCACCAAACTACTGAAAGAACAAAATTTGATTTTCTTTCGTTTAGTAGGGTTTAAATATTCTAGCTGGTAAATTTCAATACAGGTTTATCTATCCTCTTGTTGATGTTCATGGGATTTACATCTATATGCATATGTGTTGTCAAGTGAAAATTTCAAGTGCAAACTTGTTAACTACTCAAGATTTCAGATTATGGACTTGAGATTTTAACTTGGAGTCTTGGGCTAAAGATTGTACCCTTGTGCCCTTCTATGACGATGGAGTTTTGGGGGACGTGAAAATACAAACTTTAGTCATCCTTAACTATACAAGATGTAGTGTGTGTCTCAAGGAAAATAAATATTTATATTCTCTGCATCAAATGCGCCTTGCCCATTATAGTATATGTGCTTTCAACAAAACTCCCTATGACATCAATTTAGTTTTGGATCCTTCATGTAAAATGGTGCCAAAAAGATCTCTGTTTCTATTAAACAAATCATAAGTACAACCAAAACTAACAAACTATAAGGACTTAGAAAACTTAATTCATATCATAGGGGCTTTGATTGAAACATCAATAGCATAGGGGTAGTGTTTGACCATATCTGTGGTTGCCTCGTTCTCCCTTCCTTCCTAATTTCTCTTTTATCCTTGATCATATTATTGTTCACATATATTGGAATGTTATGCTCACTTTGGATACAAGGAATGCTTAAAGAAGATACTTACACAATGTATAGGATAATGTTATCCTGATTTATATTCTGTCAGGTACAGAGAAAAGCATGGTGGAAGATTTCCGTCCGTCACTGATACAATTAAAGAAGTTGGTGGCGGCTTTTATTTTTTAAGGCAGATTCTTCAAGAACTAGAGTACATATCTAAAATGTCTTCTTCCAAGGGTAGAAAAGAGAACTTAGAAAAGGATCTCATTGAAAAGAGCAAATTTTTTACTGAAGTTGAAACCAACAGAGAGACAGTGGATGCCAGAACTCAATTAGATTCACCCACTTCTAATGTCACAGAAGTGGGTTATAGCAAGGACACCGATTTGGAAGTAGTGGAAGATTTGCAAAGTTCTGAAAGGACGTTGCTTGAAGAGACTTCAAGAATAGTAGGTTTCTGCAGTTTTAATAAACCTAGAAAAATGAAGTCAAGAACAAATAGAGTCAGTAGACACTAAATTTACCTCTAAATCTAGTTTAAGAAATATTGATTCATCATGCACTCAATTCCCTACATTTCGTAAGACAATAGGCCTTGATGGGAAGAATTATTCTATTTTCTCATAACCTTAAATTTCTCTTGTGTGTATGTACTTGTTGAAGTAAACCATTTCGTTCATTTTTGCTTTTTAACTAGTTGCAATGTATCCTTTTGCTCTGTGTCAGTGTGGGAAGAATGATTCTGATCTTGTTGAAACTCATTTAATTTGCAGGAAGGAAATAACCAGAGCGTGAGTCCATTCTCAGAAATACTTGAAGGTGGAGAAGAGAAGGAAGCATGTAATGACAATACTAACTTTTCTTCAACGAGTAGTGAGAAGGAAGCATGTAATGACAATACTAGCTTTCCTTCAACGAGTAGTCAATCACAGGAAAAGAATATAGATGATAATCACCTTCTGAAATTAGATGATTCTACAAAAGAGAAAACTCGAATTGGTTTTTCTCATGTTATTGAGGATGAAACTAAGAATATTTCTCGTGAATACATTGAGAAAGCAGAGGATGGCCCAAAGCTCTCTGATTCTGAAAATTTGGTGGATAACAAACAGTCAACTCATGAAGATAAGATCTCTCAGAGGTAACTTTATTTCTTTGGTGCGATAGTATGATAGTGACCATTGCTGTTTTTATTATTTTGCTGCTACTGCTGCTAATCATGTTGTCATCATCCTATGATCTTTTTGTTTGGATTTTGAAGTAGAAAACTTTTGGAATGCATTCAACTGAGGGTATGGTATTTTGATGTTTCGTTTTGCTCACCCATGTTATGTATGATGTAGGACTTATAGAAGAGTAAATTGAAAATATGGGTTTCTGGAACTTTGGATTTAGTACTGGAAGTAAGAGAAGAATTTAGGGCTGAGATTAAGAAAAAAGGGATTGCTTCTAATCTAATAACAACTCTTGGAGAATAGAAAGCTTCACAGTTTGGAAAAAGAAAATCAGAGTTCATTAGAAAAGTCATCAACCTTCTCCATAACATAATGTAAGACTTGTTAACAGGCATTGACAATGTAATTTAACTGTAACTCTATTCCAAATTGGTAGAGATTAACTTGAACCTACTAATGAACATAAGGAACCTAAATAAAATAGATAATCTATGAAATTAAAAGTTTAGTCAAACTTCACAGTTCTGTTCCTTAATAATCAAGTGGGCATCTTTCTAACTATTTGCAGAAGCATGTGCTGGTTGTGAGACTGAGGGCTGAAAACTCCTGCTTGAAATGTAAAATGTTTTATTAAATGTGGCTTTTTCTCCATGGTTAGACGTGGAAACAAAATGTATCCAGGAAAAACTAATAGGAGACTCCGTTATGTCTTTTCATCAGATAGCTGCCTCTGTTGTTGGATGCATAGCTAATAAAAAAGCACTATTATAACTGCATCCGGTGCTAGAATAGCTATTTTAATTATGTTGTTCTATCCAACTGTAACAAAGGCCCCGTGTCCCTTATCTTTCTAATGCCAATTAACCCCATAAAACCTCCCGAAGCAACTATTATTGATTGTGACGTGGGACATTATGAGAGGGGTTGAGGAAAGTAAAATTAGAGAATTTGACACAAGTAGCTTTAGTGTTACATACTGTGCATATGTTTATTACAAACGATTAGCTGATGCTAGTGAAATTATTCTGGCTCTGGAGTTAAAACCCAAGTAGTTTGAAATCATACGGCCATGGTGTTTGCAATTTTAACTTAAAAAGGCAATTGTAATAATGTGAGAACTTTTGAGTTAATTATCCATTTTCTGTCTTTTTTGTACCTTAATATCTTCTGTTACCATGATATTGAAGCAACATGCATGTGTCTTCCAGAGACATATATGAAAGGGGGTTCAAAGATGCAGAACTTCAGAAGAAATCTACTCTGTGGGGAAACTTGAAGTCATTTGCTGATGGCATCATAAATATGTGGAGAAAACTATAAATCAATTAACCTCTAGAAACCATAATGTTTTTATCGAATAATGAAAGCAGATAATTTAGAAAGATGCAGCTCTTTAGTTGCTGTTGTTCATGTTCTTTTGTGTTCATGTTGTTCTGGTTCCTGCTTTTGGTTAACTTCCTTGTCGAGAAGTCTCATACTTAGGTGGTGCCAATGTCAGGGCCGTCCCAGTGGCCCATTCTTTTGTATAGCTCCTTATGATTTGTGCCTGTTTGAATCAAGCTTAAGATTTGAGGGGAAATGCAGATATATGTTTAGGTCAGAGGCTACACATCTAATTAATAATGTGTCTAAATTGAAAATGAGTCCATGTCATGAGAAAGGACAAGATTCTGAAGGGTGTATTTTCCAAGTAAAGTTCATTACCATATGTACCTATGCAGTTAGGGTCGTAGAAGAAACAATTTTGCACTTCACCATGCCATGCTTCGTACAACTCTGGAGCTTTATTTGTTGCTAGTTATTTTTGTAAGGCAGGTTTTGTTTGTTATTTGGATCTTTTTATTTGGAAAACCAAGGAGCTATTTGTATGTGGTTTTCTTTTGTATTTTTGGTTTTGATTTTAATTTATTTTTTAAATAAAAATTGGTTTAGTTGTTAATGTTATATTCTTATTATTGATAATAATTAAATATCAAATAAAAGTTATTAGTTGAATTGATTTTATGAAATAAATAATTAAATAAGTAACAATTATTTGTAAATTAATAATGTTTTATTAAAATTAAATTTGTTTGAAATTTTAAAATATTTCAAATTTAAATGTATCTACTAAATAATTATTAAATTTGAACATTAAAATAATTAAATAAATTATATTATTAAATTATCTATTTTATTAATAATTAAACACTATATATTTAGTTAATAGTAAATTATACTATGAAGAAATGAGAACAATGATTTTATTAAGTTATAAACCTTGAAAGAAACTAAGACAACGGTTAAGAATTAAAAAATTAAATACACATTTTTACTGAACTTAAAAAAAACATAAAAATAAAATTGCAATTAAAAAATACAATAGATATAAGAAGATCCTTAACGAACTTATATTGTGAAGAGCACATACACGATTTGTTTTAAAAGTTGTTTTGTTGTGTGGTTATGAGTTGGTTGATTCAATTCAACCAGCTGTTTTGTGAAAAGCTTTATTGGAGCATTTTGGACCAAACAGTTTAAATGACCATTCTTCCCTCTTGCTCTTTCGTGTCACGGGGTTGACTTAATTAAGTCACCAGGTAGCTAGCCAGTAGTCCCGTGGGTGATGCTAGCCACGGGGTGACGAAAGTAAGCAAAGTATGAGCATCTTCTGAACAGGATAGAAGGTGAAAAAATGAATGGCATTGTAGACTGAATACATAGGTTGGAAGATGCTGCGAAATGAAAACAGTTATTCATATCGTTATAATTTTTTTAAATCGTCTTAATACGTCATTTTACACATAAATAGTTAATACTAAACAACTAATTTTACTAAACATCTTTAACAAATAACTAATACAATTCACTGATCAATTCAACTGATATAATCAACTACTAGCTAACAGATAAATACAATCAACTAATTGCTAAATTGGGTGATGTATAATTGTGAAACAGGGGAAATGCAGAGGATTCTAATTACATGGTCCATTTTCTTTATTGATTATGTATTGATCTTCTTAATACAAGTGTACAACTTCCTTCTCGGAAACATTGCACTAACAATTAGTTCTTTGCTTGTATAAACAGTTTGTTCACATCCGTTTCTCCCTTTTTTTTTTAAATGATATGCTAGCCGGTATAGTTGGGATTCACCCCTAACTCTTTGATTAATGCTATTGATATTGCCTTTGTTTCAAAAAAAAAAAAAACTAGAATACAACCAACATTAAACATATGCATGGTGGCTTCCTTCTTGATTCGTTTATGGTTTACGAGAAAGAATGCACTTTCAATCACTAGAGTAGAATACATTTGGCACATTGTTTATGTTGTATCAGCCCTCTTACTCAGCTTCAATCCCAATTCAACTGATCAATGATGGCGAAGGAGACATCGACACCAACTTGTCGCTTGTTCTGTTACGCTGCGTATGGTTGCTGTTTATGGTGTCAGTAGACGCAACGGAACAGGACGGAACGGAACAAAAACAGAATACAGCGAGGTGTTTGGTTATGGTTGACAGAACAGAACCGTCCCGTAAACAGAATGTGTTTGGTTGCAGTGGACAGAACAAACAAATAGTGACAATGACAAAAATGCCCATGTCCTTAATATGATTAGAAATATGTAATCAATTGTCAATTTTATTATGAACTATTTTGTGTTACTTGAAATGGGCACAAATAATAACAATTACA
>JANIJH010000008.1:11072359-11137290 GCA_024520975.1 Erythroxylum areolatum
CCTCTAGTTCAAAAGAAAAAAAACGAAAGTCAGTACAACTAAGCAACACAAAAATGGAGAAGAATAACAGTAAGATAAAACCAGATCCACAAATTCGCGCAACCAGAAATGGAGAAGAAGAACAGTAAGATAAAACCAGATCCACAAATTCGCGCAACCAAAAATGGAGAAGAAGAATAGTAAAATAAAACCAGATCCACAAATTCGCGCAACCAGAATGGAGAAGAAGAACAGTAAAGATAACACCAGATCCACAAATTTGCGCAACGAGAAATGGAGAAGAAGAACAGAAGCCTCGTGTTGCCCAGCGGAAATGAAAACATAAACTTACCACCGTTATGTTGCCCACCGTCGTCTTGCCCGGCGTGCGATGGAGAACCGTCTTTGGTTGCAAGAGAGAAGCAAGGACGATTGTTGGTCCAGTAGACAGAGACAATTAATTTTTGTCCGGTAGTTTTGCAGTGAACAAATATTATTGTTCATGTCTACCGGAGGCGGATGACACAAATGTGGGGGCGTGAATCAAACAACTATAGGGGACAGGATTTCTTTGTTTTGTCTATTGCCCCCATGAACGGCTTCAGTGACCAAACATTACGTTAGGCATCAAAACTTCAGGTGAAAACGAAGTTGCATGAAAGTCTTCAAAGAACCGCCCTCAGCAATCTGCAAAGAAGCCGATCAACTGGAATATTATCCAACCCCGGGAGGCAAAGTTACGATTTTTAGGGATCTGTTGGAAATTAGAGAAAACAGAAGAAAATTAGTGAGATACAGTTCAAACCCTGTGTTCTATAATTAAAGCAAAGCCTTCTTTTCGAGATTAGATACAGACGGTGGTCGATAAATGTGGTTGCTTTGAATGTTTACATTTATTCAATTAACCTTTGTTGCATAAGATCAGCAAAGCAACAACAGTTCGCAACGAAGATTGGATAAACATAAAGTCGTTTATATGGTTACATGCGAGGAAAGAGAGACGGCTTCCTTCAAGCAACAAACAAGAAGTTATAAACCGGGTTGGTGAAAAACTAGGTAGACGTAGACTAAAGTAAAGCCCCCATCTAGTTCCCGTCGTTGGGGAGTGGTTGTTGGCTGGAACCCAGTGGTATCTCTTCCAAGTCCCACCTTACCTACCTCGCGAAACTAAACTCAAAATCTCGTTATATTTGTTGTTTTTCCGTATTTATCTAAACTTAACTACATAGTCTATCACACTGTAACCAAAAACTCTTCTTGCTTGCTATTCTGGTGATATCAGAAGTATCATCCCCTGATTCTCCACTTTAGCAAGGAGACACCAACAGAATGTTGTCGTCCTCTCAATCCCAGCAAGTAATCACCTGCAGAGGTACTTCTTCCTATGTTTTAGTATTGTAACCTAAAAACCCAGAAGAAAGGAACCATCTTTCCTTGGATGTTTTTGGATTCATAATACCTTCTTTATTATTTTGTGTCTTCCTTTTTCTTTTCTTTCTGTTTTCTTCTCTAAACTTCAATGGTTCTCTTTGATCTCTTGGCTATATATATATGTATACATTACTATAAATCAGCTGCGGTAGCATGGGAAAAGGGGGAGGAGTTGGTGATTGAAGAAGTAGAAGTAAGTCCGCCACACTCCCAAGAGATTAGGATCAAAGTCGTCTCTACCTCTCTTTGCCGAAGCGATCTCTCTGCTCTGGATTCTCAGGTTTACTTTTACTCTATTCTTCTTCATTTCATTTACCGTATATCCTTATATTTGTGTCTCCTGTTTTCTATATGTTTTCTTTACTTGCCTAAATGTTCTTATTTTCTCAACACGATCCAGATAAATCATCATCTAGCAGATTGTGGATCTAATCCATGCTTTAAGACTAGCACCGAGTTGTTTTCATAAGAATCTAACGTTAGATCTGTTTCGGCAGTCCATATGTTGTAGAATAATTTTGCTCCACTACCTTTATCCGTGGCTAAATGTATATTCTAACATGTTTGACTTTTTTTCTGCAGCCCATATTTCCTCGGATATTTGGCCATGAAGCTTCAGGGTATTAACTGCAAGTTTGCCTTGTTCATATTCTAGTGCTTGGACACGAGTTGTACTATTCATTTTTCCCATTCCTTTCAAAGATCCTAGTCCAACAATGTGGGAATTCACAAATATTTGGAGTTGAAATCTAATCGTAAATTGAATATAAAGTGGACACTAGAAAGTTTACTTTATCACAAGGCTATTGTACTGTATCCCTCGCACCATTTACATCTTGCCAGAAGCTATTTAGGCTTGAACAGATTTTGAGAAGAAGGATGATGGCAATTTGTGTGATTACACTAATTGCTTAAATTTTCAGGATTGTTGAATCTGTTGGATCTGAAGTGACAGAGTTTAAAAAGGGGGATCATGTGCTTACACTGTTCACTGGAGAATGCAGGACATGCAGTCATTGTACATCTGGTAAAAGCAACATATGCCAAGTTCTGGGGTTGGAAAGGAAAGGTCTAATGCATAGTGATCAGGGGACACGTTTCTCAGTCAAAGGGAAGCCCATATATCATTATTGTGCAGTCTCTAGTTTCAGTGAGTTTACAGTCGTCCATTCTGGATGCGCTGTCAAAGTTAATGCAACGGCACCTCTGGAGAAAATATGCCTTCTAAGTTGTGGAGCGGCTGCAGGTATAATATAAGGGTTATAACATTCTCAAATCAAAACATAAGACTTTTGGGCTTGCAGTTCTATGCTAGTGACTCATACATGAAGCCCCTTTTTGGATAGAACACTCGCACATAAGTTTATAGCACCATTTCATGTCAAAACATAAGCCTTTTGGGCTTGCAGTTCAATGCTAGTGACTCATACATGAAGCCCCTTTTTGGGTAGAACACTCACACATAAATTTTTTGTCAGGAACTTATCATGGGTTTCTTCTTTGTTTCTATTAAGGAGACACATTCTTCACATAAGGAATGCTTTTATCTATTTTGATTGTATGACTTCATTACAGGAGTAGATATGCTGTCATGTTTATCATTTGAGTGATGCATTATTACAAACTAGTATACCTTGCGGTTAATAAGAAATAAAATGTTGGTTCTAATTTTAGGGATGGGTGCGGTTTGGAATGTCGCTAATGTATTAGAAGGATCAAAAGTTGTAATTTTTGGTCTTGGAACAGTTGGTTTATCTGTAAGTACAGCAGTATTGGGTTCTCTTCCTGTCAATTTCCTCGATACCTGCATAACAGGAAACTGCATTTTCAGTATAACTTCTACTATAGTTTGGTCTTCTGTAATTAGGTTGCACAAGCTGCTAAACTCAGAGGGTCATCTCACATAATTGGTGTTGACATTAACAGTGCAAAGTGTGATAAAGGTAAGGCTGACATTTTACTTTGAACTTCTACGTTCAATGCTTTCGAAGCAATTACGTATCTCGGTTTTAGTTGTGATTCTCTATGCCTGCAGCAAAGGCTTTTGGAGTGACACAGTTCATCAACCCAAATGAATGCAGTGAGCCTGTTCAACAGGTATCAACTAACTGATTTGCAATTGTTATGCAATACATTTACCTGTTTAATTGAGTATATCTGACAAGTTTGGTATAGAGCCAAAATCTTCTATCATCAACCTTGAGGAGTACATGTAAGGGACTCGAAAAATTTTGAGATGCCATATATTTTCAAGGGGATGATAAATAATAAAGCTTTCATATAAGCTGTTCATTTTGATTTGCCTTGGTGTTGAAATTCCAACAGGTTATCAAGCGTATTACAGATGGAGGGGCAGATTATGCTTTTGAATGTATAGGTGACACAGGAATGGTAACCACTGCACTGCAGTCATGTTGTGATGTACGTTCTTCGTACTCAAATTTAGCATTTTTGCCTCAAGAAGTCCCTTAAGTTGGTGAAAGGTTTGCTCATTTTGTTGTTCCTTAGGGATGGGGTTTGACAGTTACGCTTGGTGTACCAAAAGTGAAACCTGAGGTATCTGCTCACTATGCACTACTCCTTACCGGAAGAACACTGAAAGGATCTCTATTTGGAGGATGGAAACCCAAATCAGATCTCCCTTCATTAGTTGACATGTACATGAAAAAGGTGTGTATCCATCTAATTTTGCTTCTGTGTATTCCGGTAGCATCAGCATTTGGTTTTCTGACTGCAATTCTCTGCGACGACATCAGTCTAACGAATATGTTGTCCAATTAGCCTTAGCTCAAATGGCATAAAATACCCACATCCTCCAGTGTGAGTACCCAAGTGACAAGAAAAGGAAAATGATTATGCATTGGCTGATACAGACAGACAATATAATTTTTTGGAAAAAACAGACTATAATTCCCTTGAATGTTAGGGGTTATAGTATGCATTGGAATTTAGGAAGAGATTAAGGCTGCATACTGCCACAGTGCATTTCCTTGAGACTTAGCATCACTCTGCATACGAATTAGTTCCAAGACTTGACTGCACAATCTGTACTAGGTGTTCAGAAGATATGCACAGATTATTATTCTTTTCACTGTCATGGTAGACTTTGTTGACTGAAATGGGACGGGCTGTTGGTTGAATATGTAAGCATTAAAAGAGAGTTTCTGTTACCCAACAAAAAAGAAAAAGGTTTCTGCGCATCGAACTTCATTTCAGATCCCTCTTATAACAAAAGAAGAAAACTAGAAGAGGAAAGCTTCCGCATAGTTATTAAGTTCGTTAGGTCTGCTAATGATATCTGCTTGTTATACAAATGATTTGTCGTACATCCACAGTCTTGCCCTTCTATGCTTTTTGTAAAAGTTTTGGACTTTAAATTTAAGACGAAAGGATGGAATATTTAATGATTAGAATCTCCATCTTAGGTTGCAAAGTCCTCAGGGGGTGCCAGATGATGTGAATCTGGTCCAACCATATTGGAAAGTAGTCATTGCGCATAAATGTATAGAAGTTGACAAATTTTATGTTACTAAACCGGTGAGACTAGACCATAATCAAAATCTAAAGATGCCAGGTGTTTTCTTTGTACAGGAAATTCAGATTGATGAGTTCATCACTCATAATCTGCAGTTTGAGGATATCAACGAAGCTCTGAATCTGATGAGAGAAGGCAAGTGTCTACGTTGCGTCATCCACATGCCAAAATAACGCTCCTCTTTCTTTCCACCTCTGCAGAGCGGAGTTTTATTATTGTGAAAGATTAATAAAAGTCACCGTTCGTTGAACCTTATGATCCCTCTACATTTTGGTGTAAAAGCCTTGCGATTGTTTGGTACTAATGCTCTATGCTTCATGATGAGTTAGGAAAGAACGAGTTACTGATAAGTGCTTTATAATTCACCACCGTCTCTAGTTTATCCCAAGTAAGAGCAAATCCTCATCCTAAACCCCCCAGAATTCATTGATACACGGCCATGTATAGCCTAATATAAGATTAAGCTGGAAAAGAGCTTTAAAACTCGAAAGGATTGCTATAATGATACAGAATGAAAAACGAGATGTACATTCGCTGGGAAAAGAACTTGGTAATGCAGATTTGCAGTTACTGTTTTTCACGGATGATGATCCGCGAGTAAAAACTGCAGAGAGGTACTTGAATCTTCGAACAAAAATTCAATATTAACTCCTCCTCATTACTATTTCTAACAGTTTCGCTTCTATATCCAGCCAGGAAATACTAACTGGGAAGCTTAAATGATGCATTTACAGGGGCTCCGCTATAGCCTGAAGAGACTAGGGAGTCAAGCCGAAGTTTCGTCAGTATCTCATTTACAGACATTTAGTCACCTGTCCCAAAGATGTTGTCATACCATTAACTTGTCATCAAATGGCATTACAAATATCTCATGGCACGTAATGAATAACTTGGTTCTTTCGCTTTTCCTACATGCCTTGGTTTTGGTTTCTATACTCTTATATTTCCTACTGAATCACACGGTCAATGAAGATATCTCTCACAACAAAAAGTATGGAACATTTGGGTAAAAGATTCTACTTAGCTGAACTACCCTTGATGATGTTGTTGTGTATCAGCTGTTATTAGGTGAGAGATAGGTTTGAGTCGTTTGACCTTGGAAACTTTTCAACCTGTACAAATCTCAAAAGCAAATGCTTTGAGAACTTGAAGAAGCTCTTGTACATACAAGGAGGCTTATATCAGCTGCTTGCATATACTATAAAAAAAAACGCTATCAATAAGTTGCTACAAATTGTTCTCTCATTTGAAAGAAGAAGATCCAACATCCAACAGCGTGTGCATGTGGTTGTGGAAACAAAGCGTTTACAAAGAAGAAGAAGATCCAACAAGTAATGGCAGAACAGCAACGAATACATCCAGAGGTGGATGTGGAAGCGCCATCGACAACACCATTGGTACCACAAGGCCTGACAAACTCCGAAAAGGGAAGTTCAATGCAGCATCATCGTCCTTCACCTTTAAGAACCAACCCAGTAGTCATGCCCCCAAAGCCACCGAAGGCAAGAAGCTGTTGCTGCAAGTGCATATGTTGGACAATCGGTCTCCTAGTCCTCCTGTTAGTTATGGTTGGAGCAACTGCCGGTATTCTGTACCTCGTTTTCCAGCCAAAAATACCCAAATACTCCGTTAGCAGCTTGAGAATAAGTGATCTAAGGCTCAACTTCGATCTGACCCTGTATGCTAAATTCAACGTGAAGATCACTGCCAATAATCCCAACAAGAAAATTGGCATCTACTACGAGAAAGGTGGCCTATTGAGCGTTTGGTACAGCAACACTAGGCTTTGTGAAGGGTCGATACCAAAGTTCTACCAAGGTCATCAGAACATAACAAAACTGGACGTCAGCTTAACAGGTCAGGCACAGTATGGAAACACTTTGCTGTCAGCATTGCAAGAGCAACAAAAAACAGGACGCATCCCTTTGGATCTTAAGGTAGATGCACCGGTGGCTATCAAACTTGGAAAATTGAAGCTGAGGAAGGTGAAGGTATTGGGAGATTGTATGTTGGTCGTTGATAGCTTATCTACCACCAGCACGGTTAGCATTAAAGCTAGCAATTGCAAGTTCAAATTGAGGCTTTGAACTCTCCGAAGTCCTTTAGCCCTTTGAATATTTTATTAACCCTCCGACATTTTTCTTTCCCCTCTGGTGGAAAAGGAATCGATTTTATTCAATTCTATTCGGTACTGCATTTTGTTTCCTTTTATCAGACAGACGATTGATCTACCTTATTCTAGCTAAATTTGAATCCATTTGGTTCTTATCTGGAAAAGACAATATATTTCCTCAATTCTCTTTAGCCGAACGCCGATCGCAATTGTTGTCAGGATTTGCCCAAGGTCTATTTCCATTTGAGAACCACCTTTTCAAATACACTAGGCAAAAATTTTCAGACGGCAAGTTATTCATTCAGAACAGCCACTTATCCTCCTTCGACCCATAACAGAATAATAAGAAAGGATATTCAGAGAAACAAAAAACATGATCTTTTTGAATGGTACGATGAAGGACGACATACAACTCTCTACAGCGAATCCATCGTCCCTAGGACACTACATGATGGTCAATAAAACCTGTCAAAATACGCCTCCAAAAATATGATTGCAAGACTTACAGAAATGTTGGGTGGATAACATCGCAAATGGTTTGATAAGAGTCATAAAACTCCTGTCTTACGTTGCATGTTTTCAACTAATTCCTTATGGAAAGTAAGTAGCCACATGATAATAGAATAGTAAGTAGGCCCGTTCTGGAGTTGGAACCTCATCTACACGCATATATGGATTCCTAACTTGTAACATCGAACTACAGTTCGTCAAGGTATTTGCTATGGTATTGATCTGTCAATAAACATGGAACACTTTCTTCCTTTTCATATAATAATCAGTACATAAGGTCCCTCATCAGTCACCTGTTAAAGCCCTTGGTCTATGCTGAATAGTGGACAGGGACATCCCAGTCTGTGAAACTGCTCTTACAAATGCCATATTTGCTGTTAAAGTTGGAGCATGCCAACGATCTCCAGTCCCGAAAACAATCTTGTTTTTCAGTGCCAGTTTTCTTGTCGTTGGAAGGCCCATCATACGTTCTGATGGTCTATCAGGCACAACCCTGCTCTAGCAGACCATATCAGTTCGTGTAATTACTTATAATCCATAACAAAACCAAAACTGAAATCCAGATTTAAGAATGCAGAATGTAGGGAGAAATGCAAATCGATGAGGCTTTTTGGGGGTAACTCTTGGCCCAGAAGCAACATAGGAGTTTGATAAAGCAACTGGGCATCATGTGCTTTTGGTTGAGAAATTTTAATCCAAACCAATGCACCTTCAAGAGTTACTCTAAACAAAGTTGCTATCCTACTTATTTTCATTTTTATTCACATTACTTATCTGTTATAATTAATTGTTGGCCAGCTCCATAACAGCGGGGAGGTTGGTGTCAAATACTAGCCAATATAGCTGTATGCCTCAGTCCCATAATCCTGAAGCGATAGTTTAGATTTTTGAATGGCACACCTTTGGCTTTATGATCTATTGAAATCTCAAAGATAAGCATTTGAACCATATAAAAGTTAACAAGATTTTAATCATTTTTCAAATGCTGACAACTTCTTGTACTTCAACAACATGGAAAAGTCGAATGATCAGGATCATGAGCCCTAGTTGATGTTCCTTTAAAAGAAGGAAGTCCATGACACGAGGGCTGCAATTCATATCAATCTAATTTGAAACAGTAATATTTGATGACAACTTACATGAGGCGTTTCATTATTGCATCAGCTCTTATATTCTCATTAGGCCCTCCGCATAATGATATCAACTCTTTGAACTCGGAATGAACACTTTCGCATATTATGCCTCTCTTTCCTGATATCACACCAGCCAATTCCCCATGTATAGGATTTTGAATTTCAGACATCACCTGATGAACAAAGATTAACCCAAAATAAGGCCAGATGTTTAAAATGAGTTAGATTTATTGAAGCACCCGAAAGAAGTGTTACGGTGGGGTGTGGGTGGGGAGGGTTTGAATGCAACATATAGCATTAGTTAAGATATAGTTATCAACTGATAAGTCTAAATAATTCCAATTATGAGAAGGTAGTTGCTCAAGGAAAGGAATGTACAAAAAGGACACAAAAGATATAAAATAAAACACCTACTTGTGCAATCACAAACTCAAAGTTACCCTTAAACCGCTGCCTCATTTCAGTCTCCGGTGTGGCGAGAAGTTTCTCCGCACAGCCATTGCTGATTCCTGATACAAGAGCAATTAATGCAGTTGTATCAAAATTTATAAGATCATACTCTCCTGACAAATCCATCAGTTTAGCAAATTCCACATCCAAGTCTTTTACTAGCCATAGCTGAATTCCAGAAACAAGAGAACTGAATGATGTATCGTCATCCACATTTACTTTGATGTGCTCCTTCAAAGCCAATGCAGCAGGATCAACAACCAAGTCTTTAACAACCACTTGAGCAGCCAAAGCAGGATTACTTTGAGTATACTCCACAGCTATTTGAAGGACAGTTGCGTTCTTGTATGAACTAGGAAACACATTTACCCAGTCACCATCTAGTTCCTCGCAGAAATCAACCTCGAAACAAAAGTCAGATGCTCCAAATTCGCTGTGAAGCTTTTCAAGAACAGTATCGCAAAGTCCATGGGAGAAGAATAGAATAATAGAGGTAGGCTTCATATAAGGAGAAGACTTGGCTGCGACAAGGAGTTGTTGAATCCTGGATTTCAAGCCTGTGCTTTTGTGGGTTTGAAGCCAAGAAATATACTTGGGATTCCTATCAGAAACAATGACCCAGACAGGGTTTTTATTGAGGATACAGACAATGTCAACGTGAACTCTTGTACTATTAGCAGTAGTTTCTGAAGCAGAAGAAGATAAAGGAATAGTCTTGCAAACACGTGAAACGCCCGTCACAAAGGGTTTGTGAAGAATGTGAATGACAGCTTCCAGGTGACCAATGTTGAGACTGTAAGCATAATAAACACTTGAGTTTGCAAAACTAAGAAGAAAGATCACCGATTGAAAAAACAAAAATAAGGTTGGTTGATTCCAAACAAAAAGTTGGAAGAATATGGGTACCTTAAAGGGATATGGTGGTGGTGGTGAGAAGAAAAAGAAGAAGAGAGGAAAGAGTGCTCAGAGTGAAGCAATTTGAGGAGAGTGCGAGTGCACGACTGTGTGATTTTACTACCAATTTCAAGTCTTTCGATTTTCTCTATTGCTATTTCACATCTCCTCATCCCCATTCGTATAGCTTTTTCTCTATCCTTTACCTCCATCATCCTAAAACCTTGAATCTTCCTATAACAAAGACAACAAGACGGAGACACCAACCAGTACAGCGGAGCCGATTACGTTGCGATGCGTACTTCTGTTATTACGATGTCGTTTCAAGCCGAACTCGTCTTTTTCTATTTTCTTTTCCCATTTGTGCACAGGATGAGAGGTGGGCCGTCTAAAGTTGATCCAGAACTTTTCCAAGCTTCTTACTGGACTATTTTCGATCCTAACTTTTTCGTTTGTTCTCCTCCGGTGGCTGACAACACTACGAAAGAAGAGAGAGAGAGATAGAGAGAGAGACAGGTAAGTGCTTCTTCATGTTAAGCTCTGATTTGCTATTATTATTTCCAAGTTGCCTAGTCCAACTTCTACCAACATTACCAGAAACTTCAAATTTTAAGATGGGCTTGGTAAACAGCGGAACCCTAAACTAAAGATACAAAATTTTTGAACTCAAAATAAACGGTTCTCGGTTGGGCGGCAAGTTCCTTTCTTGCTAGTCATTCAACATTTTTGTTCATATAGAATCCCTACCAGCATGGTGCTGCTGTCTGTGGAAAAAGAATCCTAGTGACCCAAAAGACCGGCTATGTTATTTTTTCCCAAAAATTTGATTAAGACCAAAAAGAAAGAGGACATTTTGTGTAATGCGTATCTTTTCTTTTTGTGATAAGTAATTGGTTAGCTGGCTCAAGCCTTGTTGATGAATTATTTGTCTATAATTATCTCCCCTGCATATGGATTTGGATTTGATTCATATATTCTTATTAACATGAAAGGTAAAAGAATGGATAGTAAAGATTAGACCTTTCACTTTTGACCTTTAGTTTGATCACATTAAGAAACATTAAATCAGAATGATTGTGATTTAGTATGCTAATGCCTGGTCTATAGGTGAAGTGAGAAATGGATGCTGGGGAAGACTCCATTGAACAAGCAGCTGCAGCACGTCGAGAGAGGCTCAGAGCTCTTAAAGCTGCTCAGCAACTACTGGAAACTCCAGATGATGTTTCTGCTCAACCTGAACCTGGCAAAGAAGAGTTAGTATAAACTCGACAGAGTCTCTATACCACTTATCATTTGCAAATGCTTTTATAATAAAACCAGCAAATTTTCTTATTTAAGTTGTACATAACAAGGACTTGAACCATCAAAACGAATCTAGTTACCTATGATTTCAAAACTAGATTTAATATTTTGCATTTGGAAAGAAGAAAGAAATAATACAGAAATAAAGTACTTATTTCGGAAAAATATATTGAAATAAATAGGGTTATATCCTCTTTAGCATGTATGAAATAACCTTGTGATAAGGGCATTGAATTATAGCCATTTCCTGACACATTCCGTTAATGATGTAAAAAGACTTCTAATACCATTGGATGTCGGCACTGATTGCATAAAGTTGGGAAGATAACATTTCCAGCAACCGCCTAAGATTCAAGAGGTTAATATTAGGCTAGAAACATACAGTATCTGTTAAAGCTAGACATTGGGAGAATGTAACGTCCATCAAACTATAACAGTTAATTTTGGTAAACATCACATGTATTCTCTTGGATCTTCACGCAAAGATATGGTCTTTTTTAAAGTTTAAAAGCCTAAGATGTTTCATTTGATGAGGTACAAGAGTCACTTGACATAACTTCCACAGATGATGAACACATCCTATCAGTTACTCTTATAGTCTTACTTCTTTATTTCTTCTGTACAAAAGCCATAATTGAGCTTCCAATGAGGTTTTAGAGACCACCAACGATAGAACCTTTTGTTTAAACAATGTAAGAAATGGGAAAAGAGGGAGTCTTCATTCTTGTTTGAATTGGTCCGGGTTAATGCTTTTATTTGGCAAGCGTGGGCTTGCATGTCTGTGAGCTAACTAGTATAATTTGCAATCGTCTTCTTTCCACCTCCTCGCTTTCAGCAATCCTGGGATGAAGTTTAGGAACTATGTTCCTCAAGACAAGGAGCTTCAGGAGGGTAAAATAGCTCCGCCTGTTCTGCCAAAGTTTGAGGACCCTGTTGCTGTAGAACCTCCACCTCAAGAGAAGAAAGAGGTACATGATTCCTCCCAAACACTGTCGTCTGTTAGCAGTAGATAATTAGTTCATCTATATGTTCTTTAGTTCATGTAAATCCTGGTCGCTCTAGGAAATTATTGCTTAATTTTGGATTTGGTTGTAATTTTAGGATCCATTTCTCAACATTGCTCCAAAGAAACCAAACTGGGACCTAAGAAGGGATGTGCAAAAAAAGCTTGACAAACTTGAAAGACGCACACAGAAAGCCATATACAAACTTATGGGTAAGAGGTCTATTTTCACTATCAACTTCCGATCATTGTTCTCTTCAGTGTGGCACTTAAAATTAGTATATAACATCTTTGCAAATCGGACTGGTTAGTGCTCTTGGAAATTTGGAAACTTCCTCTTTCATTGCATAACCTATGGCAACTGACCTTTCAGACTTTATGTACTTTTGGTTTCTTGGTCTATAATTTCTTGTCATCTTTTCAATGGTGATATATAGTCCTAAAAATTTTAACTTTTTAGGAGGGATGGAGATTTCTTTAGTTATGAACTTTGTAGGTGGGTGATACGTGAAGCTACTAATTGCTGTATGTGCTGGCTTTCTTATTATGAAATTCATAATAGTTTTCGATGGCTGAATTCATGCACGAGATTGCTGTTGCAAAACCTTTAGGCATCTGCCTAATCTGCATAGGCACACATAAATGCTTAAATATTTTTTGGGGTTGATGCTTTTTATATATCAATAATCATCAGAGTTATGTTGTTGACCCATATACTATTTGTTTGAGTTAGCTATCAGTTCATTTTACGTACATTCCCATGAACTGAAACTATTTAACCATCATTGTTATTTGGTCATCAGTTACATATTTTCTGGAGTTTTATGAATAGTTTAGTAAGTTCTGCTGATCAAGTCATTAGCATTGGGCAATGAGATTGACCAGGAGCAGGGGCCATTCCAAGGTTTTAGCTGGATTTAAGTCATTTTTCCACTTTCAGACAAAAAAGATGCCCAATTCTGTTGCCTAAGTTTAATATTCCTGGTCCAAGTGACCACCGACAATCTGCAATCACTTGCACAACTTTTTGTTGTTGCAGAGGAACAAGAAAAAGAAAAGCAATTGGCTGAAGATGGGAGAGCTGTTGAAGATTAGCTGTGCACTTTTGAGGGAGCTCCGCGGCAGCTGCAGCACTATGGATGACGAAACATTGGTGGACTTCTGGGAAATCCAAAAACCTGATTACCCTTTCTCATTCCTTCTTGTTTAGGCTTTAGCTAGAATTCTCATATTAGTGTTGAAATCCGAAGTCAGAGATAACGGGTTCCATTCCAGTTATTAATATGCCATGCTATTTGCCCGGCCAGTCTCAAATTTAGTTGACCAGTTACACGGCCATTCATCTGTCTCTGTCACATGTTATGAACATGAAAATGTATGTACCATCGAATGAAACTTAAAACCAAATGCAGCAGCTTGCCCAAAAGGAAGCATTAATTAACAATTCAGCTGTAAAACATAGAACACTTAAAGTTGATAGTCCCAAATTTGTATTGAACAAGAACAATAAAGAGGACACACACACCACACTAAGGAAGAGGACAGTGGTAGAAAAGTTGTAAAAGTGGCATGGAGTTAACCGGATGAAAACTCCTAGTCATCTATGCTTCTCCTGGCTCCTCTCTCTGATTCAATTTGGTCCAATCCTAATATATCTTCTCAATCCACGTTAAGCAATGCTCTTAAAACAGCCACAGATAGGAAGTAGAGGAGAGGATTCTTGCCTCAATATTCTCATTGGCTTCATTTGTCATAATTAAGTAGTATGCTATCAATGAAAAGTAGCCTCTTATTGCTGTAAAGATTTATACACAAGCTTTCTATTAAATTCGAAATTTTCGTTAATTCTGGTTTAATGAACAGAAACATAAAAGTAACTTCTTTTTTTTTTGTTGGTTAGGAAAACCAACCATCTTCTACCAGTACCCAATTTGAAGGTAAAGCATACAAGAGCTTTGACATGGGACAAGTCACCAGTCTTTCAGGAGACGATTTTGGAATAATTGTAGTAGTTGAAGAAACAAGCCAAGACAGGATCTGTGCTATACACAATTGAAGAATGGCTTGTGTGACAGTTAGCCAGTCCCTGTTTGAGATTGGCCCTCTTCGTATCTGTTTTCCGGTTGCACCACTTGACGGCCTATCTTTCACTCATGAGTTGATTGGAATTAGACTGCCCCCAGCATATATTCTCCTCATTCCAACAAGGGTCCACTGGAGGAAGCTGATATTCATCAGGTTTCAGTGCCAAGGCAAAATCAGGCAATGTTGGCGCTGTCTCCATGATTCTGTTGTAAGCATCATCACAGAAGTAGCAAGTAACAAGCATGTCAAACTTCATCCAAAAGAGCCAAGAAGAGAACTACAACAAATTCACCTTATAAAAAAAGTATTACTTACTTTTCATAAGAGTACAAATCACGGTTTATTCGCACCTTGCTAGAAGTATCTTTGGGAATTTTCTCTGACAGATACTTTATGGTTCCCCAAAGTGGTGGATTTCTGTGTGAAAAACACACAATTATTAGTGACAATCATGGGTAGTCTGAGGGGATCTTAAATTCTAGTAAACACCCACTAAATTATGTCCATGGAGACTTGCATGATCTGAAACCCACTAATAAAAAAAGGACAGGGTTTTTGAAACATGATATGGTGATTCAAATCAGCAAAAACATTTTAGTTTATAAACTGTAACCTATTTTCCAGAAAACAAATGCCAAGGAATAAACTTAAAGCCAGCAATTACAGCTCAATGATTCAGGTACAATACAACAGTCATCATTTAGACAACCATACTATAAACGTGATTATATTGGATTCATATTCTACATAAAATGGTAAGAGTTAGCGCAAGCAAAGATATAACATAACTGCAATAAAGACTTCAATTCAAAGTTGAACCATTGCAAGGTCACTGCTGAAGAATCCAAAAATACAGCAATGGATTTCAAGTTGTACAAAACAATAAAGGTGAGGGGAAAAGGCCAAAGATGGATGCAAATAATATTGAAAACCACTGATAGTTATATCTTCATCATACGAACATTGGATCTCATTTATGACATAAAACATTAATCAAATGAATCCTACAAAGAAGAGTCTTTGGCACAGACCTTGATAAAGGAGATACTGCATTAAATGCCTCGCATGCCCTTTTACTTTCTTTAAAATATTCATCTGCAGCTTGCAAGGCAGCTACAGCCATTCCATGAGATTTTTCAGTGTTTCCCTCATCAAGGATCAAGCCATGATAATAATATGCTGCAGCCTGGTTAGCCAAAAGAAAATCAACAAATCGGATACTATCCCATAAACTTGTCAGAACAAAATAAAGGAGAAAAAATTTGAACCTAAACAAAACCATTCTATTGTGTTGATGCCAAAGTCGTGTTGCATTAGGGAGATAAGATCCAATATGCCCAAATCTAAACTGTTATTCTCCTTAAACTTTCCACAAAAGAAAGCAATGCCCTTATGTCGGCTTTTACAGGAAATCCAGCTAAAGAACTGAAAATTCCTTTACTACAAAAAGGCAATGATGGAGAATAAATGCAGCATCTCATAACTTTCAGGATTTAAAACAAGAAATGTGAAGAACGCATGAAAGAAGCAACAATTTCAATTCACTATACTTTTATGCTAGAGTTGCAAAAATCTGAATTAAAATGTTATGTTTTATTCAACTTCACAAGGGCATCACTCTTTTCATATTATGGTTCAAGTCTTCTGGATTATTGTTATGCAACTTTATTTGGGCCCATATTCTTTTCCATTATTCTTACTTGTAGAGTGATATCAGACTCACCAAAAAATATTGCCCAAGGCAAAGGAACAGAGATGGAGATGATACTCTGCAGATAGTCTACATAAATTGACAAGAAAAAGAAAACATGCCAGCAATTCTAAGATACCTTGGCTTCCACATATTTCCACTTTATAAAGAGTTGATGCTTCTCTCCCCAACCATTTGTCAGCGGAAGATTCATGATGTTATCTTGGGCCTGTCAAGAAAACAGAAACATAGTACTACATATTTTAGAAGCACAAAAAAACACCTATAAATGAGACAATATGTTCATTCCTGATAGACCAGAGGAACTGTAAACAAACATCATCATTTTTTCTACAAAGGGGGTAAATAACTCCCAAGTAATTTACAAAAAACACGACTATCCTATATTGTGTATAAACAAGACGCTAAGCACCTCCTAAGGAGGGCTGGAGAATAAATGAAGTCATACAGGGAACTAGAAACCAAAATTCACCGTGTCCTCTACTGCATTACAATGCCGAAACATCCAGAGGATGAAAGGGACTGCACTGATGTGAAGGGACGAGGCCACACTTTAAGGTATTAACAACCACCAGGGAATCTGTTTCTGAAATTATTTTTATTCTCTAATCTTCAGATCTTCCAGACTTTCAAATTAAAGAATACTATTTAAGTAATCAAGGTGCTGCAGCATAAATTCCAAGTAATAGCAAACAGGAAGCATGGTACTAGGGCTGACAGATTGAGCCTGGTCCGGCCTGGACCAGTCCAAACTGGTTCGGCAAAGTGATGTTGTTTTGGCATAACTTAACAAAAAGAGGTCATTTTGCCCTGGCCCAATGAAGCTTTGGACTGCCTGAGCAAGCCCAACCCATTGCCATCCTTGCACGGTACAATACCAAACAATTCTCCAAGCCCCTTTTCTTCCTTAACTCCTCTCCAAAACTATCTAGAGTGCATTCTCCAACATAATCAAATGTGAAAGTGGCTTATGTAGCACTTAAAAACATGGCCTATGACTTGCGGTAGAATCAGAAAGATGTGGCCTCTTCTTGTGCTATAGGCTAGAGTTCCGTAATCATTAAAAAACCCACAAATCATGTTATTTAGCTACTTTAAATTTAGTAATAAAGAGTGGAAAAGCAATATGAGGAGAACATGTTCAAAGGGGAAGGCTTCATTTCAAATATAGCAAAAGCCTTCTCCCTGTGCCAGATCTCCAAACTTTAGAGGGCATATGCAACCACTATAGCAAACTTTAAAGACAATAATCGGCTAAATAGAGCTAATAGAAGATAATAAACAAATAAGATTGTCAAACCTGCTGCCAGTACTTCACCATCTCACATGCAAGCCTTCGCTTTACGGCAAGAGTGGCTTTGGCACTATCAATTGCCATCCCAAGTTGGATGTCAACACCCTGCATATAACAAGAGAAAGCAAAAACATAGTTAGACAGTGACAAGTTCATAAACTAAAAGAAAGCATATTCATAAAAATCAACAGCCAATAAAAAAAGCCACAAATAGCATTATAATCTGTATATCTTACAGCATAAAGAATGAGTATCCGTCTTCTAAATAACTCAACCGAAAAGATTAGGAACTACTACTTGAAATAAATTAAAAAGCAATGATTTTGATCGTCTGAGTGAGAAATCAAGGGATTGGATGACAAGGAAAACAGGATTAGTATTGCAGATGTAATAAGCAAGAAAGAGAACAACGTTAGTCAGGAAGATAGATATACATAAAGGATAAGAAAAACACGAGGAATTGCTCTTAGGTGCTACAGTAAAGTTCTTCAGTACATGGAGATGAACAGTACTGACAACTGATTAAAGATAAGAGCTCCTGACCCCTACCGTGCACCTTATATTGGTCAATTAACAACAGAATATATTAATCCCTGGTCAGTCCCAGGGGCACCAGTATTGCAACGAAACTATCAGCATACATAGTTCTATGACATACAACCCAAATGGGTCCACCTGAGAACAATGGGAAATACAAATATGCTTCTGCAAAATGAAGAATAATTAATGGAAATGAATTGGATAATCAATTCCAGATCTTTGATCCTCCGTTCAACGTAGTAAGATACAGATATTAACCAGACACATCTAAGTACCTGCCCCAATGCTTGCAAGCAAAGTGCTCGAAGAACCCCTTCTGCCAGATCCACTGGCAAATCTCTCCTAAAACAATAAGATGTATACTGTCAGCACAACCTAGCAAGTTTTATCAATCTGATGAAAGTACGACAGGTCACTCTAGCTTAAGTCTTTCATCTTGAAAACCTTGATGCAGCAGGTAAATGTGGGATCACATGTTGGACTGCACAATCCAGGTATCCTGCAGCCTTCAGGAAGATGTCCACTGCAACTCGCCTGCTTTCTTCAGAGAAAAGGGAAAATAACTTCAGTAATCACATCAGTATATAAAAGCATCCGTGCAAACTGCAGAAAAGGAGAAGGTACGAAAGTAATATCAAGAAGAGCAATCAGCTATATATTTTCGGTAGCAACTACCTTCAGATATTTTTGGCTGGTAACCATCAGTTGATGTTCTTGGAAGAAGTAACAAGTTGGCCTGTGATAATGACAGCATTGCCATCAGGTGCAGAACCGACAACACTTCATACCATGCATTACACATGGCAGTTTCCTGCAAATTTTCAATTTAAATCAAAACTGCCGTCCGTTTAAGCATAAGAATGGAGTTATGACGAAAATTTCATAGATGCTATCCATTAAAATTATACAGTTATATTAGTGCGATTCCCACCTCTACGTCATCTTCTTGATTGGTCCATACAAATTGCACTTTGTGCTGAAGATGGCTCCCATCCTTAACTAAACCCAAAAGAACAGGTAAGTAATCTTCAAGAGCCTGATGAAGATCTGCTAATGTTGAACCTCCTGCAGACAATAGAGCGATTACACATGGAGGACTGCAACTTAAACAGGTTTAGTGGAATATAATGATGCAACCTCTTACCATGTTGGGTAGCACTTTTTCTCCTTGTTCTCGTGACTGTTGGTGGTTCTTGGCCAGCCATAACAACTATACGAGTTCTTAGAGCAGATAGTCGCTCCACCAAATTCTTTGACAACTGGTTACCAAGTGACTGGGAAAAATCAACAGGTTTAGGCATCCGAAAGCCAGGTACATAAACAAAAACCTCTCCTATGCTCCCTGGTCTCCTTCGATTTCCACCAGAACCATTGGGTTTAGACACCAGGCATCCCATAACTTAGAGTTTGCTCAATATACTGATCGTTGGAGCAGAAATTAAACATGAACAAAAATGATCAGTTCCTAGGCGTTGCTTGCAACAAACAAAAAATCAGATTACAGGCTATGTATACAAGGACAAACAAGTATAAATATGGTGAAGTTCATGTGATACGGGCAGCAATTACCAGACAAATGGAGGCATCAACAGCAAGCAGGCCATAAAAGAGGTATACTTAAATTGTACCCACCAACAAAGCACAAGTGGTAGGTCAATCACGAGCAGTGCACACAGAAGGTTTTCCTAGAAGTATCCAAAGGGTTTTGGAATTGAATGTGCACATTAGTAATAACTAATCAAATAGTTGCAATATATCTCCAAGAGTCCTTCCTAAAACATTGACTAAAGACAAGCAAACAGCTGGATGGTCTAATCTCACCTTATCAGAAGGCAGGCTGATGGGTCAAAACTTGTACTAATTTCTGAAAATAAAAGGTAAAACATATAGTGAAAATAGTTCAAGAAATGAGAAAACTAACTAAAAAGAAGGGAATCACAAGAAAAGAGTGAGTGCTGCCAATCTAATGTCTTTTCATTATAATAAACGTGGAGTGACTCGAAAAGCGTGGCAAGGAATTGACACGAGAGGAAAAACCCAGAATGTCGTTGCCATCCCACATTAAAATTCAAAGAAAAAATGTGAAAAACCAATGAAATTTAGAGAGAGAAAGAGGGTAGGCAGTAAGTAAATCAGAAACCCGTAGGAAGGAGGTAAACTCCCACAATTGTGATTAAAACATACGAAGATAGAGTCCAAATTTGCTTAACAGAATAAGAGTAAAGTATGTCCAAATTGAGCCTTGAGTTAAAAACAAGCAACGTAAGAAAGAAAAGCAAAAGCCATCAGCTACTGCTGTATTATTTTTATTTACATAAAAATAAACAAACTTTCCCTGACTCCACACACAGGAATTGAAAGTTGAGAATTTGAGATTGATAAATTATTAAAAGAATGAAACTTAGAAAAACAAACAAAGCAGTTGCAGAGGAAAAGAAAAACCAAAGCCAGCAAGAAACGTAATTTTGAGTTATCATCCTGAGCTTCCTAAGCAACCGAACAGAGAGAGATATGTTTTTATCTTTAGTAGTTCGAATCCTATGACGTCTCAAACCTAAAATCGAAATAAAGAAAACAATTTGCTCTAATTCTTACCATCAGCATCAAAAACAGCTCTTTGGGTGTGGACTGTGCACAAGTCCAAAAAAGAACCGAAATTGAAGCCAACGACGGACTCAAAAGCTCAATAATCAAAAGCGCTAAGAAATGGTGATGGGCGTGAATGCTCGAATTAAAAACTAAAATTTCAACGTGGGTCGGTTTCGTTCGAGAAAGAATAAAAGTTGATTGTGGCGATGGAGGGAAAGAGACTTTTATGGAAGTTTCGATCGGAAGGGATAAATAACTAATTTAAGGAGTGAGTGGGCGCTGGGCACATAAGTAATAATGTTAACGAACAGTCAGTTTAAAAAGGGTTAGTTCATGATGTAAGTTTAATTATTACATATCTAAACCATACCATAAACAAAGATTACCATAGCATAAACATGGATTGAATCAATAAATAAGGGTAAAGCATGAATTCAATTGGCGCCTAACTTACCTCTGTTCGGTAACTTTCTCTTCTTATTTTCCTTTCCTTTGACAACCTCCCACACAAGCACTCTTTAAGCATATGTCTCTCTCTCTCGGATTCTTCCGCCTCTTCCTCTCCCTCCTGTCCGTATCTGTGTTTGGCACTCCCCCTTAGTTGATTTACTACTTTAGTTTAACTATCCAAGGCAAGATCCGACTTTTATCATTTCTCTTTCTTTCCCTTTACATATCAGGATCCGGGTGGCCTTTATTCTTCACTTTCAAAATGGAAAGGCATCATTGAATACTTTCTGTGTCTCGCATTAAATGAATCTTCTTTCAAATTGGAGAGATTTTGATTAAAATTTATGTTTTTTATAACTTTTTTACCAAGTATATACATGCAGAATTTTCATCTGGTTAAGCGTGTTTCTTCTGAGAGCGCAGATGTGTAAACTTAATGGAAATTACTAATTAAATTGGGTTGATTTTTGCACTTTCTCAGTATGCAACTGAACAGTTTTTTCTGACTACTTTCCCCATCCATCTGCACTGACTTACTCGGTGGGCAATGGTTAGGTGATGATAATTAAAACTCTTCGTCTACAGAATGTCCTTCCTGGGTTTGGGTTTAGTATGAAAAACCAAATGAAGAAGGTATGTAATTCACGTAAATTTGTCAGGAAGCCAAAGACATGGGATAGGCACAGGGAGACACAGTAGAGCTGCCCTTTTCGCTTGGAACTTAGTTAAAGACGTGATGGTTTTGACAACAATGACCCATTAAAAGACAGGTGTCGAGCGAGTATGCATGTGAGATGACTTGAGTGGGCAACCCCCTATGTCTCCTCACCTACACCAATGTGTTCATCCTCCAGCATTTGACTCAATTCTTTGCGCACACATTTTATTAGTGAATAAATTGCTGTTCAAGTTCAAGTATAATAGGAATCCAAAGACCAAAAGCAAACTTCCAAGAGAATGTCTGGTTATTACGTGCGTACAACTTGTTCTAATGTATCCTAACTTCATTTCCATTTGTCCACTTGATGCTAATGAGCAACTTTCCTTAAGTTGGCAAGTGGCAATCAAAGCCCCCCACGCAGAGTCGTGAAAAACGGGAATGGGATCATGCACATCGGCCCTTCTGCCTTCCAAAACTGGGACGATGCATATAACCCAATTACGGGAAACTTATGCTTCTTTGATTGATCTTTTCGTGCTGTGGAACCCCAAAACTAGACAATGGAAAGTATTTAATTGGACAAAAACAAATGAAGAAGACAATCCAGATATCTGCCAATTATAAAAATTAACATACATCCTTAACATAGTCATAATTTAGCTTCGGAGGCGTTTGGAGCTCGAAATCGACATCGGAATCAAAGATAGAACCGAAATCTAGGTATTCCGCATTACCTTCGTTTTTAATCCTTTCATGTAGATCCGGGATACGTAATAAGACTCACATTACGTATTACATGTGGCTTTAGAGCGGTTACGTGATCAGATTGCCAGAAACGAAAGTTTTTCGATTTTTCATCTCGATTGGTTTTCCTTGGTTTTTGATTCGTTTTTCAATTTTTTTACGTATATAATTACGTAAAAGTGGTATACATAAGGTTAGTTACAAAAAACGGGCCGAATGGAGCAAAAAAGGCCTCTCGAGATGTCAAAAATCGCCTCCAGCTTCGGAGGAGGCGGAGGTCGCTGTGCTATAGTACGAGGGAGTGAGCGCGTACGGTTGACACGTGTGGTGTACTTGTGAATCACGCACCGACATGTGGCTCCATAGAGCGCGGGACGTGCTGCACGCGCGATTCGCACCCGCACACCAACAAGCATGGAACGATGGGCGTGTGCGTGACACGCGCCCATCTGGACCGTCCACGTTGTCGAACACATGGCGCCACTAGATGCGCGACACGTGTCGGCACATGCAGTACACACACCGCACAATGTCTGAGCAAGTGCACGTGCCAGACGCATGTGGGGCATGTCTGGCTGCCGCACGTGCGTCATCCAGTGACGCACACTGATGTCAGCCGTACGGTCAACTATAGTTACCAACAAAAAAAACCCCAAAATTCTAGATTTTTCGTAAAGGTACCTCGGGGTGTTTTTGGTCAATTTTCGGGTCCGAAAAATTTATAAAGTATCATTTTTCTATTTTTCTGAATGTATTACATTACTAATAAATTAAAGTTTAACTCCAGAAAAAGGAATTAAGGTATTCTAGATTTGATTTTGATTGAATTTTCATGCTTCGGACGTTGTATGAGGGAGATACATGAGGTTCTCGTGTCTTGGGTCTCATTTTCAGTGTTCGGGATTGCATGATAATCAATCGAAAGAAGGAATTAAGAACTTCTGAAGCTATTTTTGAGTGAATTTTCATGCACTGAACTTGCCATAAGGGAGATACATGAGGTTATTGTGTCTCAGGAGGTCGGTTCAGTATCCGGTGACGCACGATAGTCACTCTACTGAGATTTGACTTTTACGAAAGTCTTGAATGAAGTTTTCAAAGAATGTCTTCAGCACGTGTGTGTGACAATGAAACTGTGCATTCGAATTTTTGTATTTATTGATGTTGCATTGTCACATACGGTATGTCCATAAAGAATGTGAGGATAACATAAAGATGTATCCCTTGTGTTTGCGGACTTTTTGGGTGTTGACGAGAATGTAGTCACCAAAGTGGCCTTTCCAGTCAGTATTCTGAATTGTTTTGTTTGCATGTTGGGGGATGTCTCTAATTTTATGTTTGGTCATTCTACCCAAAGGTGTTGGTCTTACATAAAATTTTGAGATGTGCATAAAGACATTAAATGGAGCTTTGCTCAAGTAATCTATTCACCCAAAGGTGGTAGTGTCATGAGAGTTGATGGTTTGTACTTCGATCTCTTTTATGTGTGGAAGTCTAATTGCATATATTATACATTCAGCCCACAGGTGTTTTATAATACATGTAATTGGATTTTCAGGAAAGATACTATTCAATGGCTTTAGTATCGTTGTTGTCCTACATTAGTGCTGATTTAAAGATTATTATCTTGAAGTCACCTTTTTAGTTAACTAAATAAGTGTCAACATTGAAACCCTTGCTGGTTTCATGGTTTCAATATAAAGAATTGGACGGAGAATTAAACAGAGGATGTTTTGAAGGTTATAGAGATAGCTGTGGTTGAAATGGCCATACGGATGGGTAAGCCATCTCCACTTACATCCATGAGCTCGACAACTCATAAAGCAGCCTATGAAGCCTAGGATCGGTCTAATAGATTATATCTGATGACCATTAAGAAATTCATAATTGACCATCTACAAAGTGGACTTCCGGACACAGACATAGCGAAGGAGTTTCTTGATAAAGTCTCCCAGAGGTACACAGTCTCATTTGGTGTTGAGACAAGTGCCTTGATGAAAGTATTATTCTCCATGAAGTATACAGAGGAAAAGGAGAGTAATGGAGTACTTATCGATAATAATTTATTTTCACAGTAGGTAAAGATATTAAGACTTTAATGCTTTGATATCCCATTGTGTTGCTGAGGTGGAGAAACTCAAGTTGTTACTCCTACAACCCTCGAAGCAGCTTAAGGGAAGACAAAGATGAAGCTCATTAAGTTCAAAGGTAGAAAGTTCAAATCTTCTCCACATGCTAACGCTGGTCAAATCAGTTCTGGTAAAGGTCCTTAGGACATAAAGAAACTAGCAGTATGAGGTTTAAAGGAAAAACTGTGACCATCAGGTCATTCTTTGGTTTATCAATTATGAATCTAATTTGCGATAGTCGCATTAAGTATAAGTGACTATTTAGTGGAACATCTTATTAAATTGCTTCCACAATGCAGTAGTTCATATCCAGGATAAAGCCAAATAAAGGGAAGGAGGAACTGATGGTTCACAGCAATAAAGGGATGGAAGTAATATCTATAGGGGATGTATGTACTGAACTTTATAGTAAGGTTCATTTAGTTTTTTACATGACATATTTTATAAGTGATCCTTTGATCAATTTAGGAAACTAAAGGTTGATGTTTTGCTTTTAATACTTCTATTGTACAGTTGTTGTTTAATGCAAAACATAAAGGTATAACTTTCTTGTCATATAGTTTGTATAGAATGTGTCTTACTCCGAATTAGATATATACTTCTTCGTATCATGCTAAACAAGATATGAAGAACCTAATGAATGAGAAGTCATACATGGTGTGGCATAAAAGTTAAAGCCATATTTTCAGAGTTAGGGTTGAGAGATTGATTAAGGAAAGCATTTTTCAATTCTAGATTAAGATGATATGGGAACATATACTGACCGTTGCAGGGGTAAGTTGACTAATAAGGACATTGAGGTCAACTCATACTTCTAACTTGTTGAGTTTGATACATAAAGATTTCAGCAGATCTTATATAATTGCATTGTGCAATTATAAAAGTATTCTGACATTTCTTGATGATTGTTCCCATCAAAGTCATGTGTTCTTGTTTAAAGTTTGAAGGTTGACAATCAGTTGGAAAAATTCATCAAGATAGTCAGATTTGACCGTGGAGAAGAATATCATGGCAAACATGATGTTTCAGGACTTTAAAAGGTCCGTTTGCCAGATATATGGAGTCAGCTGAAATAATGACTTGGTTCACTATGCTGAATAGTTATGAGCAAAATGGTGTGTTGCCGAAAGACATAACAGGACCCTAAAGGACTTAAATAAGTCGATGCAGAGCAGGACTAATCTACCTATCTAGAAGTTGAAAAACTCAGCCTTGCGTACATTCGTGTAAAAGGTTGCCCTACTGAGGTAGGATAATCCTTATAAAGAAATATTGCATGCACATTCCTTTCATTGCTATTTAGTAAAATATCTCAACCGCTTTAGGGCTACAGATTTTACTGTAGAGAACAAGGGACCAGAATAGTGAAATTACGAATAGCTAAGTTATTGGAATACCACGTCTATAATGATGGTGGGCCCCTTGACCCTTTGGATGATAGCAAGGGGTATACTACAGTTATCACGTACCTGCTGCTCATACAGCTAGATCCGGTGGATCTAGATTTTTGTACCGTACTTGTACAGGAACAGGAACTCATACCTGTACACAGAGAGGTTCCTGGGGGTACAAGATCTAATACAATTAAGTAAATCCACTGGAGTGAGGCGACCTACTATCCCATCTAACAATATAATCTATCAGGTGTACTGGACTATGTTATTAGACATATTAAGGATCCAGTTACTTTTACAGAAGCTGTTTCTGGACCCAATGTGAATGTGTGGTCGGATACGATGAATGACGAGATGCAAGCCATGAAGCATAATAAGGTCTAGGAGCTAGTTGATTTGTATCAGAAACTGCAAGCTCGTCAGTTGTAAATAAAGTTTTAGACTTAAAGGATTTTAGGATAAAATTCAACGGTTTATGGGCTCGCTCAATTGCCTAAAGGGTTCACTTAGGGAAAAAGGTTGACTTTATGTTACCTTTTCTCTCGTATTCTCGTATGATACATTTTGAGTGATAAAAGTAATTGTACTTATGATGATATAAAGTTACATCAGATAGCTGTCAAAATCACCTTCCTGAGTAAAGACCTTTATGAAGTGGTCTATATGGTACAATCTGTAGGATTCCAGGATCCAGACAGTATTGACATGTTTTGCAAGTTATGCAAATCAATATATGGTTTATGATAAACCTCCTGAAAGTGATAACTTACATTTGGTGAGGTTATAACCTCTTTCGGTTTCATGGAAGATAAGGTCAAAGGATGCCTATACTATGAAGTTGAGGGGAGTAAAATTATCTTCCTATTACTACATGAGGATGATAAATTACTCACATTAAGTCACTTGACCATGTTGTATGAGGATAAGCAGCTTTTGATCAATAACCTTAACATAAAGAATCTTAGTATAACATCTTCTGTCCTAGGTATTCGGATTCACCAAGACACATCTCAACACTCATCAGACCTCTCAAAGAATGCATATATTGAGTATGTGTTACAAATGTTTAATATGGTTAACAGTAAACCTGTCGTAACACCTGTTTCTCACAGTGAGAGATAATCTTTGGTACAATACCCAAAGAATAAAGTGAAGAGAGTGAATATGAGGAATGTTCCGTATTCTAGTACGGTGGATAGCTGATGTATGCTAGGCTATGTACTAGATAGGACATTGCATTCACTATTTGACTGTTTGGTCAATATCTGGTTAATCCAGTTATAGGCTTTTGGAATGTAGTCTAGCAAGCGTTGAGAGGCTTGAAGGAATCAAGGATTTTATGTTGACATATAGTAAAGTCAACAAGAACAAACCTCGTAGGGAATTCAGATTAAAGTTAGCTATGTGTTCAGATGATCGAAAGTTCACTTAAGGTTACAATTCAAGTTTGCAGATGGTACAATGTCGTAGAAGTGTGTCAAAGAAACACGTGTAACTTCCTCGTCTATGCATGTAGAGTGCATGCTAAAGAACTGCTTCACAGACAGTTTAACTCATAAATTTGATTTCTGAGTGGCCTGTGGTCCATTCAGTGGCTAGACCCATTTGGTTTTATTGTGGCATTCTTCTTACAGTGTTGTTTAATGACAACGAAGAATATCACAGGTTCATAGCATTTAAAGATCAATTATTCGGTCATAAGGATGTTGATACGAAAAAGTGTCATTAAGGTTTGGAGCATTTAAGGATTGAGGAACTGTGAGTCAATCCTTTAACTGAAGGACTTCACCCACTTGTGTTTATGACACAAGTACATAGTATGGGTGTTTTGACGTCCTAGACACTGTTAGCTAAGGGGATCATTATGTTTGCTCCATGTACATTTGTACATTTTAAAAGTACTATGATAGTATGATGGTTCATTGATAAAGATGATCATCGTTTATCCTCAGTATTACGTGTCATCATACATTGTCATAATACGTATGAAAGTCTTAAGATTTGTGTCGATCTTAAGCATTTGAAGGTCATTGGGCATATATACAGATTGACCTCGTGTTTATGTTATTTAGACACATACAGTTTAGTATAGATATCTATAAAGTTCGACATGACATAGGGGATATAAGTTTTTAATCTCATAAAGGTTCTCTAATGTAGTTTAGCATTCAGTTAGAGAACATAAAGGTTTTCTCTAATGTTGTTTAGCATTTGGTAAGAGAAAACAGGATTTCTCTAATGTAGTTTAGTATATGTGGTTTAGCATAAAGTTTGAGAAATTGAGACCTATAAACAAAAATGATACAATTTAGATCATAAAAGTATCATCGTAGTTTGCCACATTCTATTTTCCCATTCATGTTATTGAGGTATTAGGTATTTGTGATTGTATTAGATCTGTGTCACACATGACACATGCATCTGATGCTTTTCAGTATCGAAAACCTTACAGGACAAAATGATGGACTTTCTTTATTTTTTGATTAAATGTTTTGGTTTTAAAACTTAGTCGACTAATACAGTAGCGTGGCTTAACCGAGTTTTTAAATTGTTTTTAAACTAGAGTTTAATGCAATTAATGCTTGTTCAAAGGGGAGATTGTTAGACATTTTTATCCTTAAGGACAATTTTGTCGATGCCTCATAAAGTTGGACAACATTAATTTTAATTTTAGTTTTTAAATAAATTATCGGTTAAGTTGCGTTATTTGATTCAGATAAAGATAATAAAGTGGCCCAATAAATGATCTAGATTAATGGGTCGAAGTCCGGGTAAAAAATGGGTCCCGATTAGTATAGATCAGGTCCATATCGACCCTGTGATGGAAAAACTCGATATGGAAGCTATATAAAGGTTAAGGTCTCCTGCAGTTACTCAGATATCATTCACAAGCATAAGAATTCATTGATCCGTTAAAAGAGCTCGTATTTTGAGGAAACTGTAGAAAGACCTAGCCCGTGAGTCATGGAGCACTTTCTAATAAAGATCTCGAGAGATTCGTAGACAGTTGAAGTTCGGAATCGACATCAAAATTAGAGATGGAGCCAAAATCCAAATATTTCGCATTACTTTCGTTTTTAATCTTTTCATGTAAATCTGGAATATATAATAAAATTCACACTGCGTATTACATATTAATTAATGTCCTTTAAAAATTTTAACAGTACATTGATAAAAACAACCAAAGTTATGCTTGTCTTTTGACATTGGAACTAGGATAATCACTTTGGCACGCCGGGGGAAGATTGAACCCAGGGAAGTTGGACACAGATAATGTTGTTGTAGTGCATAAGAATGACGTCAACAAGTGAGTGGAGCCTTTCCTTTTCATGAAAAGATGGAAAGTTATCAATTCCAGATTATGACTTATGACAAGGAAGGAACAAGTTACAAAAGTGACGGCCAAAACTTATTTTCTACGCAATGAAATGAATTGCAGAGCAACCTCCATAACGCAAAGCTTGCTTGAAGCAATCCGCTGTGTGAATGGTTGTAACAACTATGGAGATAATCACAGATATATTAAAAATATAAAAAAGAGTGATTCATGTATAAGAAGCCTTATATGTCAACTTAAAAGTTTAAAATATTAATTTATGATATTATTTTTATATAGAAATCATTGTTAATTTTTATTTTCAATTGATATGAGGATTTAATAATAAATACATTTTTAAGTTTAATATTTAGTAAGAATAATATTATCGATTATTTTTATATAAGGTTAGGAATTTAACATTAAATAGATTGCACTTAATTGGAAGAGAGGAAGGAAATCATGAAGCCAGAACAGGGAGGTTGAAATGGACGGCGCATACGCACAAAAAGATCCCGAGAGTGGAAAATTGGGGTTGGAATTGGACATTACAGTGTTGAACTATGCATATTGCACAGGGAGCGAGGCAGACTATTTACGGTGACAACGAAAACGACCCACTTTATGGCGGCCGTCCAAGCTGTTGTCAGCCGTCCACGTAGCGGATAGATCTGAAGACGTCAACCTACCAATGACCAATTTCTCACCGTGAGGCTGGTGACCCAATCATAGACCATAACCGCATGCATTTGCTATGGACACGTGTAACTGTAGCTACACAATAAACGTATGAGTGGTGGGAGTTTGAAAAGTACGCGCGTGATACATGGGCATCAGATTCCTTGGTTCGACTCTGTTATGAGCTAAACATGACACACCAAAACAACGTCATTTTTGGCACAAAATAGGATTAAAATAGGGTGTTAAAGAGTACTGAGGATCTAAACCTGATACTTGGCCGTGTTTGAGTTTCAGAACGAAATATATTAGACTCTAAACCCGACACTTGGCCGTCTTTGAGTTTCAGAACGAACATATAATATATGCACATGTCCACTTTTTGGCAAAATATATAAAACAAAATTTTATTTTTATAAGTTTTAAATAAATGACAAATATTTCATACTTTATAAATATAATATTAATTTACAATATAATCTTTGTTTTTATTAAACTTAATAATAAATCTTTTGAAGATTTTATACCATACGAGTCCAAGTATATTTTGATACAGGTACTAAATTTTATTATTAAAAAATAATTATAAGAACATATGTTAATATTAAGAATTAATTATAAATGTACAAAATGTTAAAATTTGATTTCAATTTTGATAAATATAATTTTATTTTAGATTTAAAATCAACCATATTGACAATTATTGACATATCTAACTTGAATATTTATTATGATAAATCGGAACATAAGCAAGCGGATTGATCTTTGAAATTTTATATAGGTTTGCAATGTGCAAATTTGAGGTTAAGATATTGGTTAATATTAATTTGAAAGGATATAATTTCGCATAAATTATGAATGATTATAGTCGCTATAAACTTTCTAACAAAAACAAAACAATAAAAACAATAAAAAACGAGATAACAAATCAACATCTGAAATTTGATTTCACAGTTTGGTACACCTTGTTTACGTTTGCAGAGCCATCACCTAACTTAATTACTTTCACACGTGATACAACAATAACTTTACTCAAGACTTTGCTGACTCAACTCACGTAATTTTTAACACAATCCTTTGTCCTCACACCCTATGAAAGTAAATCACTTTTAATAACATGACCATCTCGTATTAACTTCAACAGAGGATTTTCTCAACAATATTTGATAATAAAAGATGAAAATCAAATAACTCAAGTGATTGAAATAATAACGAACACAATCAAAGATTCTTGAGAAAGAAAACAACTTCCCTAACAATGTAGTTTCATTAACGAAAAAATGAGAAGTTGTCTACCAATAACTCTGCTATGAACATTCGATATTTTCACTGAAACATCTCACGTACATCAACCACAAAAATCAACAAAGAACAAACGTTTCATTACCAAAACATCATAAACAAAAGAGCTGCAAACTCACAAAAACTGTTGAATGTTTTTCAGCCAAGAAACACACTAAGACAGCCCAAAAAAAATCATGCAACTAATAGAAAATGCAAACACATCTACATGTTGTTCCTCTCAAATAACTAATGCTATCAAAAAATCCCACAAAATCAACAATCACATAGCCCTCTATTGTCCTACAAAGATGGAGACTGTGTAGCTACCAAAATCATCGCAATCAATAACATAATGCAGTCCTCAAGAGTTATTCAGCAGTAGTAGAAAAATGTAGCTATAGAGAATATCCATCAACACAGAAAAACAACCCACACAGATACGTAATCCCAGCTGTATGAAGTCATGTAATCAACCAAAACATAGCACAGAATAACAGATCAACTAGCCAAGTTTCGTGAAAAACAAGATAAAAATCACAGTTGCTAAAAGGATCTCCCAATCAACGACACAACAAAAAAAAACACAACACACCAACACTTCAGCCAAGTGATGTAATTAAATAGAAAAGGTTGCAACAGATACACAATCATTAACCCAAAAAATCAGCAACACACTAGATGATATCTTGATTCAATTGGTTACATAATATTGTTAATAATCACCATAAAATCCCAATTGTCAAACACATCATCACCTGTCATTTTTCAACACCAAAAATGACATAATTACAACCCCAAAACTTGCATGAATACCATAACAAAACAGATTCAATTGTAAATAAAATCTATAACAAATTTGGTTCTTTAGATAACTATTATCCAAAAATAGACTATGTATTTGAATCCCTTCTTGATTAAGATTTTAAACCTTATCAAAACTTGGCTAGAGTCCCACTTAAATACAACTAGGTGATCCAATTATCAAATAATGTCAAAAATTAAATAATAAGATATAATCACTTATATCTTAACAATTAGCATTTGTAGGCTCGTAATGTCTTAGCCTAGAGTATGACATTTGAGACTAGTTCTATGGTGAAGAGAATCAAACCTAGACTCGGGGGCTTTCGATGAGTTCCTTTATGCAAGCTTACAAAACCAAATAACCAATTAATAAAGTTATATTATGTATTTAACTTCCAGCAATCCAATTTAAAAAGGAGGGAGAGATCAAAGTTTACCTTTAGTGAGACAAAGTAAAAAGATGTCATTCTTAGGAGTATCCTAAGACTTTTTAAGGTTACACTTGTCTTCATCTTATGTAGAATCGTTTCTAATATTTTATAAGTCCTAGATAAAGTTTAAAACCTTATTTTGTCTCTTTTTGACTTTTATACGCGTCAAAATTTGGTCCTCATAAAAAACAAAACGAGGCAAAATAGGGACAGACTAAGAGTTAGCCCTAGGCTGGTGCCCTTTCCACACTTACCTAAGTCCAGACCTGATTTTATGGAGGTACTGAAAACTATCTAATGCTTAGACTCTCTTTTTATGAAAAGCCAAAACAAGTTTACTTGATGCCTATCATTTGTTCTTAAGAAATAATTTTTGCCTACTTATTAAGCATCTATTCATCCACATTTGGTGGGCGAATTATTGGAACAGTGAGTTTTTGTTATGGGAGTTGGAGACTATAAATGTCTACTTAAATTTGTCCTATATTGCTAAGCTATGCCTTAGGCATAACTCTTTTTTATAAATACACTTGCATTCATGTTCATATGTCTACTTTGCTTTCTCTCTTTACGACATATTGCGACATTGAACCCTTTAACTTTTTGTGACACTCTTGTTCAGCATATACTTGCATATTTGGTACATGACAAAATCCCCTGGCTTGCTTTCTTTTTAGATAAAATAAAATTTTGGCTATGGTGGTTATTTGACTAGCAACAATTTTAGGTTCTTTTCCATAGGTGATGTACTGTTGTAGAATTCAGGCTATTTTCCACTAATAATAGTTTCACCCTATTACACAAGTGAATAGTGAGTAAAGGTTGTACCACTAATTACACCAGGTAAAATTTTCAAGAGTCGATGTGACACATTAGTCAACTTAAATACCATTTTTTGAAATTTTCCTAGACATGTAATTAATAGCATAATATATCACTACAGTCATACCCGATAATAGCTATTAAATAGAAAACAATAAAAAGAACACCTAAAACAAGAATACTAGAGATTTACAAGGTTCTAACTTGCCTACTCCTCGGACACCACCAAAATACTGCACTATTTGAAAATAAGAATTACAAATGAGGGAGAAACAAACAAAGTCTTGCAAGAGAGGAAAGCTTGTTTCTTTTGAGATGATAAAATAAAAGTGAAAGAGTCATCCTTGTATAGATTAAGGAGGCTCTTTCTTTGTTATATTTCTTCAATGTGAGAAATATGTCACGCTTTCAACATGAACAACTTTTTTAATCAGTCTTTTTATTTCATAGGTGAAGGTAACACTTTACAAAATTTGTTCAAGGTTAAGAGGAACTCCCATAAAATATATCTTAAGAAATTTGTCCAATTACAACAAGTATATAACTAAAAGAATCTTTTACTCAAACTAATGTATAAACACACATTATATATTATGTAATACAAACATACAATTTCCAACCTCTCAAGGCTCTTAGAAGCAACTCTCTAATATACCCAACCAACCTTCTACAACTTGTATATTGTTTATTTATATACAAAATACCTTAAAATAGTTGCTAAAAATAAAACTAGTCCTTATAATTGCTAGTAATAGTGACCAATGCAATAGCATAAAATCTCATTACAATTTTTTTTCCTTTCAAACCACATTTATTAGTCACATAGACACATTGGTTATAAACATTTCTTTCTTCTAAGAGATAGTAGTAAATTAGTCTCCTACGTTGGTCAAGTAATATACTAAAAAACTTACCACTGGTGTATTATTTACCTAGATTGGCTGTTCAGTTTACTTGAAAACAAAAATTTTAAAATTTTTTAAGTTCTTTCAAATATCAAAATAAAATTTTTAATAAAAACTTGATTCAAAACTATTTTACAAGCTCTCAAAAAATTAATTTGATGCATTAAGAGGGCTTTTCTATAAAACCTTCCTAATTGTCCTCTTGAATAAGATAAAGTATATCTAGTATTGTCTAAGTACAAAATGATTATACAATGATCCAAGCTATAATTCATTAAATTGATTAAGATAAGGATATAATAAAGATTATAATGATTTGTTTATATCTTAATATGTTTGATTTCTTATTGTTCTTGGTTCTTTACTTGAATTTGTATATGTTCTCTATTTTGTTTATTTTCTTCGCCTTTTGATTTTTTTAAATAAATTTAATTAACTCATTTGCTTACCTTACCCTTTATTGAACTTGATATTTCATATATTAATTTACTAATATCACAAAGAATAAAATTATTAATAGTAACATATTTTATTCTCATTAACATTACGAATTAGAACTTTACTTGGTCTAACTGTAATGATGAGAATGAGGTAGCGTCTAGGCTTGATTTACAAGGGTTACACTTGTATTGTAGTATTATTTTTTGTTCAACCATATGTCCTTGAATTATGTACAATTTCATGAGGTTTTGCCATTTAGTGATATTGCAATGTTATTTTTAATTTTCTAGCCATGCCATCTAATACTTGCAAAGTGGGCTTTGAACTAATTTTTTGGTTACTTGAAGCTTGTCACTTAACCTATAGAGAGGGTTTCGTACTAATCCTTAGTTAAACCTGTCAATGCGGATGAGAAGACATGACATTATCCCACATTTGTTGCTACACGCAGATCCATTATTTCCTTGAACCTTGTCATATGTTCACTTGGCTATGTGATCTCATTATAGGTCTCCAATGACGGTATCTTGTTCCAAAAGGTTGATCCCCAACCCCAAGGGCTCCCAGTCGCAGGCCCGATCACCGCTGGGGGATTGAATCACGGTTTGATCTTGGTCAACCCCCTAACAGAGCGGTCCACTACCTCCCGTTGTTGTCAGGAGTCGAACCTAGGACCTTGTTCCAATTGACCCTGTTAGTTGGCCAACCAAGCTACCCGTGCGGGCTCCAATGACAGTATCTTGAATTTTAGTGGCAAGGACTTCATCAATATTCCTCCAGTACAGGGATTGCCAGGATTAATGTAGATGTGCTCTTCATTCTATCACTGGACACATTAGATGACGTAGGTTTGCAATGATGTAAAAACAGCCGGCGTCGACATCCGGTTTAATTCGTGCAACCCTTAAGTTTGTTGGTCCAATCTAATAAGATTCATCTTGTATAAGCTTACTCTAATGTGTACATTTATGTAGCTCAGACTTGACTTTGTGGGTCTCTACAAGTATGTGTCTAGATTGAAGGGCTACAATTAAAGTCTGCAACTATGTTTTATGGTTTTGATTGTTGCTGATAAAATGTAAAAGGTAAGGTTACATATTATCAGATCTCTCAGGATCTCACTTTACTGCAGGACTTCGGATTGGGTGAGTGATGATGATGAATTATTGCTGGTAAACCTGCATAATCAACGTTAGAGATAAATTAAGGAGGTGTGTTTGTTGTTTACATAACTTTGTTAAGGGTTATGAATTTATGATCGTTGATCTTCAATTTTGTAATGTAAAACTAATTATAACCTATGATGGATATTAAATAATACTAAGTAAATTTTTTGGGCCTAAGTGATATGCAATACAGCTGATAATAAGTACTATCTAACATTCTTGGGCTCACTCTCTAGTCTTCTGGCCCAATACAACCCTCAACGGTAAGATTTTCAATTTTTTGTTTGATTTCGACGGAAGGTAGAAGAAAAAAGGGCGAGATATAAAGGAAGAAAAGAGGGAAAAAGAACATTTGAAGTCTGGCACACTGCACGAGTCTCAACACAAGTCGATCCACTCCGAAAGTCCGAATAGCTAACCAATCCTCTCAGTACCCTTCTCAAGTTATTCTCCGAAATATTTGGTGGGTGATCCATCCTACAATCTAACTTAGCTTTAGTGACAGAATTATTGATTTTGTAACAATCTAGGGATTTAAAGATTCTATTTTTTTCTGGATTCTTGGTTTCAGCATGTCAAATGCTGTTGATTGACCAATGATGTGATAAGGATTGTTCCTTAAATTATCTAATTCAATGTCTGCATACCCAATTTCTCTTGTCTTCTCACAAAAGGTGTTGCTTTTCTTTTTGGCAGATTTTAAAGGAACTTCGTTTGATTATATCGGTCAGTTTCTTGCTTTTAGACAGCCATGGATCGTAAGAAATGTGAGGATTCTACTCACATTGTGTTGGACTTCAAGTATCAAAAACCTGAAATTCTGGACAGCGCAAATTCCGAAGCCAGCTTTGCAGCTCAAACTCCTGAGAAGACAAATCAGACTTTGGTTGGTAAATTGAAAGATGGACAAGTTGAATTTCTGCAAAGGTTGGCGTTTTAGTTTATACCCTTGTTTACATTTGTGTGATACACTTCTTGAGGGCTAAAGTAATGCTAGTTTCCTTTCTAAGGTGCAAGGAGATGGAGGAATTCTTTGACGCCATGACTTGTTCATTGAGGTTGCTTGGTCTGCGTAAGAAGCTACCCACTTTTCATAATGTTTTCACTCAGGTGGAAGTACTTACGAAAAGGTACTCTGGGCCTTTTGGTTGAACAATTTCGAATTATTTTGTTAAGTTATGCATTGTCTGCCTTGAACCCAAAAAGCTTTCTTGATTCTGATGTCCTATCCATCAATAATGTTTTAAAGGAGTCATCCACAAAATTGCATCATGCGCTATTTGATTGTCCACTTTTATGTTTTTCATTCTCTGGTGAATAATTGATTTTACATTTGACATTCTTTTTCCTTAAAATAAGAGATAAAAAGGACGTTTCCAGTGAAAGAAACACCAACCTATATCGATTTCCTTTCATTGACTCTTGTGATGGTTACCAAGTTGATACTGGTCTAATGTGGAGTCGTATTTGTTTGTTTGAGTCACCTTTCCCTCCCACAGAAATTGTGTATACTCCAATAAATGCCCACACAATTTTTCTTTTTCTTTTTAGAACAAGGCCTCATTGCAATACATTTCCATGAAACAAACCTGTGAGGACATTTTTACAGAGAATGTCTTCTCTGGTTCTGTTTATTGCTGGTTTTGCTGTGAATGGTAATGGATATGCCAACTAGGTTTCCAATGCACTGGATAAGTGATTTTAAGGTTATGATTCTTCCTTTAATGTTTATTTCTCAAAAACAATAGTACATGATTTTTCGAGGGGAGCAGATTTTAAGTTTTTTTTCTTTCTAAAATACATGACTGCGTTTTCTAGTTATTTTTCTCCTTTGTTTCACATCAAACATTTTTACGAATAGGAGGTTTGCATTATTGACTATCATTTTTCTTCGTTTCAGGAAGTTCTCTTATTAATAGGATTTTTGTATTATTGACTTTTACGGTTATGGCTCTTCCTTTAATGTATATTTCTCAAAAACAATAGTACATGATTTTTCAAGGGCAGGAGATTTTATGTTTTTTTTTCTAAAATACCTGACTGCGTTTTCTAGTTATTTTTCTCCTTTGTTTCACATCAAACATTTTTACTAATAGGATGTTTGTATTATTGACTATCATTTTTCTTCGTTTCAGGAAGTTCTCTTACAGGCATCTTGCACAGCTAAAGTTTATACTTCCTGAAGCCATACAAGTAGATAAGATTCTTGTACATGACATGAAAACACTGTGTATGACGGAAGATGTGACAATTATCTTGCTCTTTGATGTTGTTCAAGGTCATCATGAACATTCAGATTTTGTTGCTCTGCGGGAAGTTCTTTCAACTAAGCTTATCAATCACTTCACTCAGCATCCTGAGGTATTGAGCTGTTCATGTCTCTGATGTCTTGTCTTCTTCATCTTGCTTTACTAAAAACAATCCAGCCTCCTTCAGATGTTAAAATTGGTCACTGAACCATAACAATCAGTATGGTTATATGAAATATGAGCACAAGTTATTGACATTCTCACCTGCATCAACTGTGGAAATAGAGCAACTGTCTTTCTAAAACTCAATACATTCTCAATTTATAAAATTCTTTATATGGAAGGGGTTGTGGGATGAACAATTCAATAAACCGGTGTTTATCCATGGTGTTTGAGGAAAGATGGAATTGTTGTAGGTTTTGGTGACATGGTGGAAATAAAATGAACTCGTACCAGGTTTTTGCAGTGGAATAAGCCTTGGAAATAGATGCATTTTTTATTTACATACTAAATAATTTTATCCTGGTTGAAAGAGATGGGTTGAGCAGTGGGCGAGCAAATAATTTGATTGACCCTGTATGCCATGCTTATCCCTTTGCTTTAACAATGTTACATAGGTCAGATTTCCTCATTTACATGGGACTGTTGCTGACTTGAATTACAAGCACTTCCAAATTCACGGTTTCCATTTTCTGTTTATAAGGCTTGTGACATTCCGGAGGCCATACTGCCAGAATTGCTCAAGCTAAACAAATATCCTGCTCTAGGGGAAACAGCTGGCAACCTTCCAGAGGCTGGATTTCCTCAACCCTTTAAGCAAATAAGTCAGACTGTTGTTCCAGAAGAAGTTCTTCCAGATTCTTATCTAAAATGTCCACCAGATACTGTTACTAGTGAGCTACTAACAAAGTCATTCCATCTAAATCCATCCTTCCGAAGACACTTCAGTCAAAAGGATTTAAATGCTGAGAAAGAGAAGACTGAACTCTTACCTTCTTCACTTCCTTTATTGCCACCAAAATTCTCTAATCTGGATGATGAAGACAGTAAAGCTGTGATTACCATAGAATCCGGTGGTCTGAATGCCAAGCTATATATTGATACAGATGTGGACATTACACTCAAACAAGCAAAGGGATCTTATGGATCATCTATTAAGTCTGCCTCTCTTGATTCCATTCCAGTACATCCAGTCAGTCCACAATGCTGTCCTAGTTCCATGCATTCACCAAGCTTGCAATCAAAAGTTGCAGTATCTGCTAATAGCTTAATAATTGAAACGCCTGCACAATCAACTCCAAAGCGGGCAATGCCAAATTCTGACGGAAAGCATGAGGCAATGGCCAGCCAAAAGCATTCATCGTTTCATAAACCTGCAAAAAGGACTTTAAACTTTTCATGCTTGAAGGATGATGATGATTCAGAGGGCAATACGTTGCTACATCATGATACCCCTATGACTCCGGGTGGTTCTTCTTCATTGCTTCAAAAGGTATACCTTGTCTAGTTTTGAAATTCAGACGTCATATTTGTGCAATAATTTAGAAGTATGGAAGTCTTTTCTGCAATCTCTCATGTGGTTGCGTGGTAGCTGATTTTCTTTCTCTACTTTCATTTGCAGTAATTAATACATACTTGTTCCTCTTATCAAAGTTGTAGATTGCATCTAGTTGAAAGTCATACAAAAATGTTGCCAATTGCTCTATACTTCCAGATAGTCTCATAACTTCTTTCACATGTCATATTGTGCTTTTCCAAATTCTAGACATACAAGCTTAGATCCTAAATTCAAACTTTCTTATGCATGACATTTTCTGCTGTACTCTAGGTTCAGCTTTGGCCTTGGATCAATTTCGGCAGCTAATTTTTAACTTTTATAAACTTGTGCTTTAGCAAATGACTGGTTTCACTTTTCTAGGTCGAAGAGAGCCTTGGGTGGGACACTAAGGATCAAAATATGAGTCGATCAAATTTAACCGATGGACAGATTTCTGGTTGCTTGCCTGACTTAGTTTCTTTGGTTCACCACATATTTCAATCTGTCAACTATTCTCCAATTACAAAGGAGGAACTTGTGTACAAGATCACTATAAATAGTCTGGATTATGTTGAAAGGAGTATATCTCAAGGACTTTGACCTACTTATTATTATTTTTAATTCTTGAGTACTCTGTAACAAACTTGCTTTATGTTCTTTTACAGGGGAGGTTGAACAACAGATTGAAATTCTTGAAGAACTGGTTCCGGATTGGATTTGCAGGAAGCTGGCTCCTGGTGGGGATGCTTTATACAAGTGAGTGTCAACTATGCCTTATACATGAAGAAATTGTAGTTCTGTGTTTGTGAAGATAGGTTGATATATTGACCGAAGTACAATTTTCTTTGTCAATATGTATTGGATCTGGGTTGCTATTTTGTCCCATAGCATTATTGATTATAGCAAAAAGCATCTTCCACAAAGCGACGTCTAAATCTTCATGGTCACAATAACTCCCATTTAAGTCCTATCAGAATTTCATTTAAGGTTGCATTTTGGGGCCTTAGCTGAATCGAAATTCCAGTTCATCACCTAAATGCACGGAATTTAAACATAGTTCTCTGTTTCTACAGAACTCCAGTTAATGAGGGAGGCGTAAAGAATTGCAATTCTGAATAACTTAACGTCAACTAGATTGCTATCTTTTCTTCACTTTACAATTTCAAGTATTAGAATTATGAACATTGTATTCCTGATTTCAGTTCTATGAGCCAATGTATTCTAAAAACTTTTAGATTGAGAATGTCCTTGTAAAAGTTGGACTCTAAACTTGATTCTTCTTTATTGCTTATTTGATGGTATAATTATTGATTTCTTACCACCAAGAGTTTTCACATGAAGTGAAAGTTCTTGATTAATTTTGCTAGGCCGTTTCCATGCTTCTCATCTCTTCTTTCCCAGCACATTTTTAGTTTTGTGTGATAAGCTTTCATTATCTGGATCCAGATTTCAATCAAATTGCGATAGTTATTGTCTTCTTAGTTTCTGAAAATTATTTCAAGAGTTTTCCTGTTAGATCTAAAAGTTAATTGTACCATTTCTATTTATGTCCTCTGTCCCTGTTCAGCATCAAGACGATGATGGATTTGGATTCGATTCAAGCCAGGGTTGCTGGCAGATGACATTTACAGGTACATGTAATTTGGTGCAACTTTAACAGGCTTTGTCTAGCAAATGATTCCGATGACTGAACTTTGCATGGTTTACCTCGGCTTTAATACTTGCTCTTTTGCAGGGAAGCTTGTGGGCCTACGATACAAGTAAATTTTTGGTCAATATGGGATGAACGGTCACCATTTTTCCAAATTTGACGAAAGTTGAAAGGTGGAAGAGCTGTGGCCGGACATTTAGACGATTGTACCTTGCAAGTGAGATTGAAAGGCCTCACATCGTTTGGTAGAAAACTGTGGTTATGTTAAAAAAGTCTTCAGGAATTAGGATTGTATTGGTTTGTTTTGACCGATAATGCTTGGAAGTGGGATCCCCATGCCCCAGTCAAAGCAAAGAAATATGGGTCAAAGTCAGCCCAAGTGAACGTGATGTGTCATTGAAATCTTAAATGCAAGTCAGAGGCCAAAACATTGACTCACTCGTTTTCCAAATCTAGCAGACGAAGTGATGCAATCTGGCGGCAGATAAGAAGCTGGGACTCGATTAATGGTAGTTTTTTAAGATTTCATAATTGATTTGCATATTAACAGATATCTACAAAAGTTCTTGGCTAAATCCTTTTGGTTCTAATTAGTAATTAGCATCCAAGTGGTGAATATAACGATGATAATGTCTCTGTAACACAGCCGTCTGATGGTTTAAATTGCTCAGGTTGGTTGTACTGCCGAAACTCTAAAAGTTTGATCAGGACTAACTTCATTAAGAAATTCGTATACACTTTTAGTGCCTGACAAATGTACACACAGATTAATACCACTAGATTTTATAATACTAGCGTTTACCTTTAACGCGTTATCCTCCAGTATATCCCCTTACAAGCCATCGTCTTCATTCAATCCCCTTTCCTTCCTCCTCTATATAAATCCCAACTTCTGTACTCGCATTATGAACGGATTCATCACATACATACAATAAGAGATCAGCTTGTGAGATAGAGATTTAGCTCCTGTTTGTTACAAGCTATGAAGGGTACTGGGATAATTGTGTTGTGCTTCTTGTTCTTTGCATTGGCAAATTCTGCACCTGACCCAGTTCTTGACATCACCAAACAGAAACTTAGAGCTGCCACCGAGTATTACATATTGCCTGTTTTTCGAGGTAGAGGTGGTGGAGTAACCCTTGCAAGCACCAGAAACAAGACATGCCCTCTTGATGTTGTCCAGGAAGGTATTGAGATATCAAAGGGTCTCCCAGTCACATTTTCACCAGTGAACTTCAAAAAAGGTGTTATCCGTGTTTCTACTGATCTAAACATCAAATTTTCCGCTGCCACTATATGCGTACAGTCAACTTTGTGGAAGCTTGATAGTTTTGATGAATCAAGTGGACAGTGGTTTGTAACAACTGGTGGGGTTGAAGGAAATCCAGGTCGTGAAACGACGAGCAACTGGTTTAAGATTGAGAAGTATGACGATGACTACAAGCTTGTGTTCTGTCCTTCAGTTTGTGCCTACTGCAAAGTTCTATGCAGAGACGTTGGCATTTACAATAAGGATGGTAAAAGGCATTTGGCTCTCAGTGACATGCCTTTCAAAGTCATGTTTAAGAAAGCTTGATCACGTAACATTTGAAAAGATGAATGCTATATGAAACACATAAATAAGACGCCAGCATTGCTGGCCATTCACGTATCTTTTAGCAGTTACTTTCACAAATCTCAATGATCAAGTGATCCCTGTACAGTTTATTTTGTTTTAATTCCACCGATGCTTAACTAGCTTCTAATGATAATAGAACAACGATAGACTAAATGGCGTCCCAAATGAGAGAGTTCTTATATATGCTTCCAAAATGATAATAGAACAACAATAGACAAAATGGCGTGTGGACCCTTTGGAGAGAGAGTTCTTATGTACTCTTCGTTCATTCTAAATAGTACATACAGCTCTGCAATGATCTGTTATAGATTCCACAGAAGCAAATAAATCAAGTACAAGCTTTTACATCTGGAGCTTCGAAGTTAGGGGTACGAAGAATGTAAAGCCCACCGATGCTTAACTAGCTTCTAATGTTTTGTTTCTTTCTGAATGAAACTAGTTTTAATTATACAGACATTTGTCTCCAAGAGCGAGCAAACATTCCAGGTGATGAATCTCTACCCCTTGGAGGAGGCTCGTACTAAAATATTATAAGCTACATGCAATGACAACATGAACAGTTTCTGTCTACCGATGATATACACATTGAATTAAAAAGAAACACGATTGCTACACACGAATCAATTTGTAACTAGCAACTATCTTAGATTGCTCTGTCAAATGCTTGACACGGAATTTGCAAGGGAAATTGCCTTCTCCAGATTCTTGAAAGCTTTCTCGTAGCGCAAAAATCCCATGAACCAAAACTCGAAATTGTCTTCAGTTACTATTTCTATGTACTTCTGTTCTGGCTTATCCACGTTCTCACTTTGACAAGCTCGCTTGATCTTGCTTATTGGTATCACAACCTGCACACCAATTCCTATTACTAACGCTGCCTGATTCTTGTGTACTAATGGTGTAATACAACTTAGCGGTGTCTTTGCAACATATGGCAAAGAGAAGGAAAAGGTAAGGTTAATTGAGCAAAATATGCAAGTGTTTTAATCATCATACCTTGTAGGGAAATCTAAGGAACTGTCCATTATCAGAAGGGAAGCTAACGTATCTTTGACTGCAAAAGGCTAGCTTATGAGTAGAGATGAAGAGAAGGCCAGCAATAGGACCAGTTGTTGTTGACAGATAGCATTGTGATGCCTTCAAAAGCTCTTCTCCTTCCACAACTCCAAATGTATGTTTGAATATATTATGCCGCCCTCCTTCCTTAATTATCTTAGCCCCTAATTTCACCTTTCCTTTCACTGTTTCTGATAGCTTTGTCCCCATCCTCACTGCATCACCCCACAATAGAATTTCCTTTGAAAATTGCTTTACATCAATTCGGTCTCACCACAAATATAAGTCCTTGTAAAAGATTGATAAAGATATGGAACAAGAGAATTAAGTAGGCACATACCATGGTCACGGAACCTGAAGGCCAAAGTTGTCCCTTTATTTTTCATCTTCTTCAGATGTCCAATCTTTCTATCCCCATCACCTGCATATGAATAAATGAGTATAACATAACAGAGAAATAACTGAAGACGTTAGCCAAATAAACTCACATTCAGGGCTTCTTGTTGTCGCTGCTGTGTTGAAGATTGTTGATGATGCATCTGAGGAGGATGGACTAAACCAAATTTGCTCACTCAAAGATGCAGAAGAGTTTCTATCTCTCTCAGGTGTCAAACTGTGATCTGCAACCTCTAAATCCTTCATACTTTCCAATGTTTGTAGGAGTAATTTTGATAGATGTGGCTCTCTCTCAAAGTTGACAGATGGAGCACAAACCAAAACCTGTATTCCACCGATCTAAGTACACAGAGGTTGAAGCAATCCACTAAATAATGATGAAAGAAAGACGAGTTGAGCAAGTAGCAGCTAAGTAACAGCTTCCAGGAGACATGACACGTGTTTGCAATTTCTATGAACTTTCCATCTCTCTTTTCTATGCAAGTACAACTACAGTGTTGCAGAGCTTGGAAAAGTCAACAATCGTGTTCCAACGCACGAAAGTCCGTAAGATTTTTGGTCTTGTTCGAGATATAATAAAGATTTTGCAAAGAAGCAAACGTAAGACAATGTGGGAGTTGTGGATAGGACAGTTTTGGCTGGCGGAGTAAGCTCCACACACAAGGATACAACGAGGAAACATAAAAGAAGTCACTACATAAGGACTCGGGGGGTAACGAGTCCATGATGTTGGTGCGGCTGGAGACCAGTCCTCTTGTGTTATTTACGTCTTGGTAAAAAGAATCAACCTTCCTTGTAAATTATTTTCATTTAGGTATTATTTTTAAATTATTTCTAATTATAATTTTATTAAGACAAGATATTAATAAATAATAAAGCTAATATACAATATATTTTTTATTATACATAAGAGATGATTAAATAATTGTGACGGTAATTATTAGAAAATAAGTTCATTGAACTGACTTAATTATAAAGATCTTGAATGAAACATTACTTATATTTTTGTAAATTTTCTCATTATGGTTGTATTACCAAACTATATTACTATATGAAATCGCTTTAAATTTTTAGGGAATAAGTACCAATTGATGAAAGCACCGGCGGACTATTGGTCCAAAGCTCTAGTACCACAGTCAACCATTAAACTAGTTACACTATCTCAAATTAAGCATGTAGTTTAACTCAAATTATCAAGTTGTTTTGTGTAAAGCTGTTTGTTTCTCACGAATCCAAGTGGCATAAACATTCTAGACGCATACACAACCACCAAAACATGCTGCAAGTTTTGAACTTTCTTTCCAACTTCATAAGAAACAAACCATTCAACTAATTAAATACGGGCAATTGAATAATATAAGTCAATGATTATTAAAGAAATCTGCACCCATAAGCTCAATAGGAAAACCCCAAGTAATACAAACTTGAGTTATTGAAGAACAGCGGTCAAAGGTTCAAAACAGTCAGCAGAGGTGCTGCAAGCTTTGGTGGTAACTGGGACATGATTAAAGAAAAACAAGCAAGAAGCTAGCAGGAACAAAATAAGCAATAATTTATGTAATCCCTTATCCCATTAGGCTCTCACCGCTGGATGTACATGTGCGAATGAGCCAGCCAGCCAGATATACTATCCAGTATAGATGTGAACACCAACTGCAATGAGAAAAATGGTGATGAGGCCGAAGTAGATGATGGTATGGACCGCGATAGACACACCGCTGGTTTGAAAGTTGACAAATTCAATCCATCTTCCCTTTCCTGGAAGCTGGAAGAGCAGTCCTGGCGTTAACAGCACAAACAGAACTACTGCCATGATTACTGGCCCCCAGTCCGCCATTGTCGTCTACGTTTTGTATTCTTCTACCTCCTGTGCTCAATACTTTTTAGTTCTCTAGCCGATGACCCAGTATATAATCCAGGAAAAAATGATAGACAATCAGTTATGGTGTGATCCAGAGTCCGTACGCGCAGATCCATACAACTAAATAATGAGTAGGGTGGAACAAGGCAGAAATGGAGGAATGTAATGGGACAACTAATAGTATATATGAATTTGAAGGACAAAAGCAAAGCTTGATAACAGGAAGAGGGCATTGGATTTCACGCTACTTTGACAGCTACATTCCCATGGACGGCATAATGTAAATGTCCGTATGTTTATTAACTTCAACTCATTTTAGCTGTTGGATCGATGTAGGTTTCTGTCCCTTGTGTGAAGGCAGTTTGTCCTTTGTGTCAACACTAGTTAAAGAAAAAAAACTTTCTCGTCAAAGCTTCACTCTTTCCTTTGCAATTTGCACAACAAGATGAACACATGGGATTCAGTCCAGGAGAGGCAGGCCGAAGATGAAAACGACCATTAAGAGACAATCCAATATGTTGGATCATTATCAGATTCACACGCCAATTCCCTTTTCTCAATTATTTGATAAAAACGAGAAATTTAGAGTGATTACGAACTAAGACGTGTTGAAACCTGGAAGAGACATAAAAATTACGTCTCAGGACACAACAACGGCCAGCCTCTTTTTAATCTGACTACATCAGGACAAATTGTATGGAATTTGAATAATTGTGAACTTCCATGGTTGAATACCACCGAATTTCCTTAACAAATGAACATCTTTTCCGTCGTTGTATATGAAGGATGCCATGTCAGAAATGACAATGAAGAAAGTCCTAGCTTGTGATCTTGAATAGCCTCTTACTGCCTTCTGGTGAGGCAAGCAGCTTTTTCTTTGAAGCAATGGCTCTCTACCAGATTCTTATCACAGATTGGACGTACTGACATGTTTTTAGCTCGTTTATCCCCTTCCAACTCTATACAGACCCCGAATTTGCTTCACCGATGATTCTGTTATTATCAGAAACAGGATCAGTCCATCTTGCCTTACCAACAACATTCCAGTGTTATCAACCCCTACTGGCTCTCAGGATGCCTGATGCTGTATTAGAAATTGGTGTGGCCTGGGGCCAGAATGCATGCAATGAAAAGAGAAACTTCAGACATCAACGAGACACTACATCTGCACAAGGAAGGATGAGGGAAACGAAGAAACATTTGAATTACACCTGGACCAAAAGTGTGGCCTTACAGATGCACCTGCTGTTCCATTTGTTTCTTTAATAATAAAAGGATCCAGCTTCATCAATGTCTAAAATTAGTAAAAAGAAAGCCATCGGGTAAACAATAACGAGAAGTTGGTGTCTTTCTTTCTTTCTTTCACCATAAAGGAACACATACCTTACCTCCTCCCCTAAACACCACCTCTTCTCACACATTAACTTTTGCATCCGCATATCCTTAATCGCCAAGAAAACTAGTCACATTCATCATCCTAAATATTTGTTTATGCATCCTTTTTTTGGACAGTTAATTTATCTTAGATTTCTGCAGCTAAATCTCTACATAGAGAGGAACAGATTGACAGAGAAAGAAGGAGAGACAGAGAGAGATGAGTGCTACCAGTTGTAGTGATGGTGGTTTTATTCATCCTCCTATTACCAGGCTATTGTTTCAGCCACCGGCGAGGATCAGAGTGGTAGAATTCGGAAACATGAATACAAGTGGGATAGCCATTTTGGTTCATGCTGTAATATACTTCAGCATATTCACATACACGTCAACTGACAGTAATCTAAACTCAGCCAAAGATTTCAATTTCTTGTTATTTAACTTCCTTACCCATTCTTTACAACTTAAACTACTTGTTCTCCTTTGCTCTAATCTAAGCGGTCTAGTCTGGTTTTTTATGGACTTATCCAGGAAACCCTCGAGTTCTTTTGCATTTTTTCTTGTTTTCAGCAAGGTTAGATCCAACTGGTCGAGTTTTGCTCTTATTTATTGCTTATATACTGAAGGAACAGAACAGAGTTTTAAGGTTCATACTTCAGAATCCTTGACTTTGAACCTTTTGGTAACAGCTCCATGTATCCGAAGCAAAAACAGTAGCATTTATCTGATTCGTATTCAAAGTGCGGTTGTCCTAAATAGACACATCTTATTATAGGATTACCGCACTGCTTGTCCAGATTTGGAATTTCTTTTCTCCAAATAAAAAATCGTTTCTTCAAAAGACAATAGAACTAGCATTCCACGCAGAAACATCTCAGTTTAGTTTCTTCAAAATCAAGCTCCTCTAAGAGCCAGCAAGTAATAACTCCAACGCAGTACTTAAACCATTGAGCTTGAGGGTCGCCAATGTATCATCTCACGTATACTAAGTTATCAAATAGTCAAATCTTTATCAAGTAAATCAATGGGGAAATATACCAAGCACCCAAGTACAAGTACCTAAACCCAGAAATTAGTACGAGTTACCGAGATCCAAATAATCAAATAAAGATCTGACCTTTCTTGGTTCAAATTCAAAAAGGACGACTGGCAGGACAACAAAAGATCATTTCTTTCCATATTAGGAACAAAAACAAAAAACAAAAAGAGCACAGATCTTGATCATCTCCCGTACATATTAAACTTGGTGGCCGAACTTAATTGGACTTACTGGTAGTGAGTATTAGCCAGTGTAGACGTGGACATGAACAGCCAAGATGAGAATAGCATAGATAGTGAAAAAGATGAGAGTATGAACAGCTATAGCCTTGCCGTTAGTCTTAAAGCTGCCAAAGTCCACAGTACGGTTGTTTCCGGGAATCTGAAACAAAAGACCAGGCGTAAGCAACACAAAGAGTACCAACCCTATCAAAACAGGTCCCCAGTCCGCCATTATTCGCAGCAGACAGGGTGTGGAAGATAGATTTTTGTTGTTCTGGCGTGAAGGAAAGGCTTTTTTGCGACAGAGATGGAACAATGGCGGACTGGGGGCCACTTGAGATTAGAGTCTTTTGTGCTGAGGTGGTATGGGATGGTTTGTGAGGGGGCAGAAATGGGAAGTCCGTTGAGTGGCTTTGGTTAGTAGTTAGTACCGTTGTCTTTGGCTTGCATTTGGTTAGTACGAGAATCTAGGGGCATTTCTCCCAACAGCCTACGTGTTCAACACACTCGGCAACTAAAAACGTTATTATTTAAAATGGGCTTACACAAACGCAGGAAGTGCTAAACTCAGCAAAACACTCGAGGATTCATTACAGCAGTTGACTCCATTTTAAGGAAGAATACATCGAAAATGACATCCATCTGTCCTTTATGATGAGTATATATGTAAGCTGTTGATTGCTGGCACTGAAGAAATGTCCAGAATTAGTTCAGGGATTAGCAATGGTAATTCGAACTCCTCGAAAGTCCAAACAAATCAACAAGACCGATGAATCTTTTATTCAAAACACGAATGATAACAGTAATAATGGCTATCTCCCGGCTGTCTATCGGATTTTAAGGATGTGGGGCTAATGTTTCCATTAACTGTGCTTTCTTTTAGCGTTAAAGGTGGGGAAGAAGAATGGAATGTTAATGTAAATGGGCCCTCATTTGTTGACTTAACATTAATTATGAAATGAGCCATCTTTTCCAAAAGTGTGACCTCTAACTAATGCTACTCTCATAAACATTAAACAATGGATGAGAAGAGGATAATGGAATGCTTAAACCTATCAAACAAATACGTTTAAACTCTATGGGGTCCGCTTAAAAGTTGGTTTTGAGTAAGTCAAGGTCATTGTTGATTGCATTTGGCATCAATTCTCCATAGAAATTATACTCTGCCTTATCCACCGAACCAACCGGCAAGTTCTGGAAAAGGTTGATGATTGAATATATATAATCACAATTCATGGTGGAATCCAGTTCCTTTCAGGAAAAAAGAGGTTCCTTTTTCACTTCACTTTTGCTGGATATTGATTGTGGGGTGAGGGATAGAGCAGAAAATTAAGGCCAGTAGTTAAGTGGGTGGATGCTAATGGAGAAGTCAAAATACTCCTCATATATCATCATGCTTTTATAAGTTGAAGGTTACATCTACCGGCTACAATTTGTTCTCAGATTAACTTGAGGGCTCAGTCATCAACATCTAGCAGAGAGTTGCAAAGAAGGGAAGGGCTTATCAAAGAGTTGTTACAGATACTACAGTACTATCTAATTATGCTGCACGATTGGGCAGCTTCTCTCATAGCAACAGCGCTGTTTGCTTTGCTATCACCAGGATTGGTGCTGCAAATGCCTGCCAAGGAACGTCCCATCGATTTCATGAACATGAAGACCAGTATAGCTTCCATGGTTGTCCACTTGCTTATCTACGGTTTGCTTCTGATTTTGTTTCTTGTTATTCTTCATATCCATCTTTATGCCTAGTAGAGTATCCATGGATCAACTGCAGAATTGTAGTTTCTGCTCTATCACAGCTAGTTAGACAACTGATCACTAAATTCACTACTCGTGTGTAACTAAGTTTCCTATCCATTTCTCGTCAGACGTTTAATCCAGGTGAATAGAATTTGAACTACTCCAAGTTATTAATGTGATCATCTGTATAGGGTTCCTAAATTCTATGTCAAGCAAAGTCTTTCGTAGTACAGACAGCTGCTGATGAAGCTTGAAAGCATCTCTGATCTTTCTTAGCACATCGGAAAGCACTGTGATACTTAATAGAGAGTGATCAACAGGATAGAAACGTGAGAGATCAACAATTATTTTACCAATATTACCAACTGTTTCCTGATTAAACAACTACATATTTATCCATAAAGTGGATAGGCAATGATCTTAATCAATTGTTGGCTCTTTCCAGAATATAATTAACGAATAGATTCATAACAAATTTATACACAGTTTCTATGTTTTCTCTTGCAATCACAGGGACTTCAATAGACATAATAAATTTTGCTTGAATTAATGAAATGGTACGGGTTGTGGGCAAAAGGGAATTCGCAGAGACCAACTCGTTTGATTTAATCGAGTAAATTACAAACATATACCAATTATAACAAATGATGGAATTGGAAACAGATCGACAGAGAATTGAAACAACGTTTTAACAATTAGCTAGTGAAGGAAAAAGAAACAAAATATGATCATATATATTTATATAGTTCTTCCACCTCCATGGACAGGGCAGGCCAGCTATGAACCAATATACATGTGAATACCAACAGCTAAGAGGAAGATGCACATTAGAGCAAAGTACAGAATAGAGTGAACAAGTATGGAAACTCCACTAGTCTGGAAGTTGCCAAACTCAATGAACCTGTGACGACCTGGCACTTGAACGAGTAAACCAGGTGTTAGGAGTAGAAATAACATTACTGCCACAAACACCGGACCCCAATCTGCCATCTCTGTTAACCTATCTGCTTGCTTGGTGACGTCTGTGTTACTGAAATGAATAGGATGAAGACTGAAGAGAAGAATATATATATCTATATATACATGGAGTATAGAAAAAGAGGAGACATTAGTTAACTCATAAAAGTCAGGGCATTGCTTTAAGAATAAGAAGAACAGATCAAAAGAGTAGGAAAAGAGAAGGTTAGAGTAAGAAGGTATTCGGATTCACATCCCCAACTGAACAAAAAGGAAACTTCCACCTGATTGCTCTTTTTCCATGTACATTTCTTTCTGCCACAAGGAATTGGAACAAGTACGTAAATGACATATGCCAAGTCCTCTCCAGTTTTGATCGTACTGCATTAACTATTTCTAAAACTATTCAAAGGAATCTTCAGTTGCTTACAAGATAGAAATTCTGTTTGTACTTTTAATATACAAGTATTTTCTGTATATATCTCCCAATGCCGTATGTATATTCATTGCTTCCGGGACTTGATTACATTAATGAATTGTTACTTTTAATGCCGTATGTATATTCATTGCTTCTGGGACTTGATTACATTAATGAAGTGTTACTTCTAAGGAAGTCCACATTTCATCAACTGCATAATAGTGCACAAACCATCCAGATTTTAGAGTTCTGGAACCCTCACATTGAACACTATATATATATATATATATATATATATATATATATTTTTGATAAAAGGAGAAAACTACTAAGATTATATGACTAGTCGAGAGAGACTAATCCCAGTTATATCCTTGAGAAGAATTGAGAGATATCTTAAAAGTGCATTTACAAAAATGATAACCCATAACCTAAAATTAACAGCAAAATTAGCGAATTAGTCGACACACTTGTTACTTTTGCGGTAGGTATAATGAAGAATAACAACCCAATTGCGACTAAGTATTCAGATCTGTAGAATGTAAAATGATGCCAATCCCATTCGAACTTGACTTTGATGGGCTTAAGCTCGAGTACCAAATATTAGCGACAACATGTTCCCACTTGTCTTTGTTCTCATATACTGCATCGCCGAGGAAAAAGGTTGGCTGGCGTCGACAGCAGGGTTCGAACCTGCGCGGGCGGAGCCCAACAGATTTCAAGTCTGTCTCCTTAACCACTCGGACATATCGACCATGTTGCTAATGTGAAGAAAAATAAAGTGATATTACCAATCACAGGGATATGGGGACGCTTGCTGTATTGAAATGATGGAATGTCTACCTGGCTACTGCTTGCCTAAATCTGTATATGACTTTGTTATACGAACAGGAAAGAACCAGAAGCTGGGACCTTACAGTCCAACCAGCCTTGTGCTCTATCTGGTACGTAAGAAATGGTTTAGAAATTTCAAGGTTTAGGATAAGCTCTCTGACTTGGATCGATATACGATTCCAATCTTGGCTGCTTTACCAAGATCGAAACTTTCTGGTGTTCATCCACACTTTGATTGTCTTTTCCTAGAATGTAGAGATATGGTTTTTTTAATCTTACAACAAGGAAGCGTTTTTCATTTGGATCCTGAAAGATGGGGTTTCAGGATTTCTTTCGCTATATATTTAGCTGTTTGTAGATCAAAGTTCAGTGTGGATGGATACAAGTTGAAAGATAACTGATTGAAGTAATTAAATCTTTCTTTAAAGAGAATTGTAACAAAAGGCTCTGTGTGTTTCCATGCTTTGGGTTTTGTCAGTCTTTAGTATATGATTTATTTCTTATCAGCTGACTCATAATTTGATAAATTATAAGCTGCAAGTTGAGATATGATAATAATTGATTGTTTAGTGTCTTCTGGGTGGCCCCTTGCCTTCTCAAAATTGACATTTTCACATTTAAGAAATTGTCTACCCAATTGCCATCTTCTCAACGAGATACTCACATACATACAAGAAGAAAATGGATATTGCGCATGTGATATATGCTATCAAAATCGAACCTTTTTCTTTAGTATGCTTTCTATAATGGGTAGGCAGTCCGTATCCGTCGCCCCACTGGTCTGAAATCCTTTAAGAATTCATTGGAGGCTCCTATCGTCATCATATTACCCCACTTGGATAAGAACGAACTACAAGAAGAAGATGATGAAGAACAATGCTTATATGTGCATAAGAAGGAAGAACAAGAGCGATGTATTGGGGTCTCTTGCCTTTGGATAATACCGTCCGTTCATTCCTGGAAAGGGCGTGTTTTTATTCTCTTTGTTTCTGTACCCAAAACATGCAGTTTTGGAGGTAAAAGAAATAAAGCTTTTTCTCAAGTTTAAATTTTTTTAATAAAATTTTTTTAATTTTTTAATTTTCGAAATATTTTTAAAATTTTTAATAAGAACTCCTTTATTTAGATTCTAGTTAAAAACTAATGGAAAGACACACAAGTTATGAACTTCATGTTGTTTCAAGATTAGAAAGAAAAGAAACTGTAGAGAAGATAAAAAATCTTTTCTTTTATTTCTCTGATTTTTAGCACACATATTATAGAGATTGCTACCGGCTTAAATAGACTCAAGAGGAGCCATAATCTGATATCAATTTAAACTGACTGATCATAAAACTCTCAGATTGACTACTTAAAATTAGAAATAGAATCGAAATTAGAATCAACATCTCCCATTTAATTTCAATTCGATAGTACTATTACTTCTATCGTATTCTTCAACTTCATAAAAACTTCATATTTAAAGGCTTGGTGAGAATGTCGACTACTTCGTCTTCATACTTGTAATATACCAACTCAATCTCTCCTTTCTTAACTTGATCTCGTAGAAAATGAAAACGTGTATCTATATGCTTGCTTCTCCATGCGTGACTAACTTCTTGGACAAGTTGATTGTTGAAATATTATCAACAAAAATCTTCATAGGCACTTGAATTGGAAACAGAATTTGTTTCATCAAATTGCATAGCCAAATTGCTTGATGTGCGCTTAAGGTTGTAGCTATGTATTCAACTTCGCAAGTTGAAAGTGCAACAATAGATTATTTCTTTGATGACCATGAGAAAAACTTGCTAATTAAACTAACTCCATATATAATATCAGGCCTTGTGCAAGTGAGATATCTTAGAGTTTCAACAATTTGCTTGAAATAAGTGGGATCAACATGTGTTTCATCACCTTCTTTGGAAAATTTTGTCCCAACCTCCACATGAGTTCTGACGGGATTGCAATCATGCATACGAAATTTCTTCAAAGTCTCTACAACATATCTCTTTTGAAAAATGAAAATTCCATCTTCCTTTTGAATTATTTCCACGTCAAGAAAGTATGACATTAAGCTAAGATCGGTTATTTCAAACTTAAGCATCATAGACTTCTTAAAGCCTTCAATCATCTTGCTATTATTTATAGTAAATATTAAATCATCAACTTAGAGGCATAGTAATAATAAATCACTATAATCATTAGCTTTTACATATAGAGCATAGTTGGAAGGGCATCTTTGAAATCCAATGTTGTGAAAGAAGGAATCAATGCAATTGTTCCATGCTCTAGGTGCTTATTTCTATCAATGCTTTCTTCAATTTATACACTTTATGTTCACTACCCTTCTTTACAAAACCTAGTGGTTATTTGACAAATCTTCTTTGAGTGGATCGTTAAGAACTGCATATTTAACGTCCATTTGATGAATTTTCCAGCATTTTTGCACAGGCAAAGCAATTATGAGTCTAATAGTTTCAATTCAAACAACTGGAGAGAATATCTTTTGATAATCATAACCAGGTCATTGTTCGAAGCCCTTTGCCATCAATCTTGCTTTATGCCTCTCCACTTCACCATTTGATTTCACTTTTGTCTTTAAAACCTACTTGACATCAATAGCTTTGTCACCTTGTGGAATGGCAATCAGTTCCCATATATTATTCCTTTCGATTGCCTTTAATTATTCATTTACAACATTCCTCAAATTTCACAAGTTTACAATATGTAAACATAGCAAAGTATACCAAATCTCCATCATCATTAATAGCATTGTCAAACATTACCTCAAAATCTTGCAACATGATAGATTATTGGTGAAGCCTCCTTGGTCTTTCAACTTCATCATTTAATGAAGCTACTTCATTTACAACAGGAACTTGAGAGGCTTCTTCTTCCAGAATATGAATAGGACACATTTTAGGATTATTTTCCTTATCCATATTCTAATTCCAGGCTTCATTTTCGGCAAAAATCATGTCTCTACTCACGATCACCTTTTTTTATCACTGAATTGAACAATTTGTACCCACCATGTGTGTAGCCAACAAAAAATGTATTCTCTTCTCCATTGTCAAGTTTTGTTCTTGTTTGTACAGGCACATGAGCATAGGCGATAGAGCCAAACACCTCCAATTGCTTTACACTTGGCTTATAGCCACTCTATGCTTCCGAAGGGGTGATATTTTGAAACCTCATTGTTGGAGATCTATTCAACAAGTAAACAAAACATAAGATAACTTCGCCTTAGAAAGAATTAGGTACACCTTTGGCTTTTAACATGCTCATCGTCATATCCATTATGGACCTATTCTTTTTCTCTGTAACCCTGTTATGCTGTAGAGTATTAGGAAGGGTGACTTTATGCTTGATTCCATATTCGTCACAATACTTCTTGAATAAGTTAGAAGTCTATTCAACACCACCATCAGTTCACAAAATTTTAATAAAATACCCGCTTGTCTTTCAACATAATCCTTGAATTTCTCAAAGTAACCAAAAAATTCAAAATTTTAATGTAGAAAATAGACCCAAATATTTCTTGTAAAATCTTTCATAAAGGTAAGAAAATATATGTTATTGTCATTTGATACCACACTTATTGGGCCACTTATAGCAGAATGAACAAGTTGAAGTGGTTGTGTTGCATGTTGATTTTTTCTTGTTATAAAGGGCAATCTGCATTGTTTTCTAAGAGTGCAAGCCTCGCAAAATTTTTCAAGATGATGAATACTTGATGGCCCTTTTACCATATTCTTTTGAGCAAACAATTTCAGACTTTGAAATTTTAAATGACCTAAGCAAAGGTACCACAACCAAGATTCATCTTTTACAACACCATTAAGACAAGTGTAAGGATCTTTGATAATATCAACTTGAAACATATGATTCTTAGTCAAAGGATCCTTAAGAATTAGTGTATCTTTTTTTTTTAATAAAAAATGGAGAGTTGCCATATGAACTAAAATCATATTGTTTTTTTTATTATTGGCCTATACTGAGTAGATTATAGTTTATGTCTAACATATATAGCACATATAAAATGAACTTGTGATCTCCATTCTTTAACTTGATGAAAATTCTTCCTCTCCTCATGATTGATATAGTGCTATTATCTGCAAATCTTACTTTGGTTTGGACTGATTCATCTAAATCAACAAAGAGTTCTTTCTTTCCATAGATATAATTGGTGTTCCCAGTATTGAGAAACAACGTGTAGTAGTTTAGTGTCTCAATAGCAGTAGTAACCATCAAGAGAGCTTGGTTTCCATCATCATCATCGTCTTGTTCACAATAAGCCATATGATTACTCTCTTTATTTATGCACTTATTAGAATAATGCCTATATTCGTGACATGAGTAACATTCAATATTAGATTTGTCACACCTTCCTTTAATATGGCCATAGCCTCGACCTTTATAATTCAAACTTTGTTGGTAGCTCGAATTTTATTTTCGGTGCTCCGGATTTTGATTGCCTCTTCCTCCATGATTATTATTATAGCCACCATTATTGCCAACATTATTCTCATTGGATAGAAACTTGACTTTTAAATGCTTACTTTATGGGCTTTTCAACATTATTCTCATTCATGCATCGTTTATGGGCTTCTAATGTGCTAGATAACTCATCAACTATCATGTCAAATCGTGTCATAAGTGATCGCAAAATCTTCTCCACTTTGAGCTTATCAATTTACTCTTCTCCGTAAAATTTCATTTGATTTGTCAAAACAAGGACTTGACTTATATAGTTAGTAACTTTTTTAGATGATTCAATTTGCAGTTATTCATATTGGCATCTTAAACTTTGGAGTCTCACCTTTTTAACTTTTGTTTGCTTCTTTGAACGAAGCATCCCAAGCTTACGTGGTGGAAGTTGCACTAGCTATCTTCTCAAATACTCCACCATTCATTCCTTGGTGGATAAAATGCAAAGCCTTCTTATCTTTCTTCATGCCCTCGCGACGAGCAATTTTTTGCACCTCAATTGCACTTTCTGCCAAACTTGGAACTCCATTCTCTATTATCAATAGCAATTCATGGTAGTCAAAAAGCACTCTCATTTTGGTGCTCCACCAATTATAATTTTTGCAATCTAAAATAGGAACTGAAAGTGAAAACAAGTTGTTCATGGCTATAAGCTCCGATACCAGTGTTGTTTCAAGATAAGGAAGAAACGAAATTGTAAAGAAGATAAAAAATTGTACTTTTATTTCTCTGATTTTTTACACATATTACAAAGATTGCTATCGATTTAAACATACTCAAGAGTGACCCATAATCTCCTACTTCTATAGGATATAATAGAGACTAATTCATCGATGCGTCAATCTAAACTGACTAACCATAAAATTCTCAAACAAAGTAACTATAAAATTCTCAAACAAACTACCTAAAATTAGAAATAGAATCGAAATTGGAATCAACACATCATATGTGAATTAATTAAATATTATTTATAAGACGATTCGACATAGTTGTTAACTCAAACCGAATTAATTAAATTTGATTTTAATTAATAATTGAAAATGATTATAATAAATTATTAATTTAAGTAAATTTAATTAGTTCGATTCGAGTTTATTATTTTCAATTATTAATTTAAGTTAAATTTAATTAGTTCAAGTTGTGTTTAATAATTCAGTCAGTTATCATATTAATAACATAATGGTTGATGTTTATACTATGCGTGTAGAATTCTTCAAAAATTTGAAAATTTGAAAAAAAAAAGATAAAAGAATTTTTAAAAATTTTAAAAATGTAAAAAAAAATTGTCTTTTACTTCAAACGTTTTATCGAATTAAACCACTTGTAATTCATATCTTTTTTTAAGAAATTAAAATTTTTCATTAAATACATCAAAGATTACAAAATGAGGAGTATTTCTCACGTGTGGGAGAACCATGTAAAAAATAGAACCCAAAGTAAAGCATAATACAACATCGTACTACCAAAAGCTAACTTTAGTCGATTAGGGTAAAACTAACCCCTACTTTCGCAAATCTTCGAGCTTTTACCTGATTAAGTCTAGCGATTGTGAAGTGATTGACAATGCTCTGGATACTCTGGTTGGTTTGGATGCGCTGTTTCTAGTGACGTCGAAGAGCAGACCCTTCTCTTTTTGACGCACTACCAATTATGCTTCTCAGGTAACAACTCTCCTTTTGTCATCTATTAGGGATTAGGGCTTCTTATGAAACTCTAAGCATTTGTTTCATTCTGGAGTTGGGAGGGAACTCACTGAGGACTTAGCTCTTCGGTGATAGTCTAAGGATGGAGAGCACGATATAGGTCAGTTTTGATTTCTGTTTCATGCTCTTCTCGACTCCTTCTTCTAACGATCTCTTTAGTCAACTCTAATATGGCTAATTTGAAATCAATTGTCCTGATTTTTTCCTTATGGGTTTATAGGGACTTCATCATATACCCCGAAAGGAAGAGGACCCATCCTTAATAAGGTAAACCATTTATTACTTTCTTGCTCTTCCTTTCCTTTCCTTGAGAAGAAGTTCACATGATTAAGCATTTGCTTCATTTTTGGAGGTAGGAGGGAGCTTTCTGAGGGCTTAGCTCTTCGCTGACAATCCAAGGATGGAGAACACGATTTAGGTCAGTTTTGATTTTTATTTCAAGCACTTCTCGACTCCTTCTTCTAACAATCTCTTTAGTCGACTCTGATATGGCTAATCTAAAATCAATTGTCTTTATTGTTTCCTTATGGGTTTACAGGGACTTCATCATCTACCCCAAAAAGAAGAGGACCCATCCCTAATTAGGTAAACCATTTATTGCTTTCTTGCTCTTCCTTTCCTTTCATTGAGAAGAAGTTCACATGTTTAACCACCGTATGAACAGAAATTCATTGATAGTGATTAGAGGAATTGTTCTTCTTGTTGTGTTCCCCCCTGAAAAGAGGAAATAGGTTCAGACTAAACAACTTCTTTATTTCCACAGAACTGCATAGAATTAACTGCTTGTTTGTGATCTGTGGTTGAGCTTAGTTTTTGTGTAATGGATTGAGTAGCTATGTTCTGGGTTCATTTGTGATCTATGATTGAGCTTAGTTTATGCATAATGGACCGAGTAGCTACTTCTTTAGGGCTAAGATAGCTAGTGTTATATTCTCCATCCATAAGTCAACCTCCTACTGCAATAGAGGTTTAATTAATTGATATTCAGTTGCTCCCTTATGCTAGCAGTAGTGAGATCTAAGAGAGAGGACATTGAAGTAGAATGGTCTTTGAATTTTTAGTCGTTCCTCTCCTTCCAGATCACTTGGACACATGTAGCCACCAAGGGTAGTATTATAACCTGATCATATTTTGATATGTTCAATTTAGGAATCTCTTGTATAATATCAGTGAGTCTGCCATAGAAGAAGTTAGGGGCACATAGGGTATAGAATTTTGCTCATATTCCTCTGAAGAAGCCACATTTAAAGAAGAGGTGGTCTCTGGATTCATCAACTAGATTGCATAGGATACAACGCTTAGAGGAAGTTAGGAATTTTAACTTATCCATAGTGCTCAGTCTGTCCCATATTGCCAGCCAAAGCAGAAAACTTGCATTTGGTCTAAGGGTCTTATTTTATATCAAAACATCCCACCCAACTCTATTTTCTGGCCTTCACCTCATCTTTCTGACTTTCTTTACAGTAATCCTCGAAGTTGGAATTCCCTTCCATAAATAATTATCTCTCTCCTCATGGCTTTTGAATTGAGAATGTGTAGAAATGTGATCTCATATGAGGATAAGGTCCAGTTTCCATTCCTTATTATTTCATGAAGCGTAGTATCCTCAAGGAATCTATTTAAAAGGGAATTAGCCATTTGGTTTAGTGTTAAAGGAACATTACCTGACCAGTTATCATACCATAAGAAAAATTTGTCTCCTGCTCTATCTGGTAAGTCATGTCCTAATATATCTCCTCCCTCTTTTTTAGAATTTGGCTAAGAAACCAAGTGCAACTGACTTTGGTTTTTAAAGCCCACAAACTCCTTCCCTTTAATATGTAAGAGTGAATCCATTTAGTTTACATTGATTCTCTATCACTGAGGATTCTTTAAATCCTCTTTGTCATAAGAAGTCTGCTTTTAGTAGAGACTGACTCTAGTCCTAACCTACCTTCTTCTTTAGGTTGGCATATTGTCTTCCAACTCACTTTGGCTATTCCCTTCTCTCCATTCTTTTTCTCCCATAAAAACTGTTTCATCAATTTCTCTACTTTTTTAATTAGCCCTTTTGAAAGGAAAAGGTATGAACACCAATAAGTGTTTATAGACATGATAACTGCTTTCAGTAACTGAATTTTCCTTCCATAAGAAAGTGCTCTATTGGTCTAAGACCCCAATTTTTTCTATATCTTTTCTAACAAAGGAAGACATTCACAGAATCTAAGCTTCCTAGAAGAGATAGGTATCCCCAGGTAATGTAAAAGAGGAGCTTTAGTTTGCATACCCGTAGCTTAAGCTAAAACATATGAGAGGTGAGAAGCACTCTTTGAGAGTAAGCTCTTATGAAGATTAACACATAGTCCCAACATCTCTTTAAATTGATTTAGCGATTTCACCAGGAGAGAAACTGATTGAACATTTGCCTTGCTTAGGAGAATGACATCATCTGCAAAACAAAAACTGGTTAGAGAAATTACCTTACATTTAGGATGATATCTGAATTTAGGATCAGTTGTGATGTTGTGCTTGAGGAATTGAGTTAGGACTTCTGCATAGGAATAGGTAGGGGAAAGGGGATCCCCTTGCCTAAGACCTTTTTTTTCCTTTGAACATTCTCATGGGCTAACCATTAATCAATATTCCATAAAAAAACAGACGTTATGCATTATTGGATCAATTTGATGAAAGGTAAGTGAAAATTCATTATCTCCTATGTTTTAAACATAAATCCCCAATTTACACTATCGAAAGCTTTCTGTAGGTAAAATTTAATAGTGCAATTTAGGAGACTTCTCTTATAGTTATACCCTTTTAAAAGCTCCTGTACAATCAAAATATTGTCACCTATATCTCTGCTTGGCATAAAAGCCCCCTGATTCTCACTGATGAGAAATTTTAGCACCTCCTTCAGCCTATTTGCCAAAATCTTAGCAATGACCTTATAGAGAAACTTTGTATACAATATAGGTCTGTAGTCATTCCAAGTCTCTGGGGTGGAGTTTTTAGGGACCAGTCATAAGAAGGTTTTGTTTATTTCTTTTAGTAACACCCCTTTTAGGAAGAACTCCTTCACTACCTCCTTGAACAGGCCCCCCAAAATATTCCAACTTTTTTGGAAGGAAATACCATTCAAACCATCCAGTCCTGGAGCTTTAGATCCATTCATACTGAACATAACCTTTTCTATTTCCCGATCTGTAACAGGTCTTATTAAGCCATTAACTTCATGATCAGGAATCTTAGTGGTTACAAACTGACTGAGATCGTAATCAAACTCAGAAGGGAGAGAGTCTGATCCAAGTAGCTGATTGTAGAAATTCATGGCTTCCTTGGCAAAATCATCTTATTTGAAAACCTCTACTCTAGTTTCTATTTTAATGGAGGTAATTCTGTTAGTATTCTTTCGAACTAATATAGAATTGAAGAAAAACCTTTTACGTCTATCTCCCTCTTTTAGCCAATTTATTCTAGCTCTCTACTTCAATAAAGAGTGTTGATTATCCACTACTTCCAAATAGTTTTTAAGAGCTTCCTTCTTTACTATAGCTAGAGATCCATCCACGGGGTTTTATACCGTTGCTTGTTGAATACCCTAGCTATTTCAATCTCCTTTGTAAGATTCTGACTACTCTTACCATTAAGAATCTTCAGCTCCTGTTTCATAGCCTTAAGCTTTCGGATACAGATGTATTGCTTAATCCCATAACATTTATGCTCCAATCCCTTCTGTATTGCTTCTTGAAAACCAACCATGTTAACCAGGAAATTGTTAAATCTGAAAGAATGAAGGATTCAGGAGGAGGTGAACATGTTTACTATCTTTATAGGAGTGTGATATGAGATACCAGGGTCTATAAATTTCGCTGAGCTTCTTGAGAAAGAAAGTAGCATTCCACATTTGCCAAAACTCTATCCAATTTTTTCCTAATGTACCAATTAAAACTCTGTTTATTTGTCCAAGTAAACTTATGACCTTAAGCTTTTAGATCCATAAGATCCACCTCTTGCATGCAATCAAACATATCTGGGGAGTAGTTGAGTAGGTTACAATTACCTTTATCCTCTAATTTGAACAAAGTAGTGTTAAAATCCCCACCTACCATCCAAGGGGAATTAATTGAAGCCTTTATCCTTTTTAAGAAATTCCAAATGTCAGCTCTTTAAAAAACAGTGTTGAAACTATAGACAAAAGTACCAAAAACACAAGAATTTTCAATTTTGAAGTAAAACTTAGTGTGGATAACTGGATATGCTGTTGGCTAGAATCCAGCACTTCTAGTTTCAAAAAGTTACCATCATAAGCTATAATAATGCTTCCATAAACATGGCTTTGATGGTTAAAAATGAAATGTCAGTTGCTACCTAGACAGCCCGATTTATTCAGATTTTCTTCTTTAATTTTAGTCTCCAACATATAAAAAACCCATGGCTTTTCCTTTAGCACAAAATCCCTTAAAGCATTAAGCTTTGAAGGATTTTTTATTCCACGCACATTCATACTATCAGTGTCATAATCAATTGGTTTTATCTTTGAAGCTTTTCCTATTACTCCTACTACTTTTCCTAGAGGTATCTTGCTCAAATTGCTTCTTTTGATTATTTTCATCTAGCACATCAATCCTTGATAGAGTTTGCTCAATGTGTTTAACCTCCGAAAATCCTACATACTGATTAGTACCAGTAGATTCCAGATCATTACCTTCTTTATTCATAGTAAACTTGCAACAATCTTCTAATGGTTGATGAGGAATACTCTTTTGTTGACCAAGAACTATATTTCTTTCCTCCGGGATATCTTTCCTTATTATAGAGGGGTCTTTTACTATCTAAACAATAACTTAATTTTCTGCAACTTGTTCTATCTCCTCCTTCTCTTTAATACCTTCAGTCTCATTTTTATCTATTCCCATCAATTCCCAATAATCACCTTTGATGAAGAGTTTTGCTGTCAGTTTTCATTCTTTGCCTTGAGTTCTAAAACATGGTTTTTATTGATAAGTCACCAGGACTTTATCTTCTCTTAAAGAGTTTTCATCCACCAATCTTAAGATAGGAATACTATCTTTCATTTCCTTAGTCATGTCCATGCTCACACATAAGTGAGCAAAACCCACTCTTTTCCTCAATGCAGTTTTTTCATCCATGCAAATCAATTTTTCTAAGTAGCTTGCAAGCATACTCAAGCCGGAAGTCATGGCCAACCAAGGTGGAGAAGGCAGCGGTGGTCATTCCTCTTAGATGTCTTGTGATTCTTTTTTGTAAAGTTTTAACAATTGTTTTATTGCAATTCATATATTATAAATGCACTTCTTCATAAATCTTGCTAAAAAAATTGATGTAACCTTTCCGTCCATTGTACATCTAATGAATAGACTATATTTGAAGGCATCCCACATCTTTGAGTTTTATATATGTCATGACGTAAAATTAGAAAGCAAAATTAATCATTTAGTTATATAAGTTTCATCGTTAGCAATGAATTAATTTCAACAAGAGAGTAAATAATTAAAAGAGTCCAAAATTCCACTACTAGAAAAATGTAAATTAGCGATGGAAATTTAGCAACGAAAACATTTTCGTAGGCAATTAGCGACAGAAATATGCTTTCCGTTCCTAAAATTGAGTGATTTAGCGACGGAACTAATATTCGTCGCTAAATTTGGAGGGAATTTATCACAGCAAAATTAGCGACGGACATTAGCGACGGAATAATATAGCCGTCGATAATTTATTACCGATGGAAAATATACCGTTGGAAATTAGCGACGGAACATATATTTCTGTCGCTAAAATTGAGTAATTTAGCGACGGTATTAATACTCGTCGCTAAATTTGGAGGAAATTCGTGGCGACAAAATTAGCGACGGAATTTACCGACGGTATACATTCCGTCGCTAAAAATGGAGGAAAGTTTTGGCGGAATAAAAAATTTTGAATTTACCTACGGAAAATTCCGTTGGTAAATTAATTTAGCGACGGAAATTTTCTTTCCGTCGGTAAAAAGGCGGGAATTATTGGCGGTATA
>JANIJH010000008.1:11137390-11154162 GCA_024520975.1 Erythroxylum areolatum
AGTTCTGTTTTAGTATGAATTTTAATATTTTAATTCTTTTACTTGAAATAATGAAGTTCTCTCCATGGTGGCTTCTAGAGAAACTAAACAGTTTGCAGATAAATTTTTAAAAATAATTTTCAGCAAATTTACCGACGGAAAAAATTTCGTTGGTAAATATATTGGATTTTACCGACGTCGCTAATTACCGACAGAATTACAAATTCTGTTGCTAATTTTCTGACAGAAAAATTTATCGACTGAACAAAAAAACCGTCGGTAAATTTACCAACGGAAATTTTTACCGTCGGTAATTCCGTCGGTAAATTTACCAAAAGAAAATTTCCGTCGATAAATTTATCGACGGCCATATTTCCGACGTCTTTTTTCGTGAATAAATTTCGTCGCTAAATAAGCTTATTGACGAAATATTTAAAAATTTCGTCGGTAAATTTCGTCGCTAAACTCTATTTTTCTTGTAGTGTTCAGAGTGTCTATGAAACACGTGCAAATGTAATTAAAAAATACATATGCATAATATAATGCGATATTATTTGGAGATTGCACGCGATACGTTTGTTTTCATGTACCGAAGCGATGACTCTTGATTGCTTTGTGGGTCCTTAATTTATCTACCTCAACAAGCACATGACGTGTAGAGCTAATCCTGTCTTTGGTTCTTGCTACATACATGGATCAGATCAAACTGATGAGAGGCATTGGTGGTGAAGGGTTAACTGATGTATGAATATGATCTGGCAAGTGCGACATAAGCCAGAAAACGGTTCATACCATCTTCGTTCAGACTCATTTTGTCTCAAGCCATGCATGTCATGTTTGCCACGTTAGTTCACATTTGTTCTTTCATTTTGGCGGCTGCGAAGGCAGGGGTGATTTTCAGTTCCATATGCCTTTATTGGAGAAAAACAAATTAACGAAAATTGAAACGAAGTTATGTAATTGATATAAATGTACAAATTATGGTAAACTGACTCTTATCATTATCCTTTTTTCACTTCGCCGCCGTAACTCTAATAAATAGAGTTCTAGTCCCCTTCTTGCAAATAAAACAGCCGCCATCCGTGCTTAATAATGCACAAAGGACAAGAAAAGGAAGGAAATTTAACAACGTGAGCCACGAGACTCGGACGACACGACAGTGATGTTTTACTTAAATACCTAAAATTTTAACAACAAATAATTTATTTTTAAAAGGTATTTGTTGATATTTTATTAATATAATTGACAAATTAATGTAAAAAAATTATAGGTTTTGTTAATATGATTTTAATTTACTGTAATAATTATGTATTTAAAATATTTGACCATTTGATAAAACAAATTCTACGACCTTGATAAATATCAGTATAGTATTGTTCTTTTATTTACATTTATAAAATATATAATATACTATCCCAATCTAAAGTAATAATGCACAAAGGACAAGAAAAGGAAGGAAATTTAACAACGTGAGCCACGAGACTCGGACGACACGACAGTGATGTTTTACTTAAATACCTAAAATTTTAACAACAAATAATTTATTTTTAAAAGGTATTTGTTGATATTTTATTAATATAATTGACAAATTAATGTAAAAAAATTATAGGTTTTGTTAATATGATTTTAATTTACTGTAATAATTATGTATTTAAAATATTTGACCATTTGATAAAACAAATTCTACGACCTTGATAAATATCAGTATAGTATTGTTCTTTTATTTACATTTATAAAATATATAATATACTATCCCAATCTAAATTAGTTTCCGGAGATGGAGTTAGTGTACATAGTAGATTCCGTTGGGTGACAGGACCGATACAAAAGTTTAACACTTGAATACTACAAAAGGGGATAGCTTCCGTTTAGAGTAGAAGGGAAGGCGGAAGTGATGGTTTACAAGTTTGGTGATGAAAATTTTCTAAAAATAAAGAGCAAATCTGAACGTTTGATTCAATCTAATGTTACTGTTTTAGGCATGATGAACGAAGCTGGGAAACGTTTGACAGCCAAGACAGACAGAGAGCCGATGGATCGGCCAAAAGCTCAAAACTTTCTTCTTCTCTTCCATTGTCCCTGTAATGGCGTCAGTCCAACGTCAAACCCTATGGTTATCAACAAAGTGCCAGTGGCATATGTGCAATTATCTGTCGACTCTTCCCACCTTTGTTTTTCCCATGTTAAAAATGTATAGATGTAAATTACCACCAGGGACAGTCCAGCTTGATAACATCATCATGATCGGTGAACAGGAATATTCATGATTGTCTTTACTATCAACTCCTTCTTTGTTCTTTTGCACATAAAAACCTTAAAAAGTTCCCACCTTTATTGCCTTGACGGTCTTAAGACTTGATAAAAGCGAAAAACTTCCTGTCCTTTTTCGTTCATGATCCCAGAAACAGAGTAGGAAGGAAAACTCAAAATCCAAGAAACAAACTTTCCTTTATTTTGTTCGTTTGGCGATGATGGGTAGCTTGCAGGAAAGTTTCAGTGCCTTTGTCAACAACAGATGGTTCGTCTTTGTCGCTGCAATGTGGATACAGTCGTGTGCCGGGATCGGATATTTGTTTGGGAGCATATCACCTGTTATAAAGAGTTCTCTGAACTACAATCAGAGACAGATTGCCAGATTAGGTGTGGCTAAAGATCTTGGAGACAGTGTTGGGTTCCTCGCTGGTAGTTTATGTGAAATCTTGCCCATGTGGGGCGCTTTGCTTGTTGGGGCTCTGCAGAATCTTATTGGCTATGGTTGGGTTTGGCTCGTTGTCACTGGTCGAGCTCCTGTTTTGCCTTTGTGGGCTGTGAGTACCTATCAAATTCTTAACTTCTATACTACAGTTTGTCTTCTGATGTGATCTAAGTTGAAAATATGATTGGTCGGATTGGTTATCCGGTTACTTCAGTAGTTCCGTGCTTTGCAGGTCGAATTATTTTTCTTGTGCATCATTTTGTGCAATGTTTGCATTTGTCGTATGTTCATCTCATACTGATACCAATTATCAAGAAGAAAACGCAATACCATTAGCATTACTTTTCATTCACCTATCGGCATTTGTTTCATTGCGTGTCGATACTCTAATTATCTATTTATTTCCCTTTGTGATATCGTTTCTGCTTCATGCCCGAAGGCACTTTGTTGCATATGAAAATCTGAATCTTTTATCATCTCTTTGTTTCCTTTACTGGAAACATTTTGAATCTTTCACGCGATATCCTTAGTCGTATGCTTTCAACCATCATCTCACATCCATCCTATTTATTCCAACTTCCCTCCTTCTCTTGGCTATTTTTCTAAAAATTCCAATTAAATCTGCAGAATATTCGCATTAGGATTGCTTGCAAACAGTAAGTACACCCAGAAAATGCACCGTCTAATTCTTGTTTCCTTTGATTTCGATTGAATTGGGACAAATCAATTTCTTGTGGGGTATTCCCTTTGTCCTTTTTTCTTGCATCTCAGTAATGTTCCTCCTTGATATGTAAACCATTATCTGTAGGCCACAATTTCACATCATTCTGTGGCTTCTACACTAGCAGGTTAGCTTTCGGATGAAGTACCATTTTTAAATATTTAGTTGGAACGATGATATCTCCGCGATAGTTAGTTGTTTTACCACCAACTGCTGAGTATTGATCGATCTGAAGTTGTTAGATACGGAATTTGAAAGATCAAAACATCCTCTTTTCAGCCAATTTTAGCCATTATCAAAAATCCTGTTAATGGTTTTCTACATTATGGTTGGCGTTAGTTTTCTCCTTTCTAGTAATTCTGCATGATGTATATGAATCTAAGATTATAGATGTGATGTGGGAGAGACACCTTGAGAGATCACAATTAATTGATCTTAGCTTGGTCTTCTTAATCATTTCTTTCCATTCTCGTTCACCAGCGAAATTTATTTGTAATATTTATTCATCTTCTTTTATGAATTTTTTGTTAGGCTATGAGATTTAGGAGACTTTCCTATCACATATCTTGTTTTTGCCATAATGTCTTGGACAGGTTGTTAACTTCTTTCAGTATGCAGATGTGCATTCTTATATTTATCGGCAACAACGGTGAAACCTACTTCAATACAGCTGCTCTGGTTTCTTGCGTGCAAAATTTCCCAAAAAGTCGAGGTCCTGTAGTGGGAATCTTGAAAGGATTTGCTGGCTTAGGTGGTGCGATATTGACCCAAGTATATGCAGTGATGCATACGCCTGATCATGCATCTCTCATATTCATGGTTGCAGTTGGGCCAGCAATGGTTGTCAGTGCCTTAATGTTTATCGTGAGACCTGTTGGAGGTCATAAACAAGTCAGACCTAGTGATCCCACGAGCTTTACTTTTGTATATAGTGTATGCCTCCTACTGGCTGCTTACTTGATGGGGGTCATGCTTGTTGAAGATCTGATCAACTTGAGTCACACTGTGATAGTGATATTTACAGTGATTTTGTTTGTCCTACTTCTACTTCCTATTGCAATTCCTATATCCTTGTGTTTTTCTTCAGAATCAAGAGATCCTGCAGAACAGGCTTTTCTTCCCGAGCCACAGAAAGAAGAAGCTGGTAAGTCTGAGCATATGGCCCACGAGGTGATACTAAGTGAGGTGGAAGATGAGAAGCCAAGGGATGTAGACTTGCTTCCGGCCTCAGAGAGGCAAAAGAGAATTGCACAGTTGCAAGCTAAACTGTTCCAAGCAGCTGCAGAAGGAGCAGTAAGGGTCAAGAGGAGAAGAGGTCCACATAGAGGTGAAGATTTCACCTTGATGCAGGCATTGATCAAGGCGGACTTATGGCTGATTTTCATCTCTCTTTTACTGGGTTCGGGATCTGGGCTGACTGTGATTGATAACCTGGGTCAGATGAGTCAATCCTTAGGTTATGACAATACACATATATTTGTGTCCATAATTAGCATTTGGAATTTTCTTGGACGCATTGGTGGGGGTTACTTTTCTGAGGTCATTGTAAGGTGAAGCATCGATCATCTTGCTTGGATTATAAATTTATTTTCTAGGTAGACTTTGCAGCAGCTTATTCAATTTGCTCATCTATATGGTCTTATGCAGGAATTATGCTTATCCAAGACCAGTGGCGATGGCAATTGCACAATTTGTTATGGCAGTAGGGCATATTTTCTTCGCTTATGGGTGGCCAGGGACAATGTACATTGGCACCCTGCTGATTGGTCTAGGCTATGGAGCTCACTGGGCAATCGTGCCAGCTACTGCCTCTGAATTGTTTGGCTTGAAGAAGTTCGGGGCCCTTTACAATTTCCTCACTCTTGCAAATCCAGCTGGTTCCCTTGTTTTCTCTGGTTTAATTGCAAGCTACATCTATGACAGTGAAGCAGAAAAACAAGCTCATCACCATTTGCAGAATTTAGGGTCTACTTTTTCTAGTTTATTAGGTCCTGAGGAACCTCTGAAATGCGAAGGGGCCATATGTTTCTTCCTTACTTCAATGATCATGTCCGGATTCTGCATTATTGCACTTATACTAAGCATGATTCTCGTGTACCGGACGAAGATTGTCTATACACACCTCTATGGAAAATCTCACACTTGATTTCGTCAAGAGAGCCATAACATAGTTACTCCACCAGAGTATACTCAAGTTCGTTTTGGCAGTAATTCTGTACTCCAATGAAGTTTTAAATTCTGATTGAAGGAATCAATCCAAAGATTTGATCAAGCCTCAGTGAAATTCTCAAGAAGCGCTGGATGAAACTTTTTACTCCATTCCTTGTCTTAGAGTTAAACAAGCTTATATATGGCTGAGTGCGCCAAAAGTGTATGCATTTGTGTACGTGTCCACTGTATACTCTTGATGATCAATGTCAACTTTATTCACTTTGTTTTGAGAGTGAACCATTTTGTGTTCAATCTGATGTTTTTTGAGAGTGAAACCATTTTGTGTTCAGTCTGATGTTCATTTCTACAACACACCACCATTACTTCAGTGGAAAACTTTCAGCTCCTTGTTAGATATTTCTGGCTACGTGCCGAAAAACCTAGTGTGGAGAAGAAGAACTAAAGGTGTCAACTATTCCATAAATGAAAGTTGTCTATTCAAGAAATCTGCAAGCACTTATTTGACGCCTCCTTATTAAAATTCCAATGCAAAGATTACTGCTTTGCAGAAAATTGGAATTTTTAACAATACAAGTTGGAAATTTTATTGAACAGCGCCGCACAATTGTTATATATGGATCATTCATTCCCACCATGATAAATTGCCCTTCCTATACTTTCACGAATTAATGTCTGTGCAGTCTCTCCTTATGCGTCCTTGGTTTCCAGTCTTAACTCCAGCTCTACCAAGCTTTACCATGGCACTGGCAAAAGCTGCATTAAAGTCTCCCGGCTGATTGGCAAAGTCATTGACGGTTGACCGAGATGCAGGATCTGTGAAGAGGACCTGATCTGAAGTAAACAAGCCTTTACCAGCAACAAGATTTTGGAAATAAACATTGTCAAACTTTCGCGGTGTAACAGGATCCATGTTAACAGCTACACTGGGGTCTACATTCGGGGGACAGGCTTGCATAAGCTGCTTAGCGTAGTCTGAATTGAGAGAAGAGTCAACAGAAGAGGAAGTAGAGAATGAGTAAAGACGATCTGCAAAGCGATCGCAGTGAGAAAAGCCTACAGTGTGGCCTCCTGAAAGTGCAATCATATCAGTTTGTGTGAGGTTGTTTTTAGCAAAGATAGTGTTAAGTTGAGGGAGTGTAAAGTTGGGTTCTGGCAAATTTCCAGCAACAAGTGATGATTTAGATATCAGACCATCCCGACGTCCCAATTCTACATTAAATGGACTACCTCCAGCCTGGAATTTGGTTATCAGATCAACAAAAAAAAAAAAAGAAGAAGTCCAAGTTAGTAGTTTTTGTTGGAAAATAAAGAAGGAATGATAAGTAAAGCTAGCAACGGAAATTATGGAATTGTTGAAATTTATGTTACCAGTACTACAACGTCTCTGGCTGCAATTGCCATAATGTCTGCACAGGAAACAACTCCAGGGCATACTGCTTCCACAGCTTGTTTTGCTTTTACTATGGTGTCAAATCCATCTCCTGCAAGTGAAAGATTGTCAGGTGCATCCTTCTCTGCGTCGCCATTTGGTGATGAAACCATAACTGAGGCATCGCAACCCTATAATTAAGCAAACAAATAGAGTTAGAAGTTTGAAACCGAAACCTAAAACCTCTATGGTTATAGCATGTTCTGTAGCATGTGGGATAATTACCTCACCTAGCGCTATAGTACTCTATTGTCTGATTAACCTATCAAGTATGTGATCAAAGATGAACTAGGACATCCGCTATGCTCAATTCTTCTTCATATCCAATTTAATTTGACTAAAATAAAAAAGAAAACAGGTCAATCTCGTGCAGGTTAGAACTTTAAACTTCTGAAGATGAGTCCCATATTCAACCACTATATTCTGTCTAACGCGGTGGTCTGATTAGTCCTTCAAACTATGATTGTTTGTTTAGTTAGGAAGGACTACGAAATGGAATTCAAGTGTGAAAACACAAAATTATAGAACTGATCTATTCACAAGTTGTTGGAAGATGTCAAATCTTCCTTCTAATGGCGGTATTAAAAATAGTAAAATATCACAAATCACCGACTTTTCTGCAATACTCATCCAATATTTTTCTACCATCACATCAGCCTCCAGTGACGACCGTTTCACACATACTGTCATCTCAGAAGAAAACTGAGATTAAAAAAGAAGAGTCTAGAAAAGGCCTTATGATTCTCATTTGGATCGTTTCTTGTACAGAAGTCCAGAAGTTTGCAAATACTAAACATTCATGCATTATCTATCCATCCGTGTATATGCAGTAAGAGTACACAAACTGGCAGATGAAACGAATCATGCTCATGCTGACATATACGTACCGTGACAAAACAGTCATGAAAGAATAAACGAAGAGTTGAAGGGACAGTGGTGAAGGTCTGAGAGAACTTAGTGGACACAGCTTGTCGCACTGTGGCTTCCACGTTTGGACAACTTGAGCTATAGAAGTTTTCTTGCAGCTGTGCCTCTCCCTTATGCGCTATTACTATGACGATCATGACCATAACCCACCATACTCTTTCTACAGTCTTCATTGATCACCTCTTTTTCTTCTTCAATTCACAATCAGCTCTATTTTATGCAGCGAATATACGTTCATATATAGTGCACATCCCTGGTATCTGCCTGTGAGTAAAAATGTGGACAACGATTGATGATAGCAACTCCAGAATAAGAAGTGGTAAAGAGATGATCCTAAGAAACTTAAAGCATCCAATATGGGATTAACAAAGTTGATTGGGGTATATGATCTCAGCAGTAGGAGAGGATATTCTTAATTATATAGGATGATGGTTTTAACGGGGTATAGTAAGGCATGTCTTGTGAGGCTATGGTGTATATCAACAAGAAATATATGAATTTATTTGGTTGAAGCACCTAATTATATTCCATATACACGTTTTTCTTTTGAGTCTACAACCTCCACAGTAGTTAGTCATGGCAGAACTAGCACGCAAATGACTTTGTACGTTGAGCGTGTCCCCAAGAGTTCACTCGTATAGCCGAAACCCTTTAAACAAAAGCTCAAACTCATCTACTTTCCTAGCAGTTTCGTTGAATTGATGGGTTTCTACATGTATGCTTGGTGCTATTGGCTTCCAGACGTTGGGCACTGAAATCTACCTTTCTTCCCCGGGATTAGTTAGGGGTGACATGACAATGACCTAAGAACAAATCCGCTCCAAGCACTAGAATATAAAAAGTCTTAATTTTTAAAGGATTAACTAACGTTACAATTATGTCATTGTTAGTTCACTAGTCGTATTCACTTGTAACAGAAGGAAAAGTTTAATTTGTGCCAAGTTATTTTAAAAGAACAAGGCAGAATTAGTCCTACATGCCCCATTTGCTCTGCAATCTCCATACTTAATTAAGCAAAACAGGTCATGGAAGTATCCAAATTTTTACGTCACCCTTGCACTTAGAATTAAAGCAGCTTATTTTGTTTTGATCAACTCCTGTTCCGAGTTGACCAATTGCCAATTTATTTCTTATGCCTTTGGATACGTCTAAACTAGCTACCTAATCTGAATATGTATCAAGTGAAGGTCATTTAACACATTTAAAGTGAATTAGTGATAAATGTTGGACGAATCCAAATCTCCTGTCTAATTTTACGGTATCTTATTCTGTCCCATGAATCTTAATTATTTATTTATGTGAGTCCTGCGTAGATCCCGCATAAATAAACACGGAGCCTGCATAAATAAATAGCTAAAATTTATAAAACAGAATAAGATATCATAATATTAGGCAGAAAATCCTATTCCGTGTTGATCAGCCCAGACTTTTTGTGTATAAAGAAATTAGTCGTTAGTTGCAACTGACCTTTCACCAAGTAGGCTTGACAATCGGAAGGCTCGATTTTCTGCATTTGGGCTTTGATTAAAGGGCCAGAAGAGGAGGACCATAGCCAGAAAACTAATAAAAGTTAGAGCTAAACCGCCAAAACCCAAAATAATGGAGTTGAAATTTGCAATTGAATCGTTTGTTTGGAAAGAAATTGAAGAGAAATCTGATTCATAACGTGCCGTACCAAAAGTTAATTGATTACAGAGACCATGGCGATGCAAGTAGATGATTTTGCCAATAGTGACAAGCAGCTAGGGTTTCCGTATTGGAAGCCTGTTCGTCGTCGTTTCACTCCTGACTCTTCCTTCTTTGCTTCTGGCAACTTCGAAAGGGAATTCCTCGCCAAACAGGTTCACTTTATATTCCATGTTTCCTTCTTTATTCGATCGTGTTTCAATTTGCCCAATTAAAGTTTGAAAGTTTTTCATTTCCTTTTTTGAGAATTTCCATTTACGTTTTTATTTTAATTTTGTGCTTAGATTGAGCATTGGATTTCTGGGTTTTCTATATATATACACACAGGTTGCACTGGATTTAACTGATGATGAAAAGCATCAGCTTCAGGATCTAGTGGACAATGACGCCATGTGGGTTGAAGTTTGATTCTTTGGGATGAAAACATTTGGAATGTTATCAGTTTGTCTATTTTCGGACTTTTTTTTTTTATTGTGGTTGAAAAGCAGTACTTCATGGTATTTTTCTATTCGGTATATTGCTAAGATAGTACTGAGGATGTTAACTGTGAAATCATTGCTTGAAGCAGGGAGGTTTGCTGTCCCATTGTTGGTTGTGGTGCACACTTGACATCCTTGGAGGCCTTTGAAGACCATTACAATGCACGCCACGCTGCGTCCTGTTCTGTCTGCTCTAGAGTTTACCCTACCGCACGCCTTCTCAGCATCCATGTTTCTGAAGTGCATGACTCTTTTTTTAAGGCAAAAGTTGCACGTGGATACGCCATGGTAGTTTCTTTACTCCCTTTCTGTTGAATTATCAACTACATCAAGCCCTGATTGATGTCTTATCATTTTCCAAATTTAGAACTTCGTGCTTATTCCACAAACTTGTTTTTTCAATGATGCCTGTGATTCTTATGATGGTTATCATTGATTTTAACCTACTGATTTATTTTCTTTGCATGTTTGGTGTTAAGCGAGGACAGGTTATGCAACATCCTTGTAAACACTTGACAAGTCTCATTTAATGAACTTAATAGTTCTTCAGTGGAGAACAAACTAAAAACATCAACATAGGATATTCTAGGTTTAAGGTGATGAAACTATCAATAATGTCTGAAGAACTTGGTTCTCTCTTTAATACCATTTTTTGTTTGCCAATTTCTTGGTAATTTTTAGTTCTAAAGATATATTTATCAAAATTTGACTTGTTTTGTATGTGCATTCATTCTTATTATCAATGCTTTTGTATCGAACTCTAAGTCTCTTGCCTCACCTTGACAGTACGAATGCCTGGTGGAAGGTTGTGGTTTGAAATTCAAGAATTACAAAAGTAGGCATCAGCACTTGGTGGACAAGCATAAATTCCCAATTTCCTTTGAATTCTTCAAGAAAGCCCTCCCATCCAAGAAAGCAAGGCAAAAGAATCAGCGGCGGCAAGCAAATCAGAAGCAGCAGGAAGCTGAAGGCAAAATGGAAGTGGAAGGTGAAACAATGGATGGACTTGTTTCAGCAGTCTCCAAATTAAGTACATCCGACTCCTCTCCTCCTTCCATCAGCTTTGGACGCCGGAATACTCGTGGCCTTACATTTGTCCCTAGATCTGTTCAGAGAGATAGTAAACGGGACTCTTAACAAACAGCAGCTGAAAGAGAGCTATAATTTATAACGAATGCCTTCTTCACCTGGATTTATAGATGGCTTCTGACGGTTGCCATTACAGTGGCTTCATAAGCGTATTGTTGTAGGGGTCTAGAAATATCTAGATGATTGTGTGCTCCCTGCAGAGAGTCATCCACATATGAAGTTGAGTTGGTCTACTCAAGTTGAATGCTTGGTTTGCTTGTTTCTGGAGTGGCACAAATTCTTTTCAGTCTACTCGAGCTAGGGAGATGTTTTCTTAGTAGGCTATAAAATTTCTTTTGAAGATTGGCTATTACACCGGCAGTTATTACGTTCCTGAATCCTTCTTGATGCATCTGTGGCCAAAAGGAAGGTGGTGTAGTCATAGGGTATTAAATCCAAATTTGGAATGAGCTATTTTGGTTCAAAAGAAAACAGGATTCGTCCCAATTACATTAAGATCTTCCCGTTGGACAGTCCAAACAGAAGTCTAAAATCTCTCAAAATGTGCAAAGCATAAATTAACAGGTGACAGAAAACAAAAAAAGAAAGAAGCTACAAGCCAGAAAAACGTGGCGAAGAGCGCCTCAGCAAAACCAGATAAGGACAGAATCGTCCAAAAAACACGAGCATGCAGGGGCATTCTGGTCCGATAAGAGTGAAAAACAACAAAGCAAATCTGGTACATATAAATATCGCAAAAAAAAAAAAAAAAAGAACCCTTGGACGACAGATCACCAATTCGAGAAACTAGAGATGGACGCAATCGACTCCGTGTTTGATCCACTGAGGGATTTCGCCAAGGACAGTGTTCGTCTCGTCAAGCGCTGCCACAAGCCCGATCGCAAAGGTATTTCCTCTTTTCGAACTTGAAAAAACTCGAAATTTGATGAAAACAGTTTTTCGTGAAGAATTGATCTTCTCTGTTTGGGGTTGATGTAGAGTTCACCAAGGTGGCTTTTCGTACAGCAATAGGGTTTGTAGTGATGGGATTTGTTGGTTTTTTCGTCAAGCTTATTTTCATCCCTATTAACAACATTATTGTTGGATCTACTTAGATTCAAGTTGGGGTAAGTTCATATTTTTCCTTCGTTATATGCGCTTTTCGATTCAAAATTCGAACATTTACTTCTTTATATGGCTCTTTGATCACTTTATGCGTTGTTTTGCTTTGAAATTTCGTTTTGTTTTTGGGTCTTGTCGATCAAATACCTATTCACATGTTGAGCACTACGACTTCGTGTTCCTAGTTTAGGGTCTCCACTCGTTATCGTTGACTTTATGTTGCTATTTTCGTTTTGAAAAACATGTCCCTGTCATCTGTCAATAAGAAATATGGAAAATTGACTGTCAATAACAGAGTTTCCATGCCCACATACTACAACCTCCACTTTCTCACTCCTAATAAGTTTTTTTTTTTAATTTTTTGGAAATAACTAGTAAGATATGTTGATATGCATAATTATACTACTGGAACTTGGAGGCTCCGAGAGTTTCCCTGATGCCAGAGGTACTATTACTTAAAGCATGTAAAGATTATCCGTTTATTAGTTTGTTGGTTGGTTTGAACCTAAAGTGTAATTAGAGTATATAGCCTGATAGGGACAGTCTTTGGATTGAATGGTACATAGGTTTGACTTGAAGATTTCTTTGTCATACTAGCTTAGGATAGGAATTAGTTCCTTTGAATCTACATCCAACTTTTGTCATATGCTGGGTTACAACCACTTATAGGTGAACTTCTAAAACTTTTGGCGACTTATGGTAATGGACTTTTATGGAAATAGCTTACTTCACAAGATTTTTTATAAGATCACTCTTGCTATGCATTTGTAGAGAGCAGTAGCCCTCTTTTATTTTAACCTGCAATACTCAAGGGACTCGATTCTACGAACAGATCCAAATTGCTGCATTGTAAATGAGTGCTTGCATATTTCTCATTGTATTGTGCATATCCGAGATCTCACTGATGTGTTGATACTTATTAATCATCATGAAAGCGTTTATGTGAGATGAACAGAGATGCTAACTGTTTATTTTGCAGTTCACTTTGGATGCCCTTGTATCGAGGACTGCTGTTGACCAGCTTAGGGAGATTTTTTACAATTTTGTGGACTGTAGCATCTTGTTTCCTTTCCGATGAATTTGTGTTCAAGAATTAGAAATGTTGAGGATAGTATGGATCCACTTGGCCTTTCTGATATCCTACCATCTTTTATGTGGTGATTATTATTTTTTTGGCCCCAAATTCACCATATGATCTATTCTACATTGACTTCAGCTCAACTAAATGTTTGGCAACCATCGTAAAACTGTTAAACTAGTATCACTGCCCCTGGACGTGGCAGCAAGTACAGTTCAATACGTTTATTTAACAGAGTTGCTTAACATGACCCAAACCAAAAATATAAAGAAAAAGAAAAAGAAGCAGACAGCCAACAGGAGCTGCATATAATATATGGCGGTGCCATCTTTAGTATGCCACTGCGATTACACAGTTTGATTGTAGACCGTAAGTTTTAATTTCACTGTTTTGAACATTCTTTTTGACCATTTGGGCACATTTGGATTTACAATTTACAGGCAACAGCCGAATAAAAGAGACTGGGATAGCCTATAGGCAATAGCCAACAGGCAGAGGATCAATCTTACACAACCCATAATCAAAGGGACGTCGTATGTACATAATCAAAAAGAAAACAGCATGGTCCTTTCTACGGCTGATTGGTTTGCAAAGGGACATAACGTTTGGCTTCAAATATAAGTTTGTCAAACGTAACTTACGTATCTATTTATTAAAATGGGAACAAGCTGTTACAATCTTCTCAACAATAACAGCTTTCTTTTCTCTGAAGAACATATATTTAATGTACATCAATCATGTTAGAAGTGTGTGTGTGGCTGGGACATCATCCTTTGAAAATGATTTGGATCGCCACTTTCCATCTTTTACAACCAACGAGTACTAGGTGGACCTTTCTCTTTGGCTATGTATTAATTGCAAATGATGCAAGTTAGACCAACAAGTTCTTGTTTTTGGGATGATAATCATAATAGTGAGCTTACTTGTTAGGTGAATTTCTTCTCCAACATTAATTATTAATTTAATGAGATCCGATATCTAGTTCTTCAAAGTTCACATCTTTTTTTGCTCCCTTACATCCGAAGAAAGCGTGTAATCTCTAGGTGGAGGCTTGACATTCCCTGCAAAATTTGCACACGAATAGCCGTGATTTCAGAAACTTTCCATCAAAAAAAGGAAAGGGCCTATTACATATTGCATGCATTACCTCATTAGCGATAGAAACAGGTTACCCTCATGCACCATTCCCTTTCTCATCTCAATCGTCTCTTCTTCACATTTCATTAGTTTCTTTCACAACATCATATCAAGATTAATGCTTTCCACTTTTCTCATCTAGCTTTCCCATTCTTTCTTTGCAAATAACGTTATATATAATTACCCTATAAATAAATTTATTGCCACCTTCAAATTCAATGAGAGATCAGGAGAAACTACTTCAAATGAAGAAACCTCAACTCCCCTATATACTCACCAGGAGTAGTAACAATCGCCACGGTACCTTGACAGAAAAGCCATGGCTCGTCCCTCTGATTATCGCCGCCACGTTCACTGTCGTACTACTCACCACCACCAAATTTTTGTTTAACAAGAGATCCTTCACCAACCATTTTCTCTGCTCCTTATCAAGCGCTTACGTCACACCGGAGATTACCGAGTACACCACAACACCGACGCAGCTCCTCGCAATCCTCCACTACGCCACTTCACGTACCGTCCCTCAGCAATCTTACGACGAGATCCGCCTCTCTTTCGACGTTCTCCAATCCATTGCTCCATGCAACTTCCTCGTCTTCGGACTTGGACATGATTCTCTTATGTGGGCATCATTGAACCCAGGTGGCACTACACTGTTTCTCGAAGAAGATCCCAAATGGTTGCACAAGATTATCCAACGTGTCCCTACATTGAGAGCACATTTAGTGAAGTATCCGACAAAGCTGTCCGAAGCAAACAAGCTTCTGTCTACGTACAAGAAAGAAGAAGACTGCATGCCTCCAAACGCGAGGCTAAAAGGCAACAAACAGTGCAAGTTGGCTCTAAGTACGTTGCCGGAGGAGGTGTACAAGAAAGAGTGGGACGTGATAATGATAGACGCGCCAAAAGGGTATTTCGCGGAGGCTCCGGGGAGGATGGGGGCGATATACACGGCGGCGTTGATGTCGAGAGGGAGGACAAGGGCTGGGGTGACACATGTATTCTTGCATGATGTGGACAGAAAGGTAGAGAAGGCTTTTGCAAATGAGTTTTTGTGTAAAAAGTATCTAGTGAAAGGTGCGGGGAGGCTTTGGCATTTCGCTATACCACCTGCTCCTGCCGCCTCCAAATTCGTTGAAAATAATTCTAGTTTTTGTTGAGGGCCGGGCAAGACTCAATGATAAACGTAGAGTACTTTAGGATTGTTCTGATGTATGAAAGGATGAGATTTTCCGTCTCCAAGTCTTTGAATGCTTGCTTGATAGTTTCTTGAATCACTGGTAACCAAAACCCGAAGAAAGACCAGTTGGAAATTGGATTAATCGAGCATCTATTCATGTGCCTCTTCCAATGTTATACTTCTCTGATTTTCTCGTCATCAACCAAGTTATTGGTCTTCTTCATTATCAGCGTTGACCGATAATTTCTTCTTAATCTGTGTCATTTGCGTTTGAGATCTATTTTGTATGTAAGGATAAACTCACTTCTTTTCATTTTCATCCAGCGATTTCCTTTTTAAAAATATTATAATTAAACTTATATTTGTCCTTTTTTCTCTATTCCTTCCTTAAACGGTTAAATCTTTCTATTTCCTTAATTAAAATATTATGATTTTAATTTTTCGAAAAAACTCCTCTTAGATTTTCATTAAAAAAAAAGACAAACATACATAATATAAACACTACATGTAGAATAGTCAAATGTTGATGACGTGACGACTTTACTTAATTCTTAAATATAACCCAAATTAATTAAAACTAATATAAATTAATAATTTATTATAATTATTTTAAATTATTAATTTTAAATTATTAATTTGACTTTAGTTTAGTTGGTTTGGATAAAGTTTAAAAATTGAGCCGGGCTGTTATATTATTAGGGTTTAATTGATTGACATATTTTTCACTAATATTTTTAAATAAAAGTTTAAGAGGATTTTGTTTGAAAAATTTAAAATAACAGAGATTTTCCATAAAAATTTAAAGATTAAGAGTTTTTTTTTAAGTTACATAAAAACTCTTACTGATATGTATGCATGATATTACTTTTAGTCCCATAAATTGGAAGAAAGATTGGACAAACCTTGGATATATATTCTTATATTCCATTATACAAGAACAACAATAACAACAATAAGATTTTAGCGTAAATCTTTTCGTTGAGATGTGAGGTCTGGAGTGTTGGACTCCGATTTTTAAGTGAAATTTAGAAATAATCATTGAAAAGAAATGAGTGTTTTTGTGTTTATGTTATGGTATAGATGTAATTTTATACTTAAA
>JANIJH010000008.1:11160163-11185159 GCA_024520975.1 Erythroxylum areolatum
TGCTAGGTTGGGCACAAATGAAATTTGGAGGTAGAACATGAAAGACATTCCAAGCAAGATAGGGGCTATAGATGCTTCGGTGAATCTCCAAATGTCACCACCAATTTGAATTAACAATAAGTGTAAGAAGAATGGTAGGACATGGAATGTCTTAGAGAAAGGAAGGAAGAAGGTATGTGAATTTTCTTAATACAAGTCCAAGAAATAAAAAACCAGATATTATTTGTTTTATTTATAAAGGGATACACTTTGCTCATGAGTGCTTAAAACAAAAGTTGGGCGAGGAGCAAATAAATTTTATGGTTGCGAAGGATCAAGAAGAAAAAGAGGATGATTTGAAAAGAGGATGATTTGAAGGAAGAAGTCTACCTCTATAATTATGCTTTGTTGGGTGCAATAGATCTTGTGAAGGAGCATCTAAACAAAATCAAAGGCAAACTCAACAAAGAGGGAAAAGGTATGTTAAAGATATGTCAATAACTAAGGAGTCCTCCAGGGAACCTAATTCTGAGGAGTTCCCACTAATTATTTTGACAAAGGGCATAGAGTTTTCCTGACGAGTTGATTTGTTAGACCCATAAGTCCTAATAGCATAATCGTGCAGGCATTAGCTAGCTTTGACTAATATTTGACACTTAGGATGATAAAACAAGGCAAAGACTTATAAGTAAGCAACAAAATTGAGAGTAAATGAGTGTTGGCTTGCATTGGTATACACTGGCAAAAATCTTCGACGAAATGCAAAATTCAAATGTGAGAACAAAAAATAAACTCGAGACGGACCTTAGGTTGAAGGTTAATTAAATCACACACATGAGGAAAACATGTGAGAGCTCTAAGGAATTAATGTGTGCTCAAAGAAACGGACCATAACTACTGGACTTGACATGGATAAGTATTGGACCAACCCAGTATGCTGTGAAAAAGCTTTGGACTTGGATGACTCATCATCAATGAATAGAGGTCAAGGGGAGATCTTGAATAATGTGACATATGTGATCACAGAAAATATGAATCAACTCTAAAAAATAAAAACTATGGAAGGATCATCTAAAGATAGTCGAATTGTTAATAGATATGATTGTATCTTTCCTAACTAAATGTAATAGCTTACCTTGTTAGTTGTAAAACAACAACAATCTAGTAAAAAATCCCACTAAATGCAAAGTCTGGGTAGGTCTAGTGTACGCAGCCTTACCCCTAACTAGTTGAAAAGTTGTTTCAAAATAGGGACAGTAATGCGTCGGGTCGAGCCTGCTAACTTGAGTCCGGGCACGACCCGAGGTACCATTGGGTTGGCTCGACTTGGCCTACTCGACCTTTTAGTTTTTCAAAAATGACGTTTCATTGCCCATCGAGCCTTTGACCGGGCTTGGGTTGGGCTCAATTGCCAAACCTATTTCCGAATGACCCACAGAAAGTTCACCTTATTAGTTGTGATGTAGCTAAATCATATCAGATAGAGCTCTATTTGGATGAAAGTGATGTCATCCAATTAGTTAGTGTGATATAATATGATAAAGATATAGATGATCTAGTTAGTTTAGTTCAATTAGGATTCTAGAATTATAAAGCTAGAGGTACTTATAAATAACTTATTTGAGTATTGCTCCTCAATAAAGATGAGAGAGATGAGAATATATTAAAAGAGAGCATTCATTTATAAGCTTTTAAGAAAGTAATAAAGGCTAGTTTATACTTTAGCTCTTGTGTGTTTATTGTTTCCTACGATTATTTAATATTTTTGTAATATTCTTACTCAAGTGTGAGAGTTAAGCATAAGGTCATTCCTGATATTTTATAACCCCCGGATAAAATTTAAAAAAAAACCTTGATTTTGTCTCTTTTTGTTCTTGATAAGGGTCAAGAGTGGGCCCTCACAAAGATCACAAAGAGACAAAATAAGGAACATTTTTATTTCCTATTTTGTTCTTTATGAGAGTAGACCCTAGGTTGGTGCCCTTTCTGTCCTTACCTAGCTTCAAGCCTAGTTAAACAGTCCTAAGTGAAATTGTTAAGCAAAGATGTAGGCACAATTTCGATAAGTTGGTGTCTAAGAAAACCTTCGTAACACTAGCACTCTTTGTCTAACGCTCTCTAAAATTGTTATAAAATTCTCTCAACATATTGTGTAATTATCGTTAAAGGTCGAACACTTGAGTAATTATAGTTGTTGAAATTAACTAATTTTAAAAATAGTTTAAGAGAAATGGTAAAATAAAAATGAAGCTTTAAAATGAGGTATAAATTATTATTCATATTTTATTATATTTATATGTTAATCGTGTTACAGAATTTTAAGTGATTTCAACTTTTGATAAATAAAACAGAAAATATTCGTTATTATGCTAATGCGAACAAGATGAGATCCCACCGCAATTTGTTAAGAATTTATCCTTACTTAAAAAATGGATCTAGCAGTGGACCAACACATGTGACTAGAGTAAAGAAGAAAACATTGCTAACTGGTCGATAGTGAAGAAGAAAATATAAAACGTTGGTTAACATTTGAAGAAAACTAATAAAAAGTTGGAAAAGATTTTGTGTATAATTGTGAAATTTTTAATTTTTACTTTTTAAAAGAGCTTTTTGCTTAGATTACACATGCTAAGTTTTGTTGCCTCACTTCTCAAGGTTAAGGCATTTGTTACAGGGGAAAGAGGTTGCTGGTACTTCAATCTCTTCAAGTACGGAAGTCCCGTTTCCCCGGCCGCAGACCTACATTAACCTCAAAGGTGGCTTTGACAGACAAGGGACTGAGTCGAACTAGAGCCTGGCTAAGAAAAGCCACCACAATGTTAAGCAAGTTTCTTTTCTTTTATAACTCATAATGCTTCTGCATAGTAGCAACAGGATTATCCCTGAAGTAAGAAACTTCATAATAAAACGCTGCAGTCTGCTTATACAATGACTACGGAGTATTATCAAGACCAGAGAACTTGTCTGAAGAACGTACAGAACAAAAATGAAAACTAATCAAATCCAGAGGACTTGTCTGGCGAACGTACAGAACAAAAATGAAAACTAAGGAGACCATTATCGAGTACTATGCTACTTTGGCATAAATAAAGGCGAAACCCTCCTCCGGACAATTTCTTGAATCTGTTCTGAGGATAACACGGATTCCTCACCTTCAAAATTGGTATTTTCCAACTGCTGGTGCAGCTGAAGAACACAAAAGCCATAAAGAGGTTCAGAAATTTGCTTGTTGCAAAGGCTACTGGCAATTGGATCCATTACTAAAACCATCACAGCCCTGAGAGTCCTAAGTCCACTTATATATCCTTCAAGTAAATACCAAAGACAGCAGCAAAAGAAATAGGGACAGCATATACCTTCTCAAGAATTGCAGATTGGTCATCCAGGTGAAATTTGCGCATATGCTTAAGCATCTCAAGTTGCTGAAAAACAAAGTTTCATGTTTTGTTTAACAATATCTATCTTGACTTAAGAACAGCAGAAAATATTTGCGTAGATTCTACCTGTTCCTGTAGTTTTTGTTGATTATGCATTTTTTCAGCAAACCCTTCTTGTCCAAGCTGAGCTTCATCAATTACCATCTCTTCGCTGGCATTTTGCATCACATGCACCACCAATGACAATCCGAATGGGTAAAAAAATAAAAGAGTAGCCAGGCAAATGGAACTCACTAAAGCAAGTAAAGGTCTGCAATATGGAACACAGTACATGCGAGTTATCAAGCTGCCTAGACAAAAGTTATGGACAGGCGAAAAGCAATGACTACAAATGTAGAGGGAAATATCCCACTCAGGCAAGAGGCAGCAGAAGAGCAGAATTTCAACTCACCAAACAAATTTTGCTAGTGCACAGAGCAAGATTGAAATTGGAAGAAATGACATCCTCCATTTGTAGAGTTTCATATGATCAGAAAGAACAGGCGAGTCCTATGATGTCTAAAAGGAAGAATAGTGCATTATCAATGCCCTAGTTACTCATTACCAATATGAGAAAATTCTCAAAGATCTTTACTATCTCAGATTGTGTGTCAAAAGCCGTGTGTGACCTTCAAATAACAACAAGCCAGTATGGAACACATCTTTAGATTAGGGACATGGAACACATCTTTAGATTAGGGACATTGAACACATCTTTAGATGACCAGAAGAGTTATAAGAATGGGAATATCACTTGAAAATTGGTTAAGAGCCAGGGAATAACAAAAAGTAACATAAATTTGCCAAAATAATAGCATGTGAAAGGTCTCAAATATCCGTACAGAAGAAGAAAGATTACTTAGCAACAAACTTGTAGAAGCGTATCATGAGATCACGATCATTCTCAAAGACCATGTTGACTTTGGCCAGACAAGAAATTCCAAACCTTGGATCTGCGGAAACATAAACAGTTTCCAAGATTATAGATACATGACCAGCCACAATGAGATTGCTTTGCCCAATTAAATTTTAGCAAGCAATTAGACCATAGTGGTCAGTCTAAAGTTTGGACATTTTAGTGGAAAATAGGGTTACAGCGAAGAGAATGCTGCATTTACAAGCATGAACAGGGGAAAACAAAGCAAGCAATTCTTACCAACCGCCATCTCCAGAAAAATGGCTTCTTGAATGGCAGTGGTAACAGCAACCGCTTCCTGCACAAAAGCACCAGACGAACGTGGGCAGAATTGAAGAATTGATTTGGAATTAACTAGAGAAAGCCAACAACCTGTTTGTCCTCAAGGGCATCGGCAATCCTTTTCTTGACATCTGACAGTAAAGTTTATTTATTTCAAGTAAAAGAATGGAAACCGAACATGGAGGAGATGAGATCAAGATGGGCACCAACCAGGCTGAGAAGTGAGTTGGGAGAAGCGATTGAAAAGAAAGAGCAATTGTTCTCTACTTAGCATTCCTTCGCTTTGCAGCGTTGCCATTTCCGACTTTCTTTCTTCTCTTTCACTCCATTTCTTTTGCATTTATATTTTACACGGAACATTGCATTTTTATTTATATTTTATATTTAAATTTGAAAAAGAAAAAAAGAGTGGATAACAATCAGTTTTAATTTAAGTAAGGACAACATAGGAGCTTAGCTAAGCTAAAAACTAAAAACAAATGACAGAGAGAACTAAAAATCCTCATCCATCTTGAACACGTGAGTGGCAGCCGCACCATTCCCATTGAGACTAGACATAACAGAAGCCTTCTGATACTCCCCCACTCTCTTCTCAAAAAAGTTGGTCTTCCCTTGCAACGATATCAACTCCATCCAATCAAACGGATTGCTCACCCCGTACACCTTCCCGTACCCTAGCGCTCCCAGTAGCCTATCAGCCACAAACTCTATGTACTGACTCATCAGCTCTCCGTTCATCCCCACCAACGCGCAGGGTAGCGCGTCACACACAAACTCCCTCTCTATCTCTACCGCCTCCTTCACTATCCCACTTACCCGCTCCTCGCTCAACTGCTTCTTCAAGAGTGCGTACAGCAAACACGCGAAATCGCAGTGCAAGCCCTCGTCTCGTGAGATCAGCTCGTTCGAGAAGGTCAGCCCAGGCATTAACCCGCGCTTTTTTAGCCAAAATATAGCGCAGAAGCTTCCGGAGAAGAAAATCCCCTCCACGCACGCAAACGCCACAAGCCTCTCCGCGAAGGTCTCCGAGCTGTCGATCCATTTCAAAGCCCAATCGGCCTTCTTCGCCACGCAAGGAACGGTCTCGATGGCGTGAAACAACCGATTCTTCTCTACAGAGTCCTTGATGTAGGTTTCCAGAAGGAGGCTGTACATCTCGGAGTGAATGTTCTCGATGGCAATCTGAAAGCCGTAGAAAGCGCGGGCTTCGGCAACCTGGACCTCCTTCATGAAGCGACCGGCGAGGTTCTCGAGGACGATGCCGTCAGAGGCGGCGAAGAATGCGAGAACGTGGGAGATGAAGTGCTTCTCGTCGGGGGTGAGGGAGTCCCAGTGACGGATGTCCTGAGAGAGGTCGACCTCCTCAGCGGTCCAGAAGGAGGCTTCGGCCTTCTTGTACATTTCCCATATTTCAGGGAATTGGATTGGGAACATGCAGAATCTGTCAGGGTTGGGAGCGAGAAGCGGCTCTTCTGGGAATTCAGGCATTTTGTTTGATTTGATCGATAGTCAAGGTTACTGATTGATTGATTGATATAGTGAGGGAAGCATGAACGTGTTGTTATATAGAACAGAGGAATGGGAGTTTTTTGAGAGGAGGAGGGAGCGGAGAATTCGAATTTTTGGAAAGAAGCTTGGAGGAGAAGGAACCAGAAGGGCAGATATGGAATCTCAATGGAATGACCATTGTATTTGTGATTATAGACTACAGAGTGAGGGGCTTTTGCGGAAATGAATTGAAGGGAGGAAGAGTGCGAGGGAAGGAAGCTTTGGAACTCAATTTTGGGTTTTGTTGGCGCTCACGCCAAAATACAATTTTAGGGAAGCTTGTGCAGAGTAAAAATAAAATGGAGACAGGTGAGTTGGCAGTGAAGACGACCCATCGTCGCCAAATGGCAAGTAGACAAAAAAGTAATTAATGGAAATGGAAAGTCGGGAACTGGGTTTATTGGCTTCTTTCACGTGGCAGCCATGTGCTTTCTCCTAAATTTAATGTTTTAAAATTTAGATTAAAAATAAAATCAATTAAAAAAGATAGATTTAATTAGTATTAAATTAGTCTATAATAAATAAAAATTATAAAATTATAAAAAATGTAAAAATATAATATAAAATAAAATACTTTATTAAAATAAAAAGAATACACCAATGCATATTAATATATAATAGACTAATAATTCAAATTATAATGAATTTAACATCAAATTTAGAATAATAATAAAAATTAAAATTATGTGTGTTTTAAAAGGGACTGTATCTCATTATTTTCAAAATTTTCATCATTATTTAAAGATTTATAAACTACGTTTTCATTAAAAGGATCTGCATAAACATCTTTTCCTACATTCAAATAAATTACAAATTAGTAATATATGAATAAAAGCATCCATATCAACATATTCTACTGCATTCAAATAAATTATAAATTAGTAATGTATGAAAGTTTTTTTTATTTTAAAATTGTAATACATTATACTTTTAATATTGAATATAATCAAAATAAAATATCAACTGACGATTGATAAATGTTCTTCATTCATTAAAAAAATATATACATTTTTTTCATAATCATCTTTTCAAATTCATTATATTCAAGTTAATTAAAAAATGTCATTAATAAGTAAAAGATAAACAAAAAGCATGAAACTTATGATGCTGCATTTTTTCATCACAAGTTTTCTCTTTACGGATGATTTAGCAAAACTCTATTTAATTTCATTTATCACCTTTGATTGCTCTTTAATAAAGAAATCACCTTTGCATTTAATAACATTAAAGAGGTCACTCGTATTATCATTTGTGCATGTAAATCCTCTAAATAAGATACTTATCTCATCGTCAATCAAGAATATATGTATAAGGCTTGTACAATTTCCTTCCTTTTAAAAAAACTCATAATTATTTTGCAAGCTCTATATATACTTTCATTATATATACTTCAAAGATAACTTCTCTTATGAGTCAACAATACTCAAAAACCTTATAAGTAAAGTTACAATTTTCATAATGATCAAGCAAGTATTTCAAATTTTATTATCTAGAATAATAGCATAAACTTATTTTCCTTTCATACTTTTTGATAACTTATACCTTGAAAAATGTTTACATATCACTAAATTCTTTTCAAAGTAATAAATGTAGTTACAAACCTAGTAGTACAATGACGCACAATCTCAACCAAATCTTATCGCTTTCTTAACCAGGACAAAATTGTAATATGATTTTATATGCACGTGAAGCAAGACTAAAAATATGGTTCATACCACTGATATCTTTTAAAATGAGATTTACGTAATAAACATCATATAGAGATTAATAAATATGCTTATATTTTGATTGTAACAAGTACTCAATTAATATATAATTAGATGCACTATCTATAATAAAATGCACAACATTCCTTGGTCCAACTCACTTGACAATTTTAGAAAATAATTCAAGTAAAATATGAGTATTTTTTACCATACCAAAAGAATCAATAGACTTGATAAAAGTTGTTCAAATATTGTATTAAACCAAGAAATTAATCAAAGCTTTGTATCTTTGATCAATCTACGCATCTATCATTATAGTGTATCATATTGGTTTCCAATAAACTTATATGTATCCTTAATCAACTAACATTCAATTTTTAAATATTAAAATAAAGGCACGTGAATCTCATAATAATAAGGTACCTTAATTCCCTTAATCTCGTTGTTGTATCATCTATCGCTTCTTAAAAATTAGGTGAATTAAAAGCATCTAAAGGAATACATGAATGATATATCATCTAGCCGATACTCATTTACATCGCAATATTACATCCTTATCAACCAAATCACTTTTTATACTAGGTTGAGAACTAAGAGTAGTTTTTGGAGGAAAATAAGAATCTATATCCATAACAGTTTTCATTTTCCTTGTATCTAATACTTGTTGTACTTCATCATCTCTAAAAGATACATTATGAGTCTTTTTATTTTCTTTTTTCTTTTATAGTTGTTGGTATAAATAATTTTCAATAATTTCGTAACATCAAATGGTATGTTTTTACAAAAAGCAATATTATGCTTAACATTAGTAAGATGTTCTTTCACTATATTAATTCCTTCCCTTTTAAACATTCTACCGCAAAATATACAATTATATTGAATATTTCTATAAGATATTAGGAAGAAGAAAACTAATTACATGATAGATCACACTTACACAAGTAGAGGATGTTAAACTCATCAAATATTTTTTGACAATTCCATATTTTTCATTATATTTTCAACCTGAAAATTAAAAAAATAATTTTTTAAGTGTTGTATACAATTATAAGATTTGAAAATTCTAAGAAAATAATATTTATTGAAAATACTTATCCTAATAAAAACATAGTATTTGACTTACTAGTTTAGTTAACAATATTCATGTTAAAATTTGGCAATAGGAAAGTTTAAGAAGAAGGAAAACATACAAATGTTATAATACAATAACTCTTTCGATTTTCTTTTTGATAGGATCAACGAAGAAACAAATGGACTGAAATCCCAATAATCAAAAACAAAATATGATAAGTTGGTGGTGCTTATAAATTACTTCCATAAATTTTATTTGTTAGTTATTTATTATTTAAGCTAACACTAGATAAACTATTAGAGCAAGCTTTTTGTAGGGGAGGCCTGAATGTCAAGTGTTTCCCTTAGCTATCCAAAACCATAGACTTGGTGTTGGCGATTGCATTTAGATGTAAGGGAAGCAAAATTTAATCACTCTTATGTGGGTTTGGATCTTCTTTACCCAAAATTCAACTAGTTCATCTTCATTAAGTTCAAAGATACAATCAAATGGACCATAAAAGAGTAAATATCATGTTATGAGTCACTATTCCAACCTTCCTTAACGATCAAGACCCATTAATATCAAAGTTTCGTACTCATTTACACAATTTGTCATCAACAAAATGTTCACCTCCTAATTTTAGAATGCCAAAAGCAAGCAAATCCAGAAACAAAATTCCTTAATCTCTCAAGTTCACTTAAATCTTGACATCGCAAAACCTTTCAATGATCATAGCACCCCAACCATGACTATAACTAAACTGAACAATGGAGGAGCCAAAGACAACAAATTCTTAACCAAAAAACTTCAATCAAAGCTCACCGAACTCATCATCTTTGAATTAGATTCACAAACCAGCATGAAGATAAGTCATACAATGCTAAACTAGCAAACTAAAAAAGAAAGACGAAAACAGAAAGAGTGAAGGCTTGAAAGTCTAAAAACAAAGTACCTTTAATCTTTGCATCTTCTCTATTTGTTGGTCTAGTATTTGATTTCAATCATCACAACTAGTAAAAGAAACAACAACAAATAAGTTAGGCACGAGGAATCAAAACAATATATGGAACAAACATAAAAGAAAAGAAGTTGAAATGGAATTGAAATTGTTAAAGAAAACTAATTCAAATACGAGACCGATAGAAAAAATTAAACAAAATTAAAGAGTTATTGAAAAACTTGAAATTTAACCCGCAATGGATATTAAGAATTTTTCTAAGATTGAAAAATCACTGAAAGAGTTGAAGTTTAATAGGAGATGGATACTAAAAATTTGAAAAAGACATAATTGAAGAAGAAGATTACTTGCGATTCTTATGATCTTACGGTTTAACAAAAACTGACCACTTGATTTTTATTTACAATGGTTATAAATTAAAATAGATGACTGATTCTTATTTATATAATTTTTGATAATGTAGGTTTATGTTTTTTGTTAGCAATGTATTAAAGTTTATAATTTTAAAAATTATGATTGATATAATAAATTTCATAATAAAAAATTAAAATTAACTATATAAAATTAAAAGAATTTTTTATATTTTAAAATTTTATTAAGTATTAAAATAATTGACATCTTACTCTCTATAGTCTTAATGTGGAATCAATACTAACTCTACGTGAACTGATGTGGAGTCATTAGTTGTTTATAGTAGGCGTTGCATGTTAAGATGATAAATCTACGGATCTATGGTGCAACAGTGACAATCAAGCAGCTTCTGATCCAATGTTTGTATAAATGCAAGATACGAGTTACAGAAAACATTTATCTCAAAGCTCTTTTTAGGCACGAAGATGAAGGAGCAGCCACATGTTTCAAACTACTGATGGTTGTAAATTGGAGTTTGAATAGGTCTTTATTGAGAATCTCCTCTTTTGAGCACTTGCAAGTTCTTCGAACTCCAACAGTGTTGCTCCAGTAAATAGATATCCTTGGTATTCCGAGTTCACATAAAATAATTTCTGGAACGAAACAGGATTGGATATAATGACATGATATGTGCTTCTCAGGCTTGGATATAACGACACAGCATATTCTGCCTTCCTTACCGACTTTATTCAATGAGAATCCCCTCAAAAAAACATATTTGCCAATTTTCTTGGCATCTTACTCTCATTTTCCCCTGCTTGGAATTTGGAAACATGCTAAATGGGTATAATAGAAGCATAGTCAGAAGCTGATTTGCTATTGATTGAAGCTACCAAGATACCTTGATCCGGTTTTCCCTACAATTTTATGGTCATCTGTTTCTAAAATTAGTTTCTGGCTTTAGAAGTGGAGGCTTGAAGATCATGTGTAGTTAGAGGACGGAAAATCTGGTCTCTGATCCAGTAGCTTGAACTTCTATGTTCCTCATATGCTGAGTCCACTGGGAAACTCGCTTTTGCCATGTCCCTGAGTTTCTTGCCTAATGCTTTCTGGTCGGTAAGCGTAATCCTTGTAGTAGTTGAACTTGTGTGAGCAATGTCACGTCCAGGAACAGGAGAACAAGGGCTGAGTACAGGGACGACTGTTGCAGTCATGCTACTTAGCGGATCAATAACTGGTGCTCTTGTATCTCTTCTTGCTATTTCTTTCTGACGAGTCAGGGGAGGGACAACAGAGAGGCCAGTTTTCTGCGGGGAGCAATCGGCTGGGACTTTTGGCCAATTTTTTTCTGGCAGGAAAGGCAACACAAGGCCTTTAGCGGCAAACTTTAGTCCCGTTTTGAGAGAATTTTTCTGAGGATGAGATAGTCCTAAAATACATTCTGTAAAAATGTACCACTCATTTGTAACTTGAGCGATAAAAGATAGGAGTAGCAGAGCTAGCATCACTCGTCCCAGGGGCCTTGCTTCTGTTGTATGCGAGCTATTTGTAGCAATAGATATACCAAAGATGCCCGCCTCGCACAAAAGTGAAACGCTTTCTGCCAAATGAGTTCCCCTTCTGATGTATGGCTTTAGCGTTAGCAGATATATGAACTGTGTCAATGTGATTGCCAACGCCAATACCCTTTGGCTTGATGCATTTGATGAGCCAGTTCCTGATATGAATCCCAACCCGACTCTTCTTAGAAGGTCAAGAACAATGTAAAAAGATCTCACACACCCCAAGGCTCTGCTTAATGTAATTTCTGAGCTTTCCTCATTACTCTCGTCTGAGCTGACAGCTCTCACTCTCCCGATCCCAGTTTGGTGGCCTTCATTCCATTTAGATATGGTGCTTGGATCGTTTTGGTCGACGGAAACAACCAATTGTGGACCCCTTAGATTCTCAAAGAGAATCCCAAAGCGTGGGAGGAACGTTGAAGGCAACCCCTCCCTGTAAAACCATTTTCCAATCACTGACCGCCCAGTAATGAAGAACCGCAATTTTGTATACCACTGCTCTTTGGTACCCACAAGCGCGATTTCCTTATATTGGGAAAAACTGTCTGAGAAGATAATAACTACCAAGAAAAAGCCAACTGATACTATGAATGCTGCAGGGATAACCATCAAGAAAGCCCCTGTGATAATTCCTCCCATCGTTCCACCTGAAAAGCTTATAATCATCAGTTCAAGCAATCATTGTTGAACTAAGATATAAATGCCAAATTTTGATATGTAATTCCTCACCTCTTATCACAAATGCTGAAGACTGAGACATGCAGGGTAGCATGAGAATTAGTAGTAGTAGCTCGAACCTGGGAAATGAAAGTGCTCCATGAGCTGCTATTCTCCTCCTGCATCTTAGAAAAAGCACTGATAGAACATGGAGTGTAATTAAAATCCCTCCTCCCAGACCAAGCCAGAACAAGTTCATCTCCAAGTCTTGCCACCTAGTGAAGAAACAAGGTCAACAATGTACCAACCATTAACAAGAAAAGAACATCTATATGGACGAGATATTGAAGTTAACTAGTCTCACGTACCCGTTATAGTTTTCCATTCTCTTCACCACATTGGTAGCTGAAAAGGGTTCTCCCCTCTGCATTTTAGATGAACACAGATGTAGCACATTTCTTATAAAATCAAAACATTAACTGTGAACAATACGTAGAAGATACCGACCAGAAGATGAATGAAATATTCCCTAGAATTCAGAGGTAGCCCATACGAAGTGTTTTCCCTGCCTATGTGTCCCTGTAGCCGACCACCAATTTGGTTTATTTCAGTTCGTCTTGATATTTGATGTTGCAACGTGAGAGGTGCTGAGGGATGATAAAGCATTTCATGATCAAGAAACTCTGGTCGTGAACTGTTGATATACTTTTCAGTCAGATCAAAATGGTTTGGCCAGACGGAAGTACAGTCCTCTTTCCATGGAAGCTTTTGACGAGGTAAGAGCCACCTAAGTCCTTTTGTAGTTTCCGAATATTCTGCGGGGTGATTAAGTGAGATCCAGTCTGACAGGACAAATACTTGAAGATGCCCAAGCAATCCCTGAGATGAAAAACTATAAGATATTCAAAGGGGTCCGCACTCAGTATACTCTTTCCTCTGTGTTGTTAGATAAAGACAGACAAAGGTAGATTCTCAAAGCAAATAAAGATATGTTTAACTTTGATTGGCTTTCACAAGATACCTGTAGATTTTTTGATGGGTTGGAAACAAAATCATTGACGTTTCTTGAAGGAGGAGTGCCTATTACTCCAAGGTTGCCAGTGGACACTGAAATTACAGCGGTTGTCAATGACGTTGCTATTACTCCACAAGTCACAAATGTGTACAGCGCCACTGATATTGCAGGCGTTGAGTCTTTTGAAACGTTTTTTTGGAAAAGCAGCAGCAGTCACGAGTGTTAGTGGCAAAAATCTCACAACTTGCACCCTTACGATTATACAAAAAGGATTGACTTTTATGCAGAGTAATAAAAAGCAATAGAAAGCAACCCAAGAGATGAATCATTCTTACCGAGCCTCACTTCCAGTGTATTGGATTCTGTATTCTTATTTCCTGAGATATCATCCACTTTGTCAGCAGGAACAGCTATGGAGATCATGCCCTGAGCTACAGGAAGGACAGTTAACGAGTGTAAAGCTCTTGAGAGTCCCTTATATCTGGAGAATGCAGAAGTTTTGGCTTTATTTAGTCTTCATCTGGTGTTCATTGAGTAAGAGAAGAAGTAATTCAAATGAGGGTCAACTATGCACCTGCCTTATAATTTTCCCTCCTTCCACTTTTAACATGGAGGCTTCAAACCCAAAAACTGGCTTTGAAAACTCAACTATCACCTTGATGTAAGATGTTTTTGTTATACTTGGAGAGCTCGTTCTCACTTCCACTTTAGGCTTCGTTTCATCTTCAATGAAAATCCTTATAGTTAGTAAATCGGTGAAGGCAACAGGGGCAGTGTATAATTATTGGGTGATCGCAATATCTGGAATAGCATACCATAGAGAATTGTAAGCGAGGCAACTGGTGAGACAGCAGTGCCTGTCCTTCCAATGATTAAACCAGAGTCTAGCTCCACTGTTATGATTTCAGTACTTGATACATTCTTGAGCTACAAAGTTGAAAGCTATTGTTATTAAATAACACATTTTACAGCAACTTAAGAGAAGATGGTAAGAAAATGAAGCTGGCATTTTACTTCAAATTGAAACTTGCGATTCCCATGGTTTCCGGCAAAGGCAGGCAATATCTTATCGGAATTCACATGCAAGGCTTTTAGGACTTCTGATGATGAATTTTTAACGGGGATGCTGAAATCCAAGAAGATTTTCAAGTCCTCCATTTTATTAGTTGCGAGGACAGTTCTTGGTACCCCATTGATATCCAGAACATATGATGGAACCGGCATCCACAAGTCCACCACTACCGGTCTTCTATCTAAGACGGCAACTTCAAGTAAATAACAGAAGAATCTAATCTATGTAATGACCGTAAGAAAATACATCAGAAACAACTGACCAAAGTGAATAAGGACAACGGATCTGTTAGTCCTTTTAAAGAAGTTTCCGGCCTTGTCTGTACAGAACTTGTCCACCAATCTGATAACCACCCTCCCATACGTACTTCTGGAGGAAAGAATTATGTCCAGACTATATTTGGAATAAGGCTTGATGGTCCGCAGAGAAGGAACATCAACATGTGCTGGACCATCTACGATGAGCTGCAAATTGAATAGAATGGAGTCTTTCAAGTTCATGACTGTTGATATCCCTTTTTGTGGAGCTATGGAGAAGTAACACGAAAACCTTTCAGATCTTTAACACACCACTTACATCACAGTTTGATGAATTCAAACATTTAAAGCCACCGAGTCCACTGCAGGCTTCACTGAATGTAATATCAATGCTTACCTTCTCAGCATTTATGTATTTCTGTTGGCTAAATATTTCTGCAGTTGGTTCAACTGTATCTACATGATAACCATATCATGAGACAAATAAATAGTTAGATATGGTCATTTTTCTTGAAGACCAGACGATAGTAAGTACTTTCCCACTTAGTAGTTCTTTTTTGGTAATCAACAAAGAGGATAGAATTATACTAACCAATAAACCAAGAGTAAACCGATGAGTTCCTTTCTCCATCTCGAGCTGTAACATTGAGTACGAAACTGTGTTTGCTATTCACAGTTAAGTTGTTGAACTCTATAACATCACCAACAGGACATGATCTCAGAGTTTGACCATCAAGCTGCTCAAATTTTGAGTGCAAGGAGTGAGATGGATTCACAGAAGAAGAAAGGTGCATGCTTCGTTCATTCAGAATCTTAAGATGTGTAGAAGTTAAAAAAAAAATCTTTCTTGGATACGGATTGCATTAACTGAAGGCATGCATGGTTGACCAGAAACAATATGGATTAAGAAACCTGTACTAATGTTTTGACTGCTATTAATGCAAGTATGTCATTCACCTCACAGGAAGTGGAGCTACAGCCATTGTTCGCACAAGCACTGGAACCATACAGGAAAACAGCAGTAGAAGAACTTGAGTACTTTGGTGGAGCCTGATGAAGATTAAGAGGCAATGTGGATTCTACTGGTATCAACATTAACGTAAAAGCAAGTAGCTGTAATAGTTCAATAAACTTGAAGAAGCTATTTCCAGCAGTTGCCATGTTAAGAGGAAGCGTAGGAAAGGAGAAAGAAGAGGAGAAAATAAAAGGCAGTAAGCGTATGGAGGCAAAAATTGTAACAGCGGGCAGTTAATGTCTACTAAGGTTATATGTGGGAGAGAGTGGAGAAGAGACGTTGGTAGGACAACTACCCCAACTATTGTCGTCAGTCTCAATAACTGCTCATTTAAAGATTTTCACATTCCTCTTCAACTACCATTAGCCAGCTCAAACATCAATCTACAACAACCAGAGAGTTTGAAGAGAATCTGGCTATATTATATATTTATATTGCAATCCAAGCACAAGTTGCAAACCAAAAAGCTGGTACTAAGGTTTAATGATAAAACATGCCAACTTCATTGCAGGTTCACTCATTTTCTTGAAATAATATAATAGAAACTGAATAAAAGTCTGCCAAACTTTATGGAGGGCCATAGAATAGGAATCGGATAACAAGATTTTTGTTATAGATTGGTCAAGTTATTGAGATTTTGGAATGTCATTCAAACTCTGAAGGGGAGTAATGGCCCTGGGCTGGTCTTTCTGTCGCTATATACATAAAGATACGCTGCAGCTGCAAATGCAGGGGGGTGGGGATTCAGAGTTTTGTGGTGTGAAAAACAAAGTGGTCCTCTTAAGGATTCTATTGAATGCCAATCCACATCCACTTTCCTCTTAAGAAAGTTTGTGCTAACACCACTACACAAAGATTGAGGAAAAAGGTTCACTATTAAATATTAATCACTACTAAATATAGAGTTGTCCATTTCCAGCAGTTGGATCAAGACCTAACAATGGCATGAACCCCACCACGAAGTTAAATGAAGGACGACATCCATTTTCCACAACCATAACCACTCCTGGAGGATGTGGTATTCACTCTAATCTATATGGATCTGTACAAACCTAGACTATACACTTTATTTCCCGGAAGATGTCATGTTTCTGTTCCAATTAAAACTGAAAGTTTATCGGAAATAAAAAGACTCGTGCTTGTCCACAGGATTGGCCTCTATGTGGCAGAAGGAATTAGGTCTTCAGCACCAAAACCAGACTCAGGAACATCATCGTCAGCTACCATCCAGTGTAATTTAGGTCCCTGAACATAATTTCACCATGAAATCAGACCATGACATTAGGAAATTATTAAGCACATCTCCATGGTAAAAAGCCCACCTTTCCTTGTCGAATGATTTTTGCATAAGGTCCTGTCATATCAACTACAGTAGAAGGATCAGCCACTCTTACTCCAGCGTCAACAACAAAATCAAGGCCCTGCAATTGTCAAGAAGACATCCCAAAAGTCGAGGCATATAGTCGATTATGATCCTCCAAATGCTCCACCAAGAAAAAACAGACAGCCATGCAAACTCATATATATATTTATAAGCACGTATGTCAAGAAAAAAGGAAGAAAGGAACAAAAGGAAGTAAAACAAAATGCATGTCGAAGCAAAACACCAGTGTCATGGAACAACCAAAGCAGCTAATTATCAGTCATACAAACAGATTAGACTTCTAAATATCATACCTCTGGTCCATATGTTTCAGCTATTACAACTGGATCTATCATCCACTCATTTTCCTTGGGCGACTTAACGCTGATACAATGAGCACAAATATAGTCTGAGAACATAGCAATCACTTTTTGGGTAATCAAATTATGGTATTCAATTTAATAAGGCTGTCATTGCAGAAAATTGTAAAGTTTTAATTTCTCCAAAGAAAAAACTTGCATCCTGAAAATTGATAAACAAGTCAAAGCAACCGACCTTGTGGACATAAGAGGCGCATCCATCTTCTCCAGTATTGCCTGACATATGGCATCATCAGGCACACGGACACCTACATTTTTTCTTGAAGCATATTTGGCAGTTGCAGTCCCATACCTAATGCACTGTTTAGGTAATGCTTTGCTTGCATTTAGGATGAAAGTGTACTGTCACATGAAAGCATGTTTCAGACTCAAAATTAATCTTCTAAAAATAAGAGGAGCCTATTTTTTCCCCGGGTCACTTGAATTACAAGATCTCCATCAGGAATCACAGCTCACTCTCAATTTCACCTTGTTCAAACAAAAGAAAACTAGAGAATCAATAATACACTCTGATATTAAATCTCACAAGAACACAGAGAAAGCAAAACAAACTCAAGATGGTCACCAGGATGTATCATAATGTTTCTATTATGAAGGGTAACAAATACAAGTGGGACATTAGTAGGATGTAGAAATGCATAAATTAGCCAGGAGAGATGGCATTGACTGTTAATCTCTGGTAACGTTGCAGTCAATGTTTACCCAACTTATAATCCATAGCAATTACACATCATTCATTCGATGGTTAAGTTCCTACTGGTATGCTGAAGTGAATCATTTAGAATCCTTACAGGCCCAGGTAAGCAATGCTTGACAGCTCGAAATATATTTGCATGGCCTTGACCATCACCGCGGGGGAATCCAGTTGTATAGGTATCTATATCTCTCAAAGAGTGGCATAAGATGCTAAGGGGCTGCAATGATGACATGGTATTAAAATTCAGGTACAATATTAAACTGAAAAGATCATAATGCAGCCAATGATATCAATGAGGCTCATGAGACGTGAATTTGCATCACCACAAAGAGTAAGACTTCAAATACAATGGCTATTCAATGTCAAGACAGAGATTCTCTTGAAGCAGATAGCAGTTCAGGTCTGTTTCTTGCCTTGGAAGGTTCTATGTTTTTAATTCTGTAATGAGAGAAAGAAAATACAAGCCAGAGGTCACCCTCATAACTGAGAAAATAATCAATTAACCATAGAGGGCCAGATTTTAATAGCAAAATAACACTACCTACCTACGAAGTCTTTCGATGGCTGGGTGGCTCTTTAAATGACAAACTATTGCATATCTAACAACCAAAAACATGAAATAAACGACGTTAAGATTGAAACATTATACTTCAGGTTCATAATGATGACTGAAATAATTCATTATTGTAAAATATAAAAAGCAATTAAATGAAGGACCCTGAGAGCAGTCACCAATTTGGAGCATGTAGGATATTCAATCAGGACTAGCAAAACCACATAAATTCATACTCAATGTCCACACCCAACCAATCATGAAAATATTCATCATCAGATACAATACATAGGGTGGGTAGAAGGCAGAAAATATAAACAAGGTACATACACCGTATCTGTAGGAATGACACCTACAGCTCCCTGTTTTAAAAGTTCAATGATCGGATCCAATTTCCAACTGTCTGCTCCAGATGGATCTGCTTCAACAAAGAGCATGCCATCCTCCTGATGTTATCACATCCATAATGAGCGAAATAATATAGTTGTCTAGATACGCAAATCTATTTAGTTAACATCCTCCATTACGAGCAGAGTTGGGAAGAAAAAAAGAAGACGAAGACTGTAGATACCGAGCATTAACGGTGAGAAATTAATTCTAAAAAAAGAAGTCCATTCAGTCAGAACTCCATAATTCACAACTGCCACAGTACTGACAGAGAATAAGTTGGGAGCTTACAAAGAGACCAAACAAGCATGAAAGAAAAACAACGGGAAATTAGATGTGCTTAATGACTAGGAAAGGCATTTCAAAGGAACGAATTAAACGTGCGAACTAATGGGTTCTGCTGAAGTTCTGTATGTAATCGACTCAGAGCTAGGCAAGCCAGAATTCCAACTATTTTGTTGTTGAATGCGATTTTGGATTACATAATATACACTCTGAAAAGTTAAACCGACAAGCATACAAGACGTAATAATCTTGAAACTCTAAAATGATAAAAATTTAATCCTTGATCAAATTAACATAAAGGGATCAAATTAACATAAAGGAAGCAGTCTTCTTAATTTTTTTAATAACCCCAGCTCCAAAAAGAGAAGAAGAAGAGAGGCCACCTTGAAGAAACGTTGAGATGAGTATTTGAGACGCTTGGGGCTTCTCTTGACAGCCATCATCAAAACACGAAGAGGGCGAGAGCATTTGGGATTATAAAAGGAGAGTCTTGATGGAAATGAAGGAAAGTGTTTCCTCTGTGACAATGGTGGAGGTAAAGAGAGGGAAAGCATACACTGCAACTTGTTGGTCTCTGCCATTTTTGGCTTGTTCTTAGTTTTCTGGGATCACTTTGTCCACTGCTATCTAGAACAGCGTGTGTGTGTGTGTATATACACAGAAGTTAATGTTTATATTCAATTAACATAAATTCATAATTAGAAAGAGATCAAGAGAGATACCAACGTCACAGAACGACGGAGATGATGTCACCATGAATGTGATTGCTTTGTTTTTTCTGGAACGACGAAGAAAAATTCTTTCTTTCATGCCAAAATCAATTTAGTACTAACTAGTATCGAGCTTGATAAAATTGGAAACTTGGGCTGGCTTCATGAAATCGTAGGGTATCCTGGTTAACAAAGATGGTCAAAGTATGATCCATTCCCTATAATGAATCGACTTTATCCTTTCTCGTTGTTTTTTAACGTTGTCTTCAGATTTAATTGTAGTTAATAAGCTTGATGTTTTAACTAATTAATTAGTTCACTTCAATGATGTTTGTTACATCTGTTTTAGTTAAAAATGTGGCAAGGCATCACATGAAGATGCTCCAGACCTAAATACATTTCTCAGGTGACAATTTTCTAGACTACCATTCAAATATGACGAAAAGAAAAAGTGAAGCCATGACATGACATGACACGCATTGGGCGCCTTAGGTGACAACAAAGAACTTACTAATGGATGTAATACCACATACCATTAAACAGATTCATAAAAAGAATAAACTCATTTATCGGATTTAATAATGATCCAGGAATATTGCTGAGACATGTCAATGAAAGATCATGTCTTTCTCAGTCTTCTGCATCGATCCGCCTGCTCAAATCTCTGACCGGTGCTCCAACTAATCCAAACTGATGTTTTATCTTATCTAGGAGGAGGTGGAGGAGGTGGAGGCATCTGAGATTTTGCAAACCCAATCCAAGTGACAATGCCAACAGCAAGAATTATCCATCCAAATATGTCATACTTGAGATCACTGCTTTTCTTCTTCATTGGACTCTGAGACAGGAAAGGAAACAGTTAAAATCCAGATTGACAGGTGAATTTGACCTCGAAGCACATAATGGATGGTTTTAAAACAAAAAGAATATTGAAAAGCACACCTAAATCCCTCTCTCCCACACACATGGCACAATCTTGTTAAATTGTAGATATTCATCAAGATGCCCACAACTCAAGGAAAAAAAATTGCATACTATATGGCGTTCCTGCAAAATAACACAACATGCATATAAACTACAATAACAGTATGAATTTGACCTCGAAGCACATAATAGATGGTTTTATGGCCATAAAACAAAAAGAATATTGACAAGCACACCTAAATCCCTCTCTCCCACACACATGGCACAATGTTGTTAAATTGTAGATATTCATCAAGATGCCCACAAGTCAAGGGAAAAAAAATGCATACTATACGGCGTTCCCGCAAAATAACACAACATGCATATAAACTACAACAACAGCGTGAAGTGTGTATGCCTACAAATATGTTTACCTACAACATAAGCCAAGTAATGAAATTTCTAATTAAGCTGATATATAAATTTATTTCCCAGTTCCTTTTGGTAAGGGGTATACAATCTCCCCACATTTGTGGAAAATTCCAATGAAGGACTCTACTGAAATATATCAATGGTCAGATAAAAGTTGGCATTGCCACTAGAAATGCATCAGATAGTGCCTGAGTAACAAAATGTGAGATAAAGCATAGGGGCAGTTTACCTTTGCACTGGATGAAGTAGATGGTCCAGATGTTGGTGCAGCCCCCATTACCTGTTGAACTAAGCCACGCTTATGAATCTCGGCATGCAGTTCTGGAGCCTGAACAGGAAAGGACAAATTTTTATGGCACAAACCCAATACGAATGACTCATTTGACAGCACTGACATTTCAAGTTAATGGCAACAATCAAAAAACTATTTTTTTCATTAACCAAAGATAGCAAATTGCACATACTACAACCCCGCACTTCTCAAAATTTTAGGACTGACTCTGAACCTCAACAAGTTTAAAATGTGTAAAACATCTACAATAAAGTGGCTAAACGTTTAAAAAGCAGTAATTGACATGTGTTTATAGATTTTGATCACACCATAGCAAGCTGATCAAGAAGCATAAACATCAACTTTTTTGGAAACCTTGGTAACTCGAAAAATCAAACAGTTAAAATACAAAAAATGAATGTATTCATGGATTCCCCTCTCTTAGAGTTCCTGATATAATCAACAAGCCAGCTAAATATGGTTGTGCATAAGTAGAACCATATGTTACTTTTGAGAATTTGAATGAAGATAGCTCCAATTTTTCATTATCGAAACAGCAAAAAATTAAAAATTACATGCCAACTTTTGCATTCTTAAGTCCCCCTAACAGATGAAAAGAATGATAAGGAACAACATATACCTTGGAAGTGACTTCCAAAGACTTCATATAAAGTTCATTCCCTGGGTCCTACAAGAGAGGAAATTACATGATCAAGCATCTAGAGTACCAAACAGAAAATAAATAACAGCAAGATTATAAGATTTTGATTGAGGATTTTGAATGACGAATACTTCGTCAACAGCTTGTTGGAAGTAGACAGACGCTTTTTCAAAAGAGTCCTCAGCTTCATCCTGATCAGGGGTCAAAAATCCCAAAGAAGTATGGGCATTTCCCAGGCACCATATTGCATCATGTTTCTTGGGATCAATTAGCAATGCTTCCTCCAGCTTTGAAATCCCCTCTACATGATTAAATGACAGCAATTAAGAAATCACTTTACCAAGGAAAATCAGTTCTTTTGGATCGTGCTACCCACAAAAGAGAAACAACTTAATGCATATTATCACCACCCATCCTTCCATACCCAGTATTATGAAGAAAAATATAATCAATCCAGATGGCATGACTTATCAAATGGTTCAAGTTATAGAATCCTTTAGCAACTCTAATAGCATATTAAAATGGGTCGATAACTAAAGCCCGTGGCACTAAGAAATAAAGGGGAAAAAAACAAATAACTGGCACCTAGAATCATCTTCTTTGAATCTTGCATGCTCTGAAATTGAGCCAACTCCAGCAATGCTCCTCCCCATCTTGTTAGGTTCTGCTCATAATCAAAAGGGTATAAAAATTTCAATTTCCTAACATAAAATTCATAGAAGTAACGCATAAAAAACAAACTGACAAATTCAGACTTTCGCTTGTAAAAGTTATCCGCTTTGGTACGAAGGAGTTCTGTTTCTATATTAAGGGAACAAAAATTGATATATACGACAAGCAGCTTAACCGGAACTGCTAAAAACCTCCAAACGATTTCTCATTAACAAAATACCAAACAATGGGGAGACTCAAGCGCTTTTTCTCTTCATGAGAAATAAAGTCAGTTAGCAATAAAAAGCAACCCACTGTAGAAGAAGATTAAAGACTGCTTATTTAGCATCTGAAGCACAAGTAAAATAAATCACATAAGGAGAGAAATCTAAGAGCTGAAAACTGACATCAGTATCAAGAGGGTTCTTAACGTAAGCAGCCTCGGCGGTTTTGCGGGCGTGCTCAAAGAACAATATCCTGTCGAAATCAGCCGGCATCTCCATGATGTTCTAACAAATCTATACACTACAGAATGAAATCCAAAAGTCTAAAACCGTATGAAGAAACCAACTATTATATTTATAGGTTTTGTACGAATAAACTCCTTTTATAAAGGGAATTGGCTATTCTATCTATCCATAGCTCCAAAAAAAAAAAAAAGAAGCAATAAGGAAGCCTCGACATCACTTATTGGCTTAGATGCCCTGTTAGTTTACTTTGGTAAATGAAAGATTTGTTCTTGCTTATAGTGATAACGTAAAAAGGATTTAAAGGAGATAATTTTGTAGTTCCCGTTACAAAGAATAATCGTTTAAAGCATCACCTAGAGTTTTTAGTTAAAGAAAATCAGTGCAATTTTATTCCTGGTAGTCACATCACCGATAATATTATCATTACTCAGGAAGTCATCCACTCGATGAGAAAGAAGACCGAAAGGAATGAGTATTTTGCGATCAAAGTGGACTTGAAGAAAGCCTATGACTGGATTCGGTGGGACTTTATTCAGAGTACTTTAGAAGACATTGAAATTCCGGAACAACTGATCGGGGTTATTATGAAATGTGTCACATCTGTGTCCATGCAAGTGACTTGGCAAGACACTTTATTGGAACCGTTCACCCCTACTCGATGGATAAGACAAGGCGACTCTCTCTCGGTATATCTATTTATCCTATGCATAGAACGGCTCGGTCATCTTATTTTAAGGGAGGTGTGGCATCCGCTTAAATTAAGGACTACAGGTCCACTCCTATCTCACGTGTTCTTTGCCGATGACTTGGTACTATTCGCGGAAGCTACTGACACACAGACATGGGTTGTAACTCAGACACTTTAGGTGTTCTGCAAGGCGTTGGGGCAAAAGGTTAACAAGGCCAAAATGAAAAATTTTTCTCTCGAAACATTCCCCTGAAAACGGCAAGTCGCCTCAGTCACAATTTATTCATTTCGAGCACGAACAATCTGGGAAAATACATAGGCGTGCCGTTACTGCATGAGCGGTCCACGTGTCACACGTATCAGCATATTTTGGATAATGCTCAACAGAAACTCGCAGACTAGCAGGCAAAAAATTTATCTTTAGCAGGAATAGTCACTTTAACTCAGTCAGTGATCTCGGCCCTTCCTATTTTTACGATGCAAATAGTTAGGCTTCCGCATGGACTATGTGATGACTTGGAACACGTCATGCATAACTTTATATGGGGTTCCACAGATGAGCAAAGAAAAATGTCCTTAGTTAACTAAAACTTTGTGTGTAAGCCTAAAAAAGCAGGGGGTCTAGACATCAGGAAGATTAGATCTACCAACGATGCTTTGCTTATGAAACTGGGCTGGTGTAGCGCCCCCTTACCGTAGGGTACACATCGGGACGCCCGCAGGTCGCTCCGACACGTAACCCACGATAAAGGTGCAC
>JANIJH010000008.1:11216294-11232797 GCA_024520975.1 Erythroxylum areolatum
AACTCTAATAGAAAATCTTAAATCCTAATTGAGAAATTCTAATTGAAATCTTAACAGAAAACACCTAATTTAAAACCCTAATAAAAAGCTCCTAATAAAAAAACCATAAATGGCAAACCCTAAGAAAGAATTAATAATTGAAGCTTGAAGATGTCAAATATCCCTAATTGAAACCCTAATAGAAAACCCCTAAAATGAAAGCCATAATCTCGTAAGCCTATCATATGGAGAAACAAGAGTGTATACTTATGATGTTGTCATTTTCCGGAAAGGAGTCTTCCTTTCTTTTTATTTATGCATAAAGATGAGTGATTAGGGTTTGTGCGATATATGTGCAATAGATCTTCCCTTTTCTTTCCTACTGCATAAGGATACTTCGTATATACTTAAAAAAATGAATGTTTTTCTCTTCTCTTCACATAATGTTGAGTATACGATTAACACATCGACATACCCCACACAACACTATATTTTACCATGGCACAACCTAATATATCCACATAATGTTGTTTTCCCATTCTTTATTAGGGTTTTTAGTAGAAAATAGAGTCAAAGGATATGGATGAAATAAAACCAAACCTTAGAAGCATAAATGATAGTTTTAAAACATTAGTGGATGACAAGTAGATAAAAAAGAATATATGGTGTAATATAGATCTCTTAAGAAATATTCGCCAAACCTAAAATCTTAATAAAAATAACCCTAAAATTTTAACAAAAGAGACCTAAAAAATTTCAGATTTTTGTTCATACATACCTGATAAATTAAGGATATGGAAGATGGAGACGTTATTGGAGCTCCAATCGTATAGCTCCCTAAAATTGTGGAAGATGGATGGAAGGAGACATTGTTGAGTGTGAAACTAGAAGCAACTCAAGAGGGATGAAGGACTAACAAACAAAAATCAAAATAGTGCATTTTGTTCATTTATCTTTAAAAATGGGACAATGTCATTTTCATTGAGTAGGAAACGACAATATAATGATTCACATAGTTTGTGCTCCCAAAATGTTTTTATTTTTTAGGTCTCTATTAAACTTTCTTAAATAGAAATAGATGAAAGATTGATAGTCGATAAGTTTCAAAAGTTATAAGGATGAGATCGATAAATTTAAAGGGTTAAATTTGTTAGACCCCTGTAGTTTGACTTATTATCAATGTACCTCTTGATTTTTTGTATATGGATATGTGTATGTAATTGATTCGTGAGCAGTCCATCTGCATAAAATCGACCGTGGGAACAAGATATACATATATAGTTGATTTATTTTCTGACTTCATAGAGTATCCATTATTATGTACAAACTTCCACATCTATTAGTTGATGCGTTGTCTTCTTCCTCAAAATTCTTCTTCCCTTTCTTGTTTTCTTTCGTTAGCATTGCGTGGTAACTTTCCTGCTACAAACCCCAGCCATTGGATTGCAACTGCAATTTAGTGTTTGTCTTAATTAAACATAAATGACTTCTCTTCTTACTAAGTTCTACTCGTTCACATAAGAGCAGGAGCACGTACCAGCTTTTTCATTTCTATCACATGTGGCTTTCGGGACGCAACTAAGACGGCTGACACAAAAGACAGCTTAGAGGAGAAAGACCTATCATCGCAGTCTTTAAATGAAGTTGTAGGGTATATCAACCAATGTACGAAAAGGGTTGGCTAGATTGATTGAGAAGGAATTTTTAATAAATCCTCAAATTAAGGTTACATATTTGACTCTTAAACATTCTCCGAGACCTGTACAAAAAGTAAGGTTTTGATAATTTAAGAATTCCTTATTTCTTTAACTTGTCAGTTGATATAAAAAATACATGTTACGGTCAATTAGAATCTATCTGACGAAGATAAAGGCAGGATCTTTTAATTGATTCCACATTTTTCTTTGAGGTGCAATACCTTGTTGGATTCCAATAACATGGTATGTGGTCTGTCAGTGAATGTCATGTGATTTGATGCGATGTGATGCGCTCTAAGCGAATGAACTAAGCCGCAGTACAGAAACGACTCTCGTTAACTGAAAACTAATTCATGTCTCAACTATAGTACCTGCATTCCAACTAAAGCTTATTAAGAGCAGGTTACCGTCTTGTTATTTTGTCCCTGCAGGAATTAAATGGATGAATTCACTTGAAAACAAGCATCAGACAGAAGAACTATTTCCGCCAGATTTCACGACCCCAATCCTATGGAATGTTTGCGAGTTAGCTGCCGACCTTCTGAGCTTCAAGTATAGCAACGTCTGAATCGCATGTCAATCACAACACTCCAGGAACTTCTCTTGTTGATTTATTTATCTTTCTCCTGCAGAGCAACACCTCATGTTGTTCATCTATTACTTGTAATTGGCTTATACAGCATCACGTACGAAAGAAATAGAATAGAAATTTAGCAAAAAGAAGGCAGGATTCTAATACGCACCTAATAGGAAAGCAGACAAACTAGGTAGTCAGAGGATTGGAGATTTTAAAAAAAAAAGAATAACAGTTAGAGGGATGCCATCACCGCATGTTCCCTCTATGATTGTGGTCCATAACCACCAAACAATAAGTAATAAGAACAACACCAAAACACAGTTATAACAATTAAGAAATATATATATAATAAGATGGAAAAAGCACATGCCCTACACGACCTCGTGGGTATAGCCATTTGAATAATTAGAGCTTATTTGCGTTGAGTTGAATATATATGACAACTCTTATTGTTTGTCCTTTTCATTTTCTTAAATAGAACGAGGAGGTGCAATATTTATAGTTAGACTGGCTTATAACGTTATACATTTGAGCTGACCATTTCTATTCAAGTCAATTGCATTGCATGCTAAAATGGATAGTTTTGGCTCTCCCCTAACAATCCCTCTTGGCTTCCTATGTTTGGTTCTATTAAACGTTCTGCTACTTTATACTCTCAGTCTGATTCTATGCACATCTCGACAAGTTCCCAGATTCTCATCAGGCCACAAGCTACGCAGCTATCCTGTAATTGGATGCTTGATTTCTTACTATCAAAACCGAACCCGCCTGTTAGATTGGTACACTGAACTGCTAGCAGAATCAGCAACCAACACTATTGTTGTACACCGCCTTGGTGCACGTCGAACTATCGTGACGGCTAATCCTGAAAATGTTGAGTATATACTCAAAACCAACTTTAATAACTTTCCAAAAGGGAAGCCTTTTACCGAAATTCTCGGTGACTTTCTCGGCTATGGCATATTCAACGTGGATGGAGAGCTTTGGCGCATACAACGAAAGTTGGTGAGTCATGAGTTCACGGCCAAGTCCCTCCGAGAGTTCTTCATCACGACATTGAAAGAAGAAGTTGGTAACGGGCTATTGCCAGTTCTGGAGCAGTTGGCGGAAACCGGAAAAGTTGTGGACTTGCAGGAGTTGCTTAGAAGACTTGCGTTCAACGTGATTTGTAAGGTTTCTCTTGGGGTTGAGCCATGTTCGTTAGATCCTTCTCTACCTGTCCCTCCTCTGACCAAGGCTTTTGACATAGCGTCAGAGATATGTGCAAGGCGAGGAGCAGCATCTCTGTTCATAGTCTGGAAGATTAAGAGATGGCTTGGGATTGGATCGGAGAAAAGGCTGAAAGATGCTGTTGAAGACGTTCGCAGGTACGTTGATGAGATAATCGCCAACAAGAAGAAGATAATTGAAGGAGGGAACAGTCATAGCAGGAACAACGATTTGCTTTCTAGGCTGATAATGGCTGACCATGAGGAGCTGGTCATAAGAGACATGGTCATCAACTTCATAATGGCAGGGAGAGACACAACTTCAGCAGCAATGACATGGCTCTTCTGGCTACTTTCCTGTCATCCCAATTCAAAGAGAGAGGTGGTCGAAGAGGCGAAACATGCGATGGATAGATTGGAAGATTATGAGTCATTAGATGAGTTGAATTTTCTAGAGGCATGTCTCTGTGAGTCAATGAGACTATATCCACCAGTAGCCTGGGACTCGAAACACGCCACGTTCGACGATAGATTGCCAGACAACACAGACGTCCGAGCAGGAGATAGAGTGACTTACTTCCCGTACGGAATGGGCAGAATGGAGGAGCTCTGGGGAGATGATGGGTTGGAATTCAAACCACAAAGATGGTTTCTGGAACCTGACAAAAGTAGAGTAATGAAGGTATGTCCTTACAAGTTTCCAATTTTTCAGGCAGGGCCGCGGGTGTGTCTGGGGAAGGAGATGGCCTTCATTCAGATGAAGTATGTGGTGGCTTCCATAGTTGAGAAGTTTGAAATCGAACCTTGTACTTCAACAAGGCCGGTGTTTGTGCCGCTCTTGACAGCTCATATGGCAGGTGGACTGAGGGTTTTGGTCAGAAGAAGGTAACGATTAAACATTTAGCCACTAGTTGATCAGTTGGACGAGTCAATGCTTGAATGATTATTCTATTGTCATATGACCTGAACCATACATTATGTAGTAAACAAGTTCGTGATCGCATATACATGGTTAGACATGCTCAAATTATCAGCAAATATCTATTAACCTAGCTAGTCGTCATGGACTACGTCAGTCTTGATAAGTTTACGGATTTGATCCGATGACTTCGGATGGAACACGTGTTTATGAATAGATACTGAACCAGGGTTAGGCAGTTTGATTGAAAAAACTAATTGGTCACAATGGACGTGCGTGAATGGATGGAGCGATGGACAAATAGCATGGGAAGCACCAAGAAGACATGATTAGATTATATATATACACAAATATATAAAGCAGTCTCATCCATATCCGCTACCGAGGTCAGCAAATATACCTAGCTACTTGATACGGTCTATAGACCCTTTGCCTAATGGAGAACTAGCTTTCATGCCTATTAAGTCGTGTCTGCGACAAGAAGACGCGAAAGTCTCGCATGCACGGTGATAGAAGAGCTTATTATAATCACCAATAGTTCAGCCATGCATATCTTAGATTTAATTATACCAACCTTATGTAACGTTGTGCTTCCCAAGACATAAGCCAAGCTTTAATATGATTTATCAGTAGATCCAACGCCATACAAGTCCTAGAGTAGCATTTAATATCTGAGCAGTAGATCCAACGCCATACAAGTCCTAGAGTAGCATTTAATATCTGAGCAACTAGCTGTTTCAAACACACTGGTAAGATAAAAGAATTGGCATGGAGGTTGCAGTACGCTTGCAGTACTAAGTACGCTTGCAGCACTAAGAGTGACTAATTTCAAATTTGTCAGAAATCAGCATTACACTTCGGATAGAAGTCGAAGAGTTTTATTTTTATCTTTTGCGTGCAACAATGAAATGGAGTCTACAACGACAAGCTTCCAAATTTATTGTTCCAGTCCACAAATATATATAACTCACTCAAAGAAACTGAAGGTCTAACTTCTTGTAGTGCATTTTCAAAGTCCTGTATCAAAGGAAAAAGGGAAATCATAAGGATCAAAAGCAACGAACTAAGAGAGAGACATACGGAGTTCCTTTACAAACATTCATGGCCACTACCTGAACAGAAACTGGCCGCATATCCTCCTTCTGCAGCTTTGTGATTTCTATACCTTGTATGAGAGCTTCTCTTAGTGGACCCATTGATGCTTCCTTCACCAAGTTTTTCATGTCGGATCCTGAATATCCTAGCAAAAATAATAGAAAACAAATCTAAAAACCAAGGGGCCTACAATTTCTGACAGGAAGTATGATTACTCATAAAACTATAGTGTTATATACCTTCTGTCAGATTGCATATGGTGTCAATTTCATCCTGTGAAAGTTTAAGCAGTCCATCCTTCTTTAAGAGATTTCGGATTATCCAAGCTCTAGCTTCTTCATTTCAAATAGCAGCAGGTCAGCATTATAGATTCAAAGTGGCATTATGCAATGAATCCAATAGGTAAATAGGAAATTGTGGGGGTTTTCACCTGATGATGGTAAAGGGATGTAAAGTCTTTTAGTGAGTCGCCTTCGAGCTGCTTCATCAAGTTCTTGAGGTCGATTTGTTGCTCCTGATAAAATGTTCACTTTTCAACAAAGAGAGCAGAAGCAAAAAAGAAAGAAGAAACTGAGGAATCTTGCATTATAAGGCACAAGGAATTTCAACCTTAAAGGCGTGATACAGCTAACAGGAAGAGCTGGGGAATGATGGGAAGGGGAAAAAAATTGGTCAAGAAGCTTAAAAGATGTAATTCCAAGAAAGTTGAGAGGAAGATAACAGTTCTCCATTCATGACATGCGACAATCTCAGATGGCATAGCCTCACAAAAGGGGAGAAGAGCACTTATTCCAAACTTTGCCGTTTAAAAGCTAAAGCTGTTGATAAATGGTCCTTCCTAGTTTGTTAGAAGTTCATATCCTATTAAATTCTTGAAGTGTTCTATGATATATTGTGGTGCAGAAATGGAAAAATGGGTAAGAGTATAAGTAATACTACTGCAACAAACCCAATCATAACACAAAAAATTACCTATAAGTAGAATTTGCTCACTGCCAGTATCAAAGCCTTCCATTTCAATAAGGAATTGCGTTTTGAGTCGTCTACTTGATTCATGCTCACCTTCAGACTTACGCTGCAACCATGATCAGAGTTTTTAAGTTTTACATATTTTGGGGTGAACAACAGATAATTTGTACTAAAATAATTATAATGAGGCCCCTTCAAAATTAATGACATTTTCTTCAATGAGTAATGTTGCATAAAGAACAATAACCATTTAAATCCAGTATCGACCTTAACTTGCAGATTACTGTTTCTATGGACCAAGCCAAAGCGCTAAAGAATCATATTATCCCAAGGATGCTATCAATCCGAACCATTCAACTTCTAGAACGTGCCCTCTGGACACTTTTTCTAGACAAACAAGGACATTTACCTGGGATAGAAGCGAATCTATTTCATCAACAAATATTACAGCAGGTTGACGACAAGTGGCAACACCGAATAGGGCTCTAACCAGCTTTTCACCCTCGCCAATCTACAGTTAGAAGAGAACATTTAAAAGTTAACATTGATTGAGGTGTGTGCAATTTAAGCATTCTGCAGTATAACGAATGGGACTCCTCCCTGTGTCTTTTTCACTTGAAATATCTGCTAGTTCAGGATGCCTTCACAAGTATATCATATAGCGAATATTGTTCAGACGTTCTCAAAACATAAAAAGAAAATGCAGTTAAAAAATTGATGATGAGGGAAATCGATTCATACCCACTTGCTTGTTAATGAACTGGCAGATATATAGAAAAATGTTGCTTTTGCCTCCCCAGCAATAGCTTTTCCAATCATTGTTTTCCCTGTTCCCTGAAAAAGATATGAGGTGCTTACATTAATAAATGCATAAATAAAAAATCAATTAGAATTTCTCAAAATCTTTTGTTGGATTTAGTAGCTACCGGTGGGCCAAACAGAAGAAGACCTCTTCCTGGAGAACGGCAACCTTTGAATATGTCAGGGCGCAATAAAGGCCATATGACCATCTCAGTTACACATTTTTTAGCATGCTCCAGGCCAGCTACAATTGTCAAGAAACAGTTGAAATAAGAATCACGGGGAAGAAGAAAAAAACTGGAATGCAGCATGAATTTTGAAGACGTGTGTGGTACCAATGTCATCCCATCTGACATTTGGATCTCTGTCCATAATCTCATTACTTATGTGCTCAATGAGACGAGGCTCCAAGTTTCTCAACTTTTCAGGAAGTTCACCATCAGGTCCACAGAGCATTTCCAAGCTTGATTAGCAAAGGAATATGTAGAATGTCAGTCTAATTCCAAATTCGGAATATCAAAAAAAAAATTGAGAGGAAGCAGCTATTGCTACAAACAGGATGAGAATCACTGAACTCACCATCTCCTTGTCGAGTCATCTAACGCATCATCACCCTTTCCTGCAACCCGTGCGCTCATAGTTCCGGTGCTTCCCCCATTTGATTTTATAGGAGGAATGAAATTGCCACGAACACCACGGCGAGAAAAACCATACCTGGCCCCATAGCCCCGGTTTATGTTATCACTTTGTGGGGAAGCAGATCCACTAGGGGATCCTGTCAACCCTCTTTTTTGCCTCGCATCCATTTCCTAATAAAAAAAGGTAGTGACAATATGCTTACATTGGACCAACAGAAAAATGTTTTACTCTTTTTCATACAAACTTTCCGATGTTGCATACTTGGTGCTTATGTCTATTCAGAAAATTACAGATTAATACCCTTTAAGTCATCATCTTCATCACTATGAACACATTTGAGGAATTCACTTCCAGTCAAAGTTTCATAGAGATAGAGCACCTATTGCTATTTTCTGGCAAATAAGAGCTGCAGAGAATTGATTTAGAGCCATTTACTTCTGTAGAAAAGAAAGCAACTTAAGATGCCTAACAGAATTTGCAAGCTGTCATTGCTGTATGATATGAATCAGTATGGTAACATCCACCTTCCCACTTTATGATGTCAACTTGACATTTATTTGGCTATAGTTGCAAAACATACTGTGGTCGAGAAGAAAAACATCAATAATGGATCCTCTACTCACAGCTCACATCATACTACATAAACCACATCTAAAAGGATAAGGACAATAAGTGGCCAACAAGTACCATTTTCGCTCTCGCGGTTACAAATGCACTTCCAGAAACATCTGATTTTGCTTCTCCATTGCTTGATAGTGACTTCGAACAATCGTATCTGGGGCTACTTATGTCTGTAAGTAGACGTTTTGTAGAGAGAGCAGGAACTCCAGGCTGATTTTGACAGGAATTATCCCTTTCTACAATCATGCAGTCATCTGATATATCATTCTTGGAGTTCAAAGAGTTCGTAAGTGATATGTTGCTTGCTTTCGAGATTTTGCTTCCATATAAAGATGTCAACTTCGCCTGCATCATAACCTTTGATGTCTTGCGATCGGAGTTTTCCTTCCTCACCAATTGGTCAACCTGAGACAAATCATCAGAAAAGTCTTTCCTTTTTTCTTCTTTTTTTTCCCCCTGTTTTCTTACGTTCATTCCATTTGAAGACTAAAGAACGTTGAACAATGACTAGTGCTAAATAGTATTACAACCTATCCATTGAAATGATTACTCAATATAGGCAAAAAGACAAGAAAGGCATCAAGTTTATATACATGCCGTACCGGTTCATTGGAAGAGTTTATGCCACATCGATGAAGAAGGGATTGGAAATACTTTGACTGCTTGATCTTCTCAACACCCACTCTCCTTTCAAAAACCTTGCCAAGAACTCTATCTGCTTGTTCAAATGCTCTCCTGGAACGTAAGCAAACAACCATGGTCTCTATTTAACCTCCAAATCCCACAATACAAATAAAAGTCTAAAACACAATAAAAAAAAAAAGAAGTAAAAACAAAATCTAGTTCGAAACCAAAGCCTGTCCACGTTATATTGGCATAAGAAGTTATAGATATATAAACCTAACAATCAGTACCGGTCAGAATTGGGAAAGAGAGAATGGCGAGCAGAATCGAGTTTACATAGGGCTTCGCGGCGGATGGGGCGAGTTAGGGCTTCATCGAGGTCGGTGAGAGAATGGGAGTCGAGAAAGCCGTGGAGGCGGAGGGCGAGGACGTAGGCGGTGGAAAAGTCACCATTCTCGAGAGCTAAGTCGACACCGAACTGGAGGGAGTGAAGGCGGTTGAGCTTCTCATCCACTTCCTTTCTCCAGTTTGAATCTCCCGAAGCCTCCATTCTCTCTCCCAAATTAACAGCAAAAGCAGAGGAAGAGGGCAGTAGCGTTTCTTTTCCCGCCAATTTTAGGTTCGAGACCGAAAAATAGAAAACGCGAACTTTTCGAAGTCTAAATGGTTAACTTAAAAAAAATCTTCAATTTTATTTAATATTATAATTATAATTAGAACACCCAACAGGAATATGAACATCGTTATTAGGGTTTTAGTTAAGCAATTTAATGAAACTTAATTAGTTAGTTTAATTAAGCTTGACATATATAAATGTTTAGGATTTTTGTCTTATGTAACAAATCACGTCAGCAATGTTAACGGAGGTACTAATCTCAGGTTATAATTGAAAAAAATTAAATATTAAATATTGAATAATCACTTTTTTAAGTTCAATTTATAATTATAAAATTGAGTAAAGTTTAGAATTTTGTTGTAACTAACCCAAGTCTAAATGAGGTTACTTTTTATTTTAATTCATAACTTGTTATATTTTGTGATCAATCACATCTGATTTTCATTATATTTTCTACTATATGTATGAGGGATGTCAACAGGCTAAGTCCAAGTTGACCGAGCATCGGGTAGGACCTCAAGCTCAAGCTGTCTAGGTTCGACTCAATCATAGACCCAATTCCCCGATCTTTAGAAATAAAACGATATCATTTTATTTTTTTATTTAAAAATTTTTTATAAGTTGAACTTGAGCTTAAGCTCGGGCAGCTTTAAGGCCCGATCAAGCATCGGCCCAGACTTGTGTCATTATCATCTCTATTTTGTATGTCATGTCTATCTAGCCATACTCGTGTTACTATCATCTCTGTTACGTATGTTAAGTCTACAAATAAATAGGATTTGATTGGCAACTACTAAAATTTTTATAAAAAATCGAACGTTCTTATTGCATGCAATTGTATAAATTATGAGGACATATAATATCCGAACAATTCATAATTCATAAATTATATATGTCAAATTAGGTACGTTGACAAGTCAAAAGAATAACTGATCTAATTTAAACAAATTGTTAACGAAAGTTAAACCTGTAATCAACATTTAAGCAATGTGTTAAGACTCATTTATGATTTGATTAGACTCTATCTCTCCGTCTCCGCTTACCAAGGTGTCGTACGCTGGTGATGTATCCAACAATGAAGTGAATAATAATTACTACCACAACACTTTACGTATCAAGATTGATGAAGAATAATAATTATCGGATGTCAAGAATAGTATTTTAAACTTTAACATTTACACTAGAATTTAAGTTAAACTATAAAGTTTTAGAGCTTTTAAGCTAAATTTTAACGTTAACAAAATGTTTAAATCGGACTTTACGAAGGCAAAAAATTTGTTAGTTAAATGTCAAGTGATTTTTTTTTAAATTGACCTTTTTTTTTAATTTGCATGTTAATAGGACTCATTCTCGCTGACGTGACATTCTTATTTTAAAATAAAAATAAGTCCTACAATTACATAAAACATACCAGTTTGACCCTTTGGATTTTTTTCAATCCTTACCTTTTGTAGCCTCTTGAATCTTAACCGTTTTGAGAGGATTTCTCAATCCTTTATTTCTCTTCTTCTCTTCAGACTATTTTAGAGTCAACCCTAAATTCCTAATTCTTTTTTCTTCTCTTTAGACGATTGCTATTCATGCACCACCACCTCCATGTCTACCATTAAAACCACGTCCTCCACTATCTCCTAAGATTAATATATCATTAGTTTACTCTATTATTCTTTATTGTGTGTATCGTATATACGTGGACCATATTGTTAAATTAGGGAAACTAAAATGATAAATACACTTAGATTTAACCATTTGTTTTAACCTATTCTTCTTTGACTATTACCTACCTTATTTTATCTTTAAGAGTAACTGATTTTGAGACTTAGGTTTTTCCTTGATTATAACCATATTTCTAGCCAATTATTCAATTTTTCTTCACATTTTTTAATCATCTTTGAACCTTAAAGGATTTGCATTTACTTGATTGTATAAAACTTAGATTATATTGAAGAATTTTAAGGAGAAGTCCATTGTGCCTATTATTATTATTATTATTATATGGTGATTGTTAAATTTATTTCTTCTTAAGTGCTTTATTGTTGTTATAATATTATATTCTCTCCAAGTTGAGCAAAGTTCAAGTTGGAAATTATTTATTGCAAGTAAATAAATTAAAAAAAAGTTGTGATATTTGTTGGAAAGTGAGAAGATTTTTTTTATGCTAATTGAAATCTTTGCTTAAAGGACCAATATTATGAAGAACCAAGCTTTATGTAATCCTATTTATGTGAATTTTCTTCACCTTTTTACCTTTTAATTATCACTTTTATACCTTTACCTAAGCCTCATTATACCTTTTTTCTAGTTTACTTATTAGTGGTGGAGATTTGATTTTATTTCAAGCTTATGGGTAAGAATTCTCCTATACATTGATTGGGAGTTTTTCCACCATAAACACTTTGAATGAATTGAGTGAATCATTTATGAGAGTGTGAAATTTTGTGCTTTTGATTTCAGAAAGATTATTAATGTGATTGTTATTAATATCGGCTTATAAAAGTTTGTCCTAAGACAACTGGAGTTTGATTGTGGGCTAATCTAGTTCATATGAAATGATAATTTATAGTGTAGATGGACAAGTTAAGGAAGGGATAGGATGTTTTGAAGTTTAATAATTTGGATTATGATTTGCTTAAGGACAAACAAAACTTAAGTCTGGGGATGTTTAATAAATGCTTTACAGACTATGTTTTATTCCCATCCTTGGTATATTTTGTTTGATTATTTAAGAGTATTTATTTTTTTTGGTACTTATTTTGTTCCTAATGTGTTGTTAGGTCTCAATAACATTCATAGATCAAAAGTAGGATAATTAAGGTGAAATCAAATTAGACAATAAAAAAATTTGAGCTATTTTTGAGGGTCATGCTTGTGTAAGTGATGTACACGGTTTTCTGTAGTACTGTGTAAGTCTATGTGAACTTGTGCAGTTTTGAAGATGTTTCGTTTGTGTGAAGATGGACACACCCTTGTAAGTCATATACACGACCATTTTCACTATCTATATAAGTTTTTCGGAACGAGTCTATGTACAACTATTGCTCCGACTTCCTTGGTTGCGACTTTGGCATCAAATCGTCGAATGTGCTTTGCTTTGTCACTCGAATCGCCCCATCTATCCTCATGAGGATAAGTTTTGTTTCGGTAAATATTTCATTTATATCCCCCGACTAATGGATCTAAGCCTAAATGAAAGCCAAATTCAAAACATGTTCATTTTTGTTATTTTTGGCTAGTTGCTAGAAGAATGGCATTATCAATTGTCTGCGGTCTAAGCTGGTAGATGGTTTTTACTCCGGTCAGTTGGCTTTATACTAAACCATCGGATAGCCTTATATATAGAAAGAAAATTTCCATATTTTTATTTTTTAAGCGGAGTTTCTCATAACAAGGTTTGGAGGGAGAAAGAAAGAAGGGGAGATGGCTATGTTATAGGTTACAGGTTCGATATAGAGTAGTACATTCAAGTCTAGTTTTTCCTCGCTTCCCTTCTTAATAAGTAAGAGAGAACTTGAGAGTGTTTGAAGGACACAGTCAGCCACAATGTAAAAACCCTAATTTCGTAATAGAATAGGCACTTTTAAAGGCTAACAAAAGTGAGTAATACATAGAATCGAAGTAAAGAAGCATAGTTGGAGTTTTAAACATGCTTTTAAACCCTAACACAACAGAAAAACGTGGATTACATAAGAGATCTGATAGAGAGCATGTAACATCTCGTCCCCATATTAAGGGTTAGAATTTAGATTTCAATAATGGAGAAAATAGCAATGTGAGAGTTAGAGAAAAATTTGCATCTCATGCTCATGCATAATGTTAGCATACATGCTTATGAATTTGAATTGTTGCACATATAAAAATAATTGTGCATGCACTCAGTGACATTCTGGGTATAATTGAATTGTAATGGGATATGTGAAAATTTGTGGTTACTGTGATAACATTAATTTAGATGGTGGATTTGAGAATTGGAAATTGTTTCCCAACAGTATTAAGTGGATTTTGGATGATGATTTATTAAAATTTACGTAAGTTGAATGAAGAAGAGAAGCTGGAAAAGTTAATATTGGTCTGAAGCTTCCATGAATAAACTGTATTGATCTAGATAGATTTTGACAAAATTATCTTCATGAAAGTTATAGATCTTTCTTCTATCTTTCCATTGATATAAAGTTTGCAACTTTTGAAGTTCTGGATCAAAAGATATGGAAGTTGGGTATGTGACATTGGATTTTTAAGAGTGGATGTCGTTATCGTGCACATGCACGATAGCGACTTTGGTTGTTTAAAGGACGTTTTTAAGTGAATGTCACGATCGTACCCATGCACGATAGCGACTTTGGAGGTTCAAGGATAAAAATCGCGATCATACACATGTACGATCGCAACTTTGAAGATTGATAACTGGTGAATATCCAACGAGTTTTCTTGAATTGATTTTTGATTTTTATACCTGAGAGGAGTTGAAAAATGTTTGTGGATGGATATATATATGTAGATAATCTATTCTGGTTTGAATATGTGGAAGTTTACGTAAGTTGATGAAGAAATGCATGTACTCTATTCTAGGTAAAAGTTGACGTACTGTTCATGCATGTAATTGTGAAGTATTTTTAGAGATGGTTTTATATGATCTGAAATGAGTTTAATGATTTTATATGAAGATGTTGATGAGGTCGTGGAATAGAGTTAGCAAAATGGTAAGTTTTTGATAAAATGAAATGTTTTGGAAAATGAAAACAGAGTAGTGAGAGAAAGATGAAAACACAATAGTGAGAGAAAGCTTATGGGAAGTTTTCGGTTTTGATCAATTATTGTATAAGTTGGCTTTTGATATGTTTAGAGGTAGTCATGGGTATAGAAAGACTGAATATATGAATTAGGAATTGAAAAAAAATTAGTGGGAAGATACAGAAAATGAAGAAGTGCAGAAGCTGGGATTAACATTAGTATATGAATGTTCTGTTTTCGATGTTTATGAGTAATAATGGTTTTTGATTTGTTTGTGAATGATAATGAGCTGAGAATGACGAGAAAATAAGCTAGAAGTGATAGAGTAAGTAAAAGAGATGTTTTAAGATGTAGAGATTAATTAGAGTCAGAGATGAACCTTGTTGAAGTGTGCTGGACCTTTACACATGTAGTGTTTCCACTGAACATAAATCTGTATTTTTGCCATATCTTGGTATATAGACGTCGAAATGAGATGATTTTAATTTCATATTAAACTAAAGACGTATAGCTATATTTTTCATGAAGTAACCAAAATTTAATTCTATCTCTAAGAGTTTCAAAATTTAGCTTGAAATTAAGTTTGTGGATTCTATCGTGGTTTGGAACAATCTGTAGTGTTTTTGGTAATTTGCAGAATATAGAAAGAAATTGCATGAAATTGGTTCCATTTGAAACTTAAGACATAAAGGGACAATTCTTTATAATATTATTTTGCCTAAATCCTTCATATTCCTTATCAAAATGACCATGAAAGATGGACATTAAGGTCTGTTTTTAGAAGAAGAGAGAGAGACTACAGTGCATGAAGTGAAGAAAAAAAGAGGGATTACACGATCGTGCTTATGCACAATCGTGACTTTTTGGAGGAGTATGGAAAAGCACGATCGTGACTTTTCTAAACCACCTCAAATCTCACGATCGTGACATTGAATGCTTGCTGTAGTGGACTGATGTGAACATCGTTCACTCTTTTGGTCATAACTTCTTCTCTAGACATCCAAATGACTTGATTCTTGAACCATTGGATTCATAAGACATTGTTCTACCGCTACAAAAAAATTGGTAGCATTTAAAATTGATTTGAAATAGATTGATTAAACAAAAGTGAGGGAATCGGTCGGAATAGTGAACTGGCGTTGTTTTATTGAAAATACCTCAGTGTTTTGATTATATCTGCACCTATAGGATTCCAAATGAGATGATTTTTTATTTGAAGTAAACTAAAGAAATAGGGCTACAAATCATCTGAAGAAGTCAAATTTTGAACCAGTCTCTAAGATGTTTAAATTCTGGATGGAAGTTGTGCATAGTATACTATTTCGGACAAGAGCAGTTCGAAAATTCTTGAAGTATATCTTTCAAGCCACTGAACCAAATTGAATGATTTTTATGTCAATAAAAACATAAGACATAGGGAAACATGTTTCTAGAAGAAAGTGTGGCAAAAGGACTTTAGTATTAGAGTTAGAAAGAACATACAAAGTTGACCTAAAATACTGTGTTTATGAAAAAAAAATCTGGAAATGATTTAATAGGTTATAACTTGTGACTTCGGTGGTGTTTATGAAATTTTAAACTTAACGATAAATTATACTTAAGTAAGTTTTTAATGAAGGGAAGTGGATAAGCGGTTAACAAATGGACAGGTGTCCAAGCTATAAAGTTAAGATTTTTATTACCCTTGAAAAACAAGCTACTGTACTTGTCTTTATCTTTCTCGAAACTTCTTTCTCTAGAGTTTCTCCAACATAGAGTTTTTTATCAAACATTCTCTAAAGTTAAATCTTGTTTTTTTTTTCTGTTTGTCATCACTTCCTTTTTGATATTTATTTCTTCTATCCCAAGAAAAACCGAACCTCCCTATCAACTTTCAAGTTGATGTACGTGGGTGCATGAGGGATTAGGATTACGTAATTTTGCAGATATTGTAGCTTCAATCAAGTAAGCTTATTATGATTATGTATTTTTGTATGAAATGAAGCATGCATCATTAGTTCACTGCTAAATGGTTAAGAACAGTGATATTC
>JANIJH010000008.1:11232897-11250734 GCA_024520975.1 Erythroxylum areolatum
GGAAGCAAATGCTAATCTGGAGCGTACTGTGAGTAGACCTAGATGGTCTCATTCATTGTTTGTTCTGTTTTGAATTTAGTATTGATTGACTACTAAATGCTCATATGAATGCATTTTGATTGTTGATTCCGGACAGAAGGTCCAATGATTGTGATGATTGACGAGATATTACAGTGCTGCTTGTATGTGAATGAGAAGAATTAAGTGTACTTAACGTGATTGTTGAATGTATTCTGAATGTGCATTTACATGTAAGTGAAAGTGTGATTCTCAACATAATGTTGAATGCCGGACTAAGGTCCAATGATATGGCAATGAGATTGATTGGAAACATGCAAATGTGATTGATGCATTTCATTGCACGAATGCATGAAATATAATGGCAGTTGTGATCAAAGTAACCAACGATCAGAGCTTAAAGCTCAACGAGTGAAAACGAGCCTCGAGCTTAAAAGTGATTCAGAGCCTCAGGCTCAACGTTTAATGAGCCATGTATCTCTCAAGCGGATAAGGGACAGTTATCAATGAGCCCTATATGGGACAATTTAGGCATTCGGTCACAACAAAGTAACAAATAGAAAATGAGTCTCATATGCGCTGCATATGCATAAAATGAATGATTAAGTGTATTGAATGTGAGGTGTGAAATTGAATGTGAAATGTGAAATAATGTGAATTGTGAATTATGTGTTATGTGACTGGGTGAACCATCGATAATGGTCACTCATTGAGTTCGCAAAACTCACCCAAAATTTGCAAATATTTTTTAGGATTCAGAAGAATACCCCGTTAGGCAAACGGGAGTATAATTACTGCATGCAAGGGAAAGATAGAGGTCGAGATCAGTTTGTGTCTGCATTAGTATTTTCCTATTTTTGTATAAATTTGTATTCAACGATTTCGGTAAAATAATGTATTTCAAAATTTTTGTATAATATGTATACAAAGGTTTTTATGGTGGAATGTAAAGACATTTTTACTAAAGTGTTTTGTATTTATAATGGGCCTCAATTGGCTATTGAAATTCTATTGATTGTGCTGTGTTGATTGAAACTGTTTATGAATAAAAGTGGGTCCGAATTGGTTATTATTTCCGCATATGTTTGTTGTTGTTCCAAAAAAAATTATACCGATTTTTGAATGATTGAGTGCTCTAGCATGCTACACCTGCGGGGCACGGATTCGAATATCACCCATCGATGTCAGGTTCGGGTCTTGCGGGAGTGGGGCGCTACAGAGCATTCTTCCTTCAAAGTTTCAGGAGATTATATTAGAGAAAAAGGGATATATAATGGGTTCTCTTTGTTTTAATTCTTCTTCTAAACTTTTGATTATGTTTTTTATTATTATAAACCAAATTTGTTTAGTGTCTATATAAGATGAACTCTAAGTTAGAATGGACCTTATGATTTGATTATTTAATTCTTGAATTAGTATGTTTGAGATATTAGTTCAATGTATGATTTTATATAACTGAGATTGAGAAATCATTTTTATCAATAGATTTACCATAATTGAAAGGCATTACATGCATACCTAAAAATAAGTTGATATAAATCTCTTAGGTTAAGGTTAAATCTAATAGTGAAATTTGTGAATCGAGTGATGCAATCTTAGGAGTTTTAACCGGAAAGAAATATCAATTAATTAACTAAAATTTGGTTGTTAATATTCTTAACAAAGATATTAATATAAGATATAAGTTTTTACGGTTCAATGACAATAATTGAATTGAATGATAAAGGATTAATACTTAAGAAATCTTAAGGGGGATTCATTACCTAGGTAATAGTTAATTGATATTGATTAATCATAATATCATCTACATTCTTGTTTATTATTGTGTGAAATTTAGCTTATTTTTAATTAAAACAATCATCTTGTTTTGTTGGTTTGATAATAGAAAAAGAGGTTATTATTACTACTTGTAGTCTCGGGGGATTGACACTTGATATTTACTAACAATATTTGATAATTCGATATTTATGCTTGCCTGTGAGATCTATAGGGTAGGGATCAGCCATATCAATTAGCATTTCAACTTGGGCCTATCTGAAGATAACATGCAGCTCGAGATGATGTTTAAGCTCTAAAGGTTTGATCAGGTCATTTGGATCAAAAACATGTTGCATTGTTTAATAACTAAAGAACCTATTAACTAAAAGAACGTAGTTTTTAAGTTTTAGCAAAATCATCTTATTTATCTAAAAATTTTTGGGCTTTGAGTTGTCTATAGCCCTAAAAATCAAGTCATGTTTGACCTAGTGCCAACCTTAATTTCCACAAGTAAGATGAGCATTGATTAAATTAGTGACATATAACTAATCATTCTCCTCTCTCTATAAAATGACAAAAGTCATCTTTGATAGGGCCAAAACATCCACACGCCCTTAATTTATATAGTTTGGGGAAATTGGTTAAGGATTTAATTACTTAAAACAGTTAATGTTGTTTTTGAATTAAAGGTTAATGATAGTTGTTGTTAAAAAAAGGCAAAGACTTTGTTGGTAAATCGAGGAATAAAGATAAAAAGGATTGCAAGTAATTATTGTTATTTTAGGGTTTGTCTTAAAACTATTGCATGTTTATTTTGTAATGTAATATTTGTACTTTATTTATTTATTTTTAGTTTAGATGGGTGAGTTAGTTATGTTGAAACTCATTATAGGCTAAATTGAATTTTGATAAGCATGCATGAGATGATAGGAATGAGACAAGTAAATGGGGTATCGATATTGATACCTTATATTATTGAAAATTTGAAAGGTTGGCTTTAAAAGAGTTGGATGGTGAGTTTGATAAAGGGATATACTATTTGATACCTAAGAGACAATGGGTATAAGATGTTGCACAATTTTGATAAAGCAATTATTCATATAAGTAAAATTTTCACAGAGAATAAACTGGTAGGGAGTTTTGTAGATAGTTCATTCATGTGCTTATATGGCAGAATTTGTCCAAAACTTATACATGATTTATTAGTCTATTCAAGAGGGACATTAAATTAGAGGAAGGAGATGGTTGGGCCATTATTACTAATATTGTTATATATTAAATTGTTTATTCATTAGTGAAATTTTGAATATTAAACAATTACATTTTCTGTTAAGGGCTGATAAAGGCAATCTTAAGGCATTTGTATAGTAAAGGGCATAGGCATTATAGTAGACATATTTTTACAAGGTGGAAGAAGGATAATAAACGTGTTAAGAAAGAGAACCTATTTTCAAAATGCATGGAAGTACAATATAATTAATCTTCAATAAGCTTTGGATAACTTGAAAAAAGAAAGCAAGTAAGCATATAATCATACAACCAAGGTTCCATTACAAAAATGATGTAGGGAAAACATAAAAAAGAATGTAATATGTGACATTATTGACAACAATTTGAGGCATTTAATGGGTCAATCGTGGAAGCAAGAACCATGAACATTATGATAATGTTAGGGGAGATTAGAGAGAGCTTTGATTGTGAGGATGAATGAACTAGTAGAGAAGGATATGAGAAAATAAATATATTAGGTATATATTGAAGCTTGCTAAATGTGCATGTTCATATGCAAAATGAAAATTTGATAGAATATCATGCTCACATGCAATTAGGGCTATCACATTATAGAAAGAAAAGTTTGAAGATTATGTATCTAATTGGTTTAAAAGAATTCATTATATTGCTACTTATGGACATATGAAGCAATTAATATAACGACATATGTTTGGTCTGATAAGTGGAAAGGAACCACCTTTTCCACCCTTATATGGGAAAATGGCAGGTAGATCAAAAGTCAAAACTAAATAAAAATAGAGGAGTAAGAATTTACTAAATAAATTGGAAAGATGTCAAACTTAATATGTTACATAAAGGGTCACATTATGAAATCATATCCACATAAGAATGATTTATCAATAAATACACCAACTGCATAACACAAAAGAACAAGAATAATATGGAATCATATCCACACGAGAATGATTTACCAACAACTACACTAACTGCATAACACAATAGAATAAGAACACAGAAGGTCAATACGTATAACATAAAGCATTTTACATGTATAAATCAGCTAGTTATACACAATGTTATAAATGTAAAATGCTTTATAACTAGCTGATTTATACATGTATATGTTAGTTGGCAAGCCAACACACAATTTGAATCTCATGTCACATCTCTGGACAACAATATGATAAAAAAGAAGTTAGTGCAATTGCTTCTGATGACCAAAATAAGAGAGGAAATAACTAAGCATCAAGATTATGGAGCTTATTGTCAGAATATGCTAACCAATGTTAGCTTATATAATGCTTTGAACATTTATTAGAGTAACTTATATATTATTTGGATCTTATAACAAAATTTCACTCTTTTTTTTGAACAGCCAAATATTATTAATGGAATAAGATATCACAATATACCAGATGGAAGCATAACAAATTCTCATAATGGGAGTCTTGGATCTTATCTTTCTAGAGCAATATTTTAAAAATTGGACCGGTAACTGAATCGAAGAAGTAACTGATTCAGGGATTAATGGTTCAATTAGAATTCAACCGTGATTGAACTGGTAACTAATAAATAATTAAATATATAAATTTTTATAAAAGATAATTTTTAAACATATTATTATCTAATTATAAACTTAAATAGCAGGAGAGAGCAAATAGAGACAATGTTAGAATCAAAATTTTGTAGATTTAGAAGAGGGCTTTGGAGTTTAGAGCATAAATATGAAACATGTATAGTTGAAAAGCAAGGAGCAATGTAAAGGTGGAGACTTTAGACAGCTTTCAAGCGTCTAGCAAAGATTGAAGAGATCATGATTTTTAGAGGGTTTTTTTTTTCAGTCGCTTCAATCACTTGCAAAGGTTTTCAGTTAATTCACTGCTAAAAACCAAACTCAACTAATGTTCCATTCAAATAAGACTTTTCGTTAAGTTGAAATTATTAAAATCAAGGCATTTTAAATGGATCGGCTGATCCTTTCTTACACCAGTTCAGAGTTTTTTACCGGTCCGACTGCAAAGTGAACGGATCAATCACTCAAAAGAAGTAAGGGCTAAACCGGACCACTTCATGATCCGGGTCACCGATTCTCCGGTCCGACCAGTTAGTTCTGTCCGATTTTTAAAACACTTGTCTAGAGTTATTATTAGACAGAAGTTGCAATCTCAAAGGAATGAGAGTAAGAATTCCAAATTAGGTTAACTAGTTTTAAGCAAACTCAAACTTCTGAATTGAATTAAAGGATAACAAGTCATATGTTAATGGATCGTATCATGTGTGTCCTAATTTTATTTCAATTGAACTCTTACATGAAAATCAGTTGATATTTGTGTGTCCTTATCACTTTCTTGTTTTGGATTTACACTTAGTTAATACTTTAGTATGTAATTTGAACATATTTCTAATTAAGTTGTTTTTCGATTGCTTGATGATTTGTTACAAAGGTTGGAGGTTCCCACCGTTAGAAAAAATCAAACCCACCTTCTCATACATCACACGAGATAAAACTTGGTTAATTTTGTTGGCCTGATACTGATAAATTCTATTTTTTATTAATTCAACTCCCTCAACAAAACATCGGGGGGAAAAAAAACCTTCCCTACATTTTCGTCAGAGAGGATTAAGTAATTCACCAAGTCTAAAATCACAAAATGGCAATCAAATTTTCATTTCTCCTTTGCGGAATGGATGCCTGTTATCCAGAAAAATGAAGGGCTAAATCGCTATGATAACTGATGCCAAGTTCTATTTCATTAGAGCATATTCTAAGCAGCAGGACAGTTATGCCTAACAAGTTACACCGAATCTTTTTTAGACGTTTTACAAGAATAAAAACATTGCTCCTGCCTAAATGGCCATGCCAATTAGGATTGAATGGTTAGTAACAGTAGTAGCTCTGGCCACTGCTAAGTTCAAGACCCCAAAGTTTCTGCAGATGCCAAGTATGATGAACCACTGCCGACAACTCCCCAACTCATGTGCTTCCAGGAGCGTCACATCCAGCTGCCGGCTTCCGATTCATATATCGAATTACAGCATCCTCAACCCTGTTTCAGTAACCAGATAGAACCACATAAGAATAGGACAGCTTTTTTACCAATGCAAACAAGGATCATTGATACAGGACAGACACACAAATAGAGTCTAACTAGGAGGGGATGTGAGAATTTTCTTTCATTCTTGTTCTTCTATTTCAGGCCAAGTAACTCTAATAAAATAGGCTACGATGTCAGAACCTGAACAAATGTAAATATCAACTGTGGCTAGTACAATTGTGAAGTGTAAAGAGTTCCGTTAATGATCCTGAATTCAACGTTGTCCACCGAGTCAATCATATTCAGTATGACATTTTCTACCACCATTAAAATTCAAGCGTGAACCTAAAAATTTTGGTGATCAAGTCACCTGGAGCATAATATGCTTTCTATATGGAACGAGAAGCATCTGAAAAACAATTAAAAGCACAAAAGGTAAATTGAAAACTGGACTAACCAGGGTTGGTTGAAGAAATCTGCATGGCGCTCTTTCTCTGCACTTCTGCTAGCTTCTCCAGCTACATGTTTCAAATCCCTGCTTTGAGATTCAATCAAAGCATTTATAAATTCGACAGGTGATTGACTGAATCCAAGAAAGAATGCCCTCCTTCTCCGATGTTCATGAATTTTCCTTATTGCATTACATATTGCTTCATCACAAGTATCAATCTCTTTGCTCTTTTCTGCATTCGCCAATAAAGCAGACAAATCCCTCTGTATTGGAAAGGGCACATCTACCACCACATCATAGCAGGCTGTTCCAGCTGGACTATTCCCCGAAAGTTTAATCTTATGCTCCAATAGAACAGGTTGGGGTGGAAATAAGTGAGGTGATATCCTTTGCGAAACCATTGTAAATTTCATTTTTGCTTCCCCAAATACTTTCTGAAGAGGTGCATCACAACTAAAGAATGTTGGATCATCCGGGTTCTGCAGTTTTCTAGCCTTCACATAATGCCAGATTGCAGCTATTATTCTTGGGCGTGTATCAACCTCAATACCAAGAACTTCCATCAAAGCTGGGGAGAGCTTGAATTTCCCTGGCACATAATTCATTTCCAAACGTATATTTGCAGTGAACTCTTTATCCCCCTTTCTCTTAACCTCAAAACCCTCCTGAGGGGCAGGTGATCGAGCTTGTTCCCATATGATAACATGATTGTCAGGATATAATCTCTGATCCAAAGAAATGGTGACTCTCTTGAAAAAAGATGAGAACTTTAGGTACATAGGGTTATATTTCTGAACAGCTCCAGGTTGGTCAGGATCTACTCCATCTTCTAATATTCTCCCGACAATCTTAAGAGTCCAAGTTGGGGGATCAGCAGTCGGCTTGGATGGGATGGCGTTTATCTGGTTGGCGAATGTGTTAAAGATATATATGCGAAGGGTTTTTTGCACAGAAGGAGGGCTTTTAAGAGCCTCCTGAATGTCAACTTTCTTTCTAGTTAATGCAGCATCAACACGAGTTTCAAACTCAAGCAGTTGTGTGTACAGAGCAGACTCTGGCAGAATTGATGCCACCCTATCTTGCAGCTGCCTCTCAGGAAGCTTTTGCTTCTTTTTGCGTGCAGCAGAGTTGAGATCCATAGCTTTTAAAGGAGAAACCACGTTTCCCATAGGAACACCAGGAGGCCTCACTGGGGGCTTCTGCATAAGCCTCTTTGCACTTGCATTACCAAATGAGGGTGAAGAAGATCCCAAGTTCCCTAGTCCAGCATTCTGAGCCTGGCCAAGAGAAATACCTTGGGCGTGCAGCTGTGCCTGAAATTGAGCATGCGCTGCTTGAATTTGTGCAGCATGAGCCTGCTGCGCTTTCAATTGTGCTTGTGCATTGGCCTGTGCTTGGGACAGCTGGAATTGACCATGAAATCCACTCCCTAGTTGTGACTGAGAAAATGTTGGATTTGTGGGCATTGATGGGTTGACCATCCCCACATTTCCAAAGGGTGACGAGGATTGACCAAGGCCTTTGGATTGGTTATTGTTAGCAGCCATAGATATCACTCTTGACTTCAGCGTTCAATAAGTTATCATATAAGTCACTTAAGCCTATCAAAATCCAACCTTTCAGAGCTTCAGATATGCACAGACTCTAAAATCTACCAATCCGCACAAACGTCAATAAATATTCAAAATTGAAACCATCATCACCAAAACCCCAAAACCCAACAATTCTTAAAAACCAAAATCCTTGAACCCAATTTCTCAAAAATAAAATAACTAAACCACCCTACGATGACAACCAATTCCAACCAATATTCCAAAAACCTAGCATCCAAAGCCCTTGATAAGAGTGAGGGGCACTGAGCTCAATTAGAAAAGGGATTCAAATTTAGAGTGGAAACTTAACAAAGCCCTTTTCTGGTCCAAACCAAACTTACTAAACTGAGATAAAAGATGGGATTCGTAAGATAAGGATGAAGATGAGTAGAAATGAGTATTCAAAACGAAACAAAAAAAAGAAAGAAAAAAGGGTATAAAAAAGGTCTAGAGATTGAAAAGCTTACGTAAAGTCAACGAGATTTAAAAAAGGTTTTAAAGAGCTCTATGATTTCTTCGTAGCTGGGGACCTCTGCCCTGATGGAGGAGAGAGAAAAGACCTACCTTTGTTCCCCTCTCTCTCTCTCTCTCTTCGTTTTCTTCTCCACAGTGATCTTTCTCCCGTCTTGAAAGCACTAAGCTTTCAAAAAGCCGCCGGCAGAAGAACATTGGTTTTTATCTAAAACGACATCGTGACCACTTCTTTTTTTTTTTTTGAGCTCGACTCTGGTCCAACTTTATGAAATGACTTGAAAGGTATCGGATAAGTGGGTGTTCGAAACGGCAAAAGTAAAATACCACTACTTTTAATATTATTTGGCTTATTCTATGAATTGAAAGTGTGGCATCGTCCCTACTTTTAGACCTAAGGTCGTTCGGTAAGCTGATTCGAGCGGAAGATATTATCAGGTGAAAAGTTTGATTGGGACAGCAGATCTGTTAAAAGATAACATAAGTATCCTAAGATGAGCTCGTCAACAACATAAATCTCATGTGAAACTCCTTCTTTGATAAGTTTAAATTTTAACGACGTAAGCTGGTTAATAAAGTATATGATAATTGTAACGACAATTATATCGGTAAAATAAGATGTTTAAAAATTAAATCAGTCAAACAATTCCTCGAATCCAAATTATTTCTACGAATTTGTGCTTAATACTGTGATACTTGTCCTTAAGGGTATAAAATTATATCCATTTTATGTTCAATTTATTAAATAATTGTATTAAACAATATAATATAAGACAAATAAGAGTCCATCCTTAAAAGAAAGTTAATTTATTATCTAATTTATTAAATTTAATACTTTTAAAAGAAACAATTACATCTTAATAATTTCATTTATATGAAAGAAATTCAAAATAAACATAATCAAATGCTAACGAAATGTTTTTTTTAACTACTTAAATAAGATAAATAAACAAAACTTAAGAAAATAAACTTATTACAACTTTTTTGAGCAAACATAAAATCCAATTTTATAATACATAATTATTTTGAACACAATACATTAAGTTATACTATTTTCAAATTAAGAAAATATTGAATATACATAACGAAGCACATACAATGATTTCATCCAATTATATTCACATATAAAATTAACTTCATTAATTAAATTATTTCAAAAACTAAAATAATTACAATGGAAACTTATGAATTACGCTAAATTAATACTTAAATAAAAAAGGGGAGTTGTGGTCTTGGTGTTTAGAATGAATCTAATTAAATCAAAGAAATAAAACATAAATTTAATCTAATATTTTTAACTGAACAAGAAAGTTTAAAATTTATTTAGTTATGTAATTTCAAATAATTGAGATAATATGAGATATTTAACAAATTAATTATAGAAAATAAACCAGCTAGTTTCTATTCGTTTCTTTTCACTTTTAGAAATTGAATCAACTCAACACGTCAAGCACAAAGAAATGTAATCAACAATCATAATTTGATGTCAAAATTTTAGCAATTGCATAAGTGTTAAATTCTAGTAGGCCAAAGGCTTTCCATTAGTCATAAACCAACCCAATTCTAGTAGGCCTAAGGCTTTCCAAACACTCTTGACGCTTTTCGCTCTATCTCCTAGCCTTGAACCACCTTTTACAGAAGAAAAATCATTTTCGAAATCTCATCCTTACGTGATTGCTTGCTTGTTTTCTTCTCTTTTGTTCTACCATTTTTATAGGCTCTGAAAAATCTCTCATACTCGCACATGGTGGATCCATGATAAGCTTCAGTTTATCCCTTCTATTATGAACAAATTTCTAGATACTTTTTGAGTTAAATACGTCAAGTCGTGTTAGGATTTTTGTTGCTTTTTTCCTGTTTTACTCCTACTATTTATGTTGCATTTAATTTTGGTGTTTTATCTTATGCATTGCACTTTCTATTTACTTATGTTGCTTTGTCTTATTCTTCTGCTCCCTTATGTTTTGGATGCTACTTCCCTGGCTTCTAACATGTTTTTTTTATTTATGTTCGATGCTATTTTTTTTCTTATTCACGGACATTTTGTTTTTGCGCTATCATTTTCCCCTAACTGAAGTGTTTGCGTTTTCTCTTTGACTTACTACATTTTATGGCTTTTCTTAGGTTCGTGCATTTTTTCCTTTAGATCTTACGTTTTGGTCTTGCTTCTTTTCTACTACTGTGTCGTTTTGTGTCTCTTGAGTTATTAATAATAAAATGCAACATTATTCGCCTAAATGTGATATATAAATGATTTAAAACAATATCAAATAAGGGTGTAAAATATGTTATAATTTTCACTTATCAAATTCTCCCACACTTAGTTTTTGGTTGTCTTCGACGAAACAACACTGTAATTAAAAAATGTGAATATCTTTTACCACCATATCTCATATAGAATAAATTAAATTAAGAAAAACCAAACAACCACCTAGAAAATTTATTTACAAAAATCATAATGTTTTAGCATATTCACAATTGGTTTAATTATTAACATAACATCTTCAAAAATTCAATTTTAACCTCACTTTAAAGACATTCACACCTCATTTTAATAAAGTTAGTCTATAAGCAGTGTCAGTACATTAATTCTACATACAAGGTATCTTGGTTTGACTTAAATTATTATTATTTAAGTAGCTCCTAACATAATAGACACTTACCATTTGTGCTGGGTTCATCTTCTCACTTTACTTATGATCTCAAATGAGTAATTGGTCTCTTGTAAGTGCTTCCCCTGTAACCATTTTTGGTTTGGTCTAAAAAGAGCACTTGATTATTTAAAAAGTAAAATTTTCATAAAGTGTTTCCCCAATAACATTTTGTTTTGGTCTCAAAGGGGCAGTCGATTAATAACAATTTTAGAAAATTAAATTTTCACTATTTCTCTAGTATTTAAAAGTAAATGAAAATCACCAAAGATGCTAGACATTTTTTATTTTTTTAATTAAGTAAAAGTCTCTCATTAATGCCATATATGTCAAATTAAAATTAGACTTCCAATTGCTTATAAACTAAATTTAGTAAGATGAGGGTTAATTCTTTAAGTTTGAACCTAAAATTAAGCAAAAGAGTTTTAAAACATGTTATGTTAAAGAAAATAGCCTATGCAACTTGTTAATCCATCAATCATAATGTTAAAATTTGTTGTTCTCTTTTTCCTTTGTGGTGATAAAAACTAAATGTATGTGTATAACATAAAATAATGTCAAAGCCAACTAACCTAAGCAAGCAATCCAAAATTCTTTAAAAAATAATATCCTTTTTTATTTTCAATTTTCATTAAATGCATACAAGTTATGTCTTTTTATTCTCCTCCCCTACACTTAAATTTTACATTGTCCCCAATTTAACAACTAAATGCAGAAAAAGGAACATCCAAGCAAAACAAAAGATAAAATAGCAAAAATATTTTAATTTTTTATGAAAATAAATAGCTAAAAAAATAAATAAATAAGCTAAAGGGAAAGAAATTCAAATATGATTTTTCTGTCTTGAGTTGCATCCCAAGTAACACCTTTGGTTTATGTCGTTGGCTCAACGTCCTTCTCTACTATCAAGGTTCCTCTAGCAAAATTTATTCAAACATCATTTTTTAAATACGATCATAAAGGTTCCTTTGCTTGCATTTTGATCTTGCTTCTTTTCTACTACCATGTTGTTTTGTGTCTCTTGACTGGTAGCGTTTTCCTTCTTGGTTGCCTTTTGAATTTCATCTTTAAGCTCCATCAAATCTAAAAAAAATTAATATAATTTAATCTCCTTTTAGATAAAATATGAAACTAAATATATTGAGTTATTAACAATAAAATGCAACATTATTTGGCCAAATGTGTTACATAAATGATTTAAAATAATATCAAATAAGGGTGTAAATATGCTATAATTTTCACTTATCATCACGTCATTCATTACTCCATATAATGAAAATAACATCATATTGGAAATTGAAGTTAGGGTTTTTAATGGAATTTGATGGTTGGGGGACAATTGTTATAAAAATTAAACTATAAAGGGTCTTTGATAATTTATAAAAGTTAGGGAATAAATTGAAAATGTTAAAGCATTGGAGGTCTTATGAATTTAACCTAGACTGTAAGTCACTAACATACCTTAAAACTAAAAGTAAGTTAAGTAGGAGACGTGTTAAGTGGGATGGATTGTTAAAGGAGTTGCCTCATATGCTTTGCTATAAGGGGGGACAAACAAATATGGTTATAGATGCCCTTTCATTCATATACACTCTCTTTTTTTTTCTTAATTATAGACTTCTAAGTTTTTAAGTATTAAAGGAGAGATATATTGATGAGTGTGTAAGTGGGAGACCTATAAAAGATTTTATAAGCACGACAAGTTTTTTTTAAGGCTAGTTGATCATATATTCCTACTTGCTAGATATAAGAGTTATTAATGCTCGTCGAAATGGACTTCTTAGGGTGATTAACATTCTATCTTCCTCCCAAATAGTTCTGTGTGAGGATACTTCTTTGGTGGCAGGTACTAGTAGACTATTACACCGAGCTTGGGAGGTGCAAATTCAACATGTCTATTGCAAAAGGAATCAGTGTGCCGACAGCCTAGCGGTTCTAGCAGTCTTATTAAGTCCAGGTCTGCATACCTACAGGAGCCTCCGATAGTCATTATAGAGCTAATCTTTCGAGATGTACAAGGTGTGTTATATTACAGAACATTGCGATAATGTCTTTTTCTTCTTTCCTTTGTAATAAAAAAAAAACTTATTAGTGCTTGACATGTAATAAGCAGGTTAGTTGGACACTTTGGTGAGAAAAAGATTCTAAAATCATTTACGGATTACTCTTATTGACCATGTTTAACTGGAGATGTGCATCATATAGTTGAGCAATGTGTGACTTGAAAAGGGCAAAGAGGCTATAATTCTTATGAGTCATATACGTCATTACTAATTCTAACATAACTTTAAGTGGATGTTAGCATAGAGTTTATTCTTGGATTATTGAGGACATCGAAGGGAAATAACTAATTATGGTAGGTATGAATGATTTTTCCTAAAATATTCACTTTATTTAGTATGAGAAGACCATTGATATCTTAAATATTGTTAACTAGTTCTTCAAAAGTATAGTAAGATTATACGAGTCCCAAATCCCATTATTTTATATAGGGATATGAAGGTCATAAGTTACTTTTGGAAGACCTTAAAGAGAAAGCTTGGCACTTGAGTTACGGCTACGTTTGGTGAAGACAAAATCAACTACTTTTTAACTAATTCAAGTCTTTCTGCTGTTTGACTATTTCAAACAGCTGAAATTCTTGTTTGGCAAGAAGACAAATAATCAGCTGATTTATCCTAAACAACTAAAATTTGAAAAGCTATCCAATAGCAACGTTTTATATGAGCAGCTGATTATTTGTAAAAGAAAAACCAATTATGGCCTTGTTTGGTGAAGGGCTGATTAGCTCTTTTTGAGCTGGCCAACCCACTTTAGCTTATTGACTTTAAGAAAAAACTCATAAGCTTGTTTAGTAAAGAGCTAGTTGGGTTGGTTGATTCAACCCAACCAGCTAATTTTCAACCAGCTCCTCTACAGGAGCGTTTTACCCCATTAGCTGATTTTTTCAGCCAATCTCCAATTTGTCCTCGTTTAACTCTCGCACATCTCACATCTCACATCTCATTTCTCGAAGTCTCCAAACTTCCAGAGTCTTCTCCCTCCTTTCGTTGCTTTCGTTTTCTCTCACCGCTCACCCTCACGTGATCTCGTTTTCCTTGCTTCTTTCGTTCACTCCCACGCATCAGCGAAGGAGAGTAGACCAAATTGAGAGAAGGTTTGAAGTCAATTTCGGTGCCATTGAGGAGTTCAATCTCGAAGTGGAAAAGGAAGAATATGGCAACTGTAGATGAAAGCTCATCTACTAAGAGGTGGCTTCCTCTTGAAGCTAACCTCAACGTCATGAATCAGGTTGGTAACTCATCCATGGTTTTCTTCTTATTCTGTTTGCTCGCTGAGATTTAGGGTTTTCGACAGATTGGACTTTTAGGATTTTCTAAATAACACACCTTCTGTTGATTATTATTGTCCTACTTTACTGAAATTTCTTCTCTAGATTGTTTTATTTTCTCATTCCCTCTAAAATATTATTGCTTACCAGATTCATAGTTTAGCTGAGTACGGCTTCGACTGAGATGGGTGTTTATTATTATTATTATTATTTCTTGGTGGGTGAGGTGGGTGTTTAAGTGGGGAAATATATACAAAGGAAGCTGTCATACTACTTGAATTTACTTTCTTAAATACTTGAGACATTGTGGAAATAGTGTTTAGTGATTAAATATTGTGAATCTTTTGCAAGTACTTGTGTTCTTTTCTCTCTAATATTCAAATCAACGATTCGAGCATCCTGTAGCTTTCCTACTTTCTTAATTTGTTCATTTTTATAGATAGTATTTTCCTGTAAGTGCAGGCTTCTTTGTTACTATTTGGATAGCTATTATCATATTTAAGTCAAATGATGTTCTGCGGAAACAAACTGCTCTTAAGGTACATATTTTTCTTAACACATATTTATTACTATTTCATAGTTTTGTTGAATTCTATTCATTCATCTCTTAGTGGGTCAAGAAAGTGAGTATTGATTTGTCAATTAATGGTTTCTGCAGGGAGAGAGGAAAATTTCTGTGCTGGTTAGCATATGTCTTGCATTTGTGATTCATGTGGTTGGTGTTTATTGGTGGTATCAGAATGATGACCTTTTATACCCATTGATTATGCTTCCTCCCAAATCCATTCCACCTTTCTGGCATGCTATTTTTATCATCTTGGTGAATGGTAAGTTTGTACTTACTAGTTGAACCTTTTTTGATATATTGTAGATACATAGTTGTACAGAGAGAGGTTGAGTTCTACAAAAACACACCCATCAATATACCTATATCCAAATTTGTGGAGGCTGTTGAAAGGAAGATTCCTCTAGAATCTATCTCACCTTTTGATATATTTTGACATTCAAGTGATTGCCTCTCAAGTCTAGGCTTCTTTTTAAGATTTAAAAAGACATAAGGTCGGTATGTGTGGGTGTGTATGCAAAGTCCTAATGGACATGTTATGAATCTTAGTTCTTTACGATCATTTATTTTCTATAAATAATTCATCATTATTGTTCAGATACTTTGGTCCGGGAGGCAGCAATGGTATTCAAATGTTTTCTTTTAATGTATTACAAGAACGGTAGAGGTAGAAATTATCGGAAACAGGCGAGATAACCTGTGGGAATCATCCATGGTCTTTTTCCCCTAACAGTTGTATTAAATGTGTTTTGATAAGATCAATCTTTCATTCACTACTTTTTGCATTTTAACCATGATGAGCTTTTGATCATGCCAAGTCCAGAAATTTTGGAAATTTTGTTTGTGAACGATATACTTCATTTAGCCCTTTGTTTTCTAATTCATTTGCTCTTATTTCCCAAGGTCAAATGCTAACATTGGTTGAGTATCTGATGCTTCTGTATCGAGCATTGTTACCTACGCCAGTCTGGTACCGTTTGTTTCTTAATAAAAAATATGGAAGCCTTTTTTTGTCTCTAATGACAGGCTTGTACTTGACTTTCAAACTTACATACGTTGTTGAAAAGGTACTATCCTTATTGCTTTTGTTTGTAGATTTCATTATGTTCTTTTTCTTTTTCTCTACCCTCTTATCTAAGATACAAAATTGTAGGTACAATCATTCTTTACTGCTTTGATGTGTTCTTTGCCTTTTGTTAGTGGAATCCTATATTAAACCAAAAGATGCAGTCTTGTTGCTTGTTATGAACATAAGAGTTCTTTTGGAAGAAGGCAAAACAACTTGGGAGAGTAAAGTTGGGGCCATGACATTGTTTGCATAATCAAACTACTTAATGAGCCATAAGCTCTTGATATTTTTTCTATCCGTAGATATAGTTTTATTTATTTGTTTGAAAGTGAATAAAGATTGTTTGCTACTGAGCAGGAAGCTTTCTCTAACTTGAGAGCTAGACCATTAGGCCAAAAAATACAAAAGTTGGTGGTGATTTTATAGTTTACTTGAGAGATGATTTCTCCACTGAATCCTTAAATCTTGAATTATGGTGAGCATTGACTTCTTTTGCTCTAAATTCATTCAAGAGCTTCATATATTTAATCTCCTCTTTTGTTTGAAGATCCTGTACTTATTTTGCTTGTTTGTTAGTTTCTTGACTACATTGAGATCATAGGAGAAGGGATACTAATGTGATGATTTATTAGTACTCTTTAAATTATTGATATGCAATTTGTTAATTTTGATGTCCATTTTCTACTGTTGGAGATACATGAGACCTTTGGAAATGTTGGTATGAACTTGTCCAAGGTTTTGAGCATGTAATACAGTTGGCATGTTTGCATGGTTTATCATAATCTTCTTTAGCTTATCCTTTTCTTAACGTTATTTTCAAACTTCTAATTAACCTGATTTTGAGTGCACAGAGTGAAAGATAGATTGAAAGAAGGCATAGTTAAAGACAGATTGAAAGATTCAAACTTCCCAAGTTACTTGTACAGAGTGAGAAACAAATGCCCCAGCTAGGAGCAGCAACCTCTATGGGAAGCCCATCATGCGTACTGAGGTAGCTATCTATGCTTCTGATTGATTTTTCTAGCTATCTGTGCTACTGATTGATGGTTCTAGTTGTAATTGATTTAACGAAACATCAGGCATGATTTAATGAATGCAATATGAGATTTAATGAATGCAATCTGAGATGGATCTAGTTTCATTAAATGAAGTCTAAGAGTAGTTGAGGTTTATATGGATTTGGTGCAGTCAAAGGTTATTGTAGCGGTTAGGAGAAAGTAGCTACTTTTTGTATTGCATGCATTTAACTTCATTCGTGACTTCATTGATTACTCTCAGCTACTCCACTGCTTGTTACTACCTTTAAAATGGAAAAGATAACTTACATTACCTGATCAGTGACTCTGATTCTTAACTGAATCTTTGTAGGTTCACTTTGATCTTGCCAATGTTGTCTTCCTTTGTTTTCGTTTGTAAGTTTTGTTCCTTCTATGTTCTGATCATGTCTCATTTGATTGAAAGGAGGATTGTTTCTATTTTTTGATTGAACTTTGTGTATTTGTGTGGATACTGCCTGTTAGCTTTTTTATAATTACTGAGATCGAAAAAGGTTTGGTTTAGAATCTTATGTGCCTATGTGGTTACTGCCTGTTTAGAATCTTGTGTGTTTGGTTTACTTTATTGCTTCTCATTAATCAAGGAAAAGGGTTTTTTTGAGTGTTAA
>JANIJH010000008.1:11267265-11278209 GCA_024520975.1 Erythroxylum areolatum
AAAATAATTTTATATTTTTTAAGTCTATTATATATTTAATTATTATTTTCATTATATCCTTACATTTAATGGACTATTTTAATAATACAATTTATTTTTTAGGATTGCATTGGAACAATAAATAGTACACATATTGATGCACATGTTCCAACCAATAAATAAATACCATATAGGGGTAAAAGAACTTATCCAACCCAAAATATTATGTGTTATTGCTTATTTGACATGTATTTCACACATGTAATAGTTGGATGTGAATGTTCTGTAAATGACTCTCCAATTCGTTTAGAAATAATAATAATCTAGCGATTTGATTTCTTATACCCAAAATAATAATCATAATTATTTTAAATAAATAAAATAATTATGATTAATTTTAATAACTTTTTGATAATATTATGTTCTTTATATGTTAGGAAAGTTATATTTGGTTGATTTAGGCTACATTAATATGTCAACATTTCTTTTACCATATCAAAGTGAGAGAGATATCATTTGAGGAGATTAAGGAGAAAGAGAAGGATCTTAAGGTCTATAGGAATTATCTAACTATAGACATTCTTCATTAAGAAATGTTATTGAAAGACCTTTCAGAGTTCTAAAAGTAAGATTTTTTATACTTCCAAACATGCTGAATTATGATATAAAGCAACAAAAATATATCGTTATTTCTTATTGTGTTATACATAATTATATTATAATAAAGACAAAGCGATTAATTATTTAACAATTGTTTAAAAACGAAGCGAAAATTATGGAAAGCGTAAATGAAGATGCATGTTTTCAAGTATAGCATAATATTATTCCAGTACAACTTCAAAATATGTCTCAAGAGTGGGATGAATTGTTAGACAAGTACGAATGATTATGCTAGTTCTAGTTGATTTATGTATGTTTTTATAATTGATATATTATGTTTCAAAGCATTATAGTATGATGAACATGTTTTATTAATAAGAATGATTTAATTTATTTTTTTATATTTTATAGACTTTTATTATATAAAATTGATGTTCGATTTTCTTTTTATTATATTAAATATTCATACATTTTATTTCTAAACATAGAGAAAATAAATAATTTAAGAATACATTTTGATATATTAAAATAATTAAATTAAAACTTAAGAATACAATTTGATAAAATTAAAAATAATTAAATTAATATTAACATCTAATAGTATAATTAAAAAGTAAAAACATAATAATGAAACTAAACATATATTTGTTTTCAATTTTTATTACAAATCTTAATCAATCAAGTTTCTATTTTTAAGTATTTTTAGTATAGATCTCATCTAGACAAAAATATATTTTTAATAAAAATAGAAAATAAAATTTAAAAACCACAAAAAAAAGATGGAAGTAGAATCAACAGGAAGAGTTTGCCTACAATTGATCTTTTTGTGAGAGCTTAAAGCATTCATCACTTGATTTACTTCCTTTACTAGCTAGCGAGTTTGTGAATCTTGATGGAGAAGCAAAGGTGGCGTTGGTCAAGGAGATACACGGCAAATTTTCTGAAGGGCAAAAAGGTGATGGGATTTAAGTCTTCATTTTCCGAAGGAGTGCTTTCCATCTAAGTGCAAGTCCTAGCTAATGTTGCATCAATGACAATGCTCATCACATTGATTTTCCGGATAATGTAGACTACATTCAATGTTCATCATCTTTAACCTTTACATTAACAACGGCCACCAACTAGATTTGATGGGAATATGCTAGAGAACCTAACTGTTCGGGCATAAGTGAGATTGCACGTAATCGTGGATTGGTATAAAAAGGACTTGGCGTGTGAGACAAACGACTATATATCTAGGCTAATAAATGTGTTATAAGTTGAACACTGATGATTGCGAAAACACCTGCTTCATCACTATTCAGTTGTATAGTTGGTTCTTACTTTGTAACAAGTTACTCACAGATGATACGGAGCCTTTAATGCAATTGTCAAAACTTAAGTTTTCTTTTGCTCGGCTGCCCCCTCTATTTGTCCAGCCTGATAGCCCAAATGTACAGTACCTCCAAATCTTTGCCACGTATGGAAAGAGTGAAGTGCTTAGTGTAGTGGGTTCTTTGGAGGTCACTGTGATCATGTTTCTGACATAGTCATGCTTTTTCTTGTTTGATGGAAATGTTCATGTTATCCTCTCTAAAGGCTTCAATGTCTGTGTGTCAAAAAATAGGCCTGAACAAAGTCCTGTTCTGCAAATGACTCCATGCTACAGCAGAAGGCAGCTAAACAGGAACAAGAACAATGAAAGATGCTATCGCTTAGAGTTGTTTTAGTACTTGGGAAACTAGCTATCACTTGCAGTGAATGCCACTATTATTGCAGTATATGGCAGAGTTCAGGATGTCTGCTCGTACAAACTGAACTGATCTGCAGCACAACATGACCAAGATTTTGAAGCACTGCTCTCCTCTCACGAGATCCACACTAGCGACTACATGCAAAATTATGTTGGAAGGCGCATATTATGACAAATCTAATTTCCAAACACAGCTATTATTTAGTACTAGTATCAAACTCCATAGGCCAAGGATAATTACTGCCTGCAGGAAAACGCTAAAAAGTTCAAGCTAACATGACGGAACAGTTCAATATGAAGCTACTCAGCCTGTTTTTGCTGCACTCAAGAGGCCTCCATTGCAGTTCCTTGGCTTCAGTGTCCGGCTGGCAAGTATAGATGGCCATGCCATCTCCAGAATAGGATACCATGGATTTAGAAGCACCAATTACAAGTAGCTCATTGCCCAAAGACTTGAAGGCCACACCCCATCCTTTGTGAGAATCAGCTCTAACTGGGACTGGCCCTAATTTCCTCCACATTTTGCTCTTTTTCATATAAACTTTCAGCTCATTTGATGATGTCTCCAGAGAGTAAAGCTCATTATTAACGACAGCGATGAGGGGTGGGGATTGAAAGGTTGCAACTGGAGTCTCTTCCAATAAGTCCGGGATCAGTTCCCATGTCTTTCTATCCTCATCATAAGCTTCTCCACAAGTGAGGCCTTGACCATTCTCATTTCGTCCTCCTATCACATAGAACTTGCTATCCATATAACAGCCTGAGCAAAGCTTCCTTCTCTGCAGCATTCTTGGGAGGGATTCCCATGATTTAGTATCTGGGTTATATTTTTCAGCAGAATTTAGAACTTCTAAACCAGTTCCTGTCACACCCCCAGCTACAAAAGCAAAGGCACCACAGGACGCAGAAGCAAACAAACATCTAGGATTGGTCATGGAAGGACCCTTTTTCCAGTTATTTGTTTCCAATTCATATCTCCAAACGGTAACACCATCTATCTCCCTGCCAGAAACAATAAGATGGGTCCCTGCACAAAGGGATTCCTTGTCCCCAAGGTTGAAACAAGAGTCAGCAGGTAAGTCTGGAAGCTTCCTTGGAGAACTGAACTGTTTATCAAATATCCACCAACTCCTGTCCCCTGTAGCAAAAATGAAAATGGATGATTCTCTGACCCCAATTTGCCTCCTAATCTTAAAGAGCTCACCAGTCTTCAGAAGACAAGATATGCGTTTGTTGACAAATGGCAATTTCCAGTATTCTGACCTTGGAACTCTTGCCAAAATCAGATTTTCAATCTCATAATAAAGTGGGGCTATATACCAGTAATCTGCATCCTGAGGTTCTACACTTGATGAATGGCCAATTGATCTGTCTTTGCTAGAAGGAATTCTGGGACAGTTGGAACCAACGTGTCCAGTAACACCACAAACACTAACGCGTTTTGCCGTAGGACTATCAGAACTAGCACAAAATCCATTAATTGAATCCTTTGCAAGCATCCCTTTCTTACTAGGATCAAAGTCTTTTCTGTACCCATCAACTCTTTCTTCTTCATTTTCTATCTCTTTGCCTTTGGACATGGATCAGAAAGCTTTGAATGCCAAAGGACTGCAAGTGAAAAGTAAAACAGAAAATAATCAGAAATCACAATCCCATTTTGCAGATTCTGTAGTTACCAAAGGATTTAGAAACTAGATTCTATGACAAGTTAGGAGTAAACCTTCAAAATAAATGAATGATAGAAGCATGTTGCAGGTTAGAGATAATACTTTAATTAGCAAGATTCAGACTAAATAAATCTCCAGAGACAACCGTGACTGAACAGATGGAAACATAAAGAATATCTCCACTAAAACAAATCCCTTCCTATGAGGGAAAAGACATGCAGTATTTTCCACAAAGTCGGTATAGATTTGAGGCCCCAAATATGTTTACAGTGGGTTTATCAACATACGAGGTCCGAGAGGACGAAGCAGTACAGCAATGGATAGCAAAAGTTCAGATAAAAAACTCGGAAGGCTGCACGCCATGAACTCATTTGATTGAAAACTAACTAAGCGGTGGAGATTAATAAGCCTCTATAATCAGCCACAACAAGAAATCCAGTCTCAAAATCACACAGAAAACATTGAATGTTGTTCTCTGACACCGAGAGATTGGTTTAAGACCCATAATCATTCCATATCATTCATAGACTAGAAAAAAGTCTTCAAAACCAACATATACGAGAAAATCAAAGTAACAGGAGATCCAGAGAACAAAACGAAGAGTACGAAAAAACATATATTGATAAGCAGTTAAGCCCACAGAAGTGGAAGATTCGAAGCGAACAGATCATACATAGAAAAATGGCACCAAAGAGAAAGCAGAGGAACGGCCTCCAGATGATCAAAAGACAGTAGGTATACGCATGCACTCACGAAACAAAGCAGAGGAAAGAAGAGAACAAGACGAAGCTTACCAGGCAAGTCAAGTCCAGTGAAAGTCAGGGGAAGTAAAAGAACAGACGGTTATGGAGAGAAAACCAAGTCATCAAGATACAACTGTCGTAAAGTCTCATACACATTGAGAAAAAACCCCAGACTATGGAGTAAAGGAAGAAAGAGAAGCGGAGAAAATATATAAATACACAAACGGATAACATACATAGAGGAGAGAAGCCATTAAGTGGCAGAGATTGAGGGTACTAAGTATGTGGGTAGTGAAAGAGTTCAATTTTAAGACAGCCCATTTGCTAGGTGGAAGAGAATTTATGCATACTTAATGTGATTGTCATTGTTGGGATTACAATATTCTCTCTCTGCCATAGTCATTAAACTATAGTTTTGTTATCTCCAACAACAGCACCCCCAGCGACTTCTTGTTTTGAAAAGGAGCAATCTTTACACATAGGGGGAGAGAGACAGAGTCTCTGTTTCCAGCTCCAATACTTTACTATGGTGTAAAGAGAATATTAAATTGTTTTGGGGAGAGGCAAAGTCGTTTGCTTTACAGAGGGAGCAATTAGGGATTTTCATAACGTCTGGCAATTGTTAAGTTCAGTCATTTGTCCTTTCCTTTTTAATAATTCATTTCACCATTTCAATCCTTCATATTTATGCTTTCCCATAAAACTATGTAATGGGTAATAAGAAGCAAAACCCAAACCTAGTTCCCCAAGTAAAGGAAATCATTTATGTTTCTATGCAACTGTTTGAACAGAGACAGCTAAATTAGCATCATTGAGCTTTTTACGTAGTCTTCAGTTTTGAAAAGTTATTAGGATGTTTCTTGAAGAGAAATTTCATAAAGGTCAAATCTTTTACAGTTCAGTTTTGTGACATGAACATGTAAAAACAGTTTTGTCCACCTGACATGCTTAAAGTTAAACATACAGCAACAGGAACAAGCAGAACCACAAGCCATCTATGAGAACTTGGCTGCATTTCCCACTGTACTTAAAAACTTTTTTCACTTCGCAGACCATTTGAGGAACTGTCTTGCACCTCATTAGGGTCCAACAAAAAATGCAAAAGAAGTAGAAATGAACTCCAAGTTGTCTTCCTGTTGGATTACACTGAGTAATTAACAAAAGATCTTTTAAATTGCGTAGAAGACCATGAGACTACCCACAATCTACCCTTTTGTTTTGTTTTGGTTTTGTTTTTCTGAAAAGGAACTTATGAACCCATATGCTGCTATGATCTATGGGAATAATGGGATACTTTTGTAATAAAAAAGCATGAAATGAAGCACAAGTGGCAGTAATTGGCCTAGAACAGTGAGCTGGCTAACCCAAGAGAAACAATACAATATGTTGCAACAAACAAGTTAAAGGAGCATTACATCTGTCCTATTCATTTGTTGTGCTAATCAAAGATTATCGCAGGATTGGTAAACAATTTGTGCTTAATTAGTTTAATAACAACCGATGGAAGAGAAGCTGCCACGCCCTAACCCTACAAAGTGGAAGTCCATTGGATAAGGCCTTCTTTCTAAGAGAACTTTTCTTAAGCTTGAACATTCTTTAAGCAAACCTAATTTGTTGGCTCTCCACTGATTAGTTTGGTGGATTCGCCTTTCTTCTTTACTTATATTATAATCCCAAGTTTCACTGTCATAAACGCGTAGGTTTAGCATTTGTGTTGGACAGGTGTCTTAGTTAAAAGACTGATATCTTCATCTAAGCATCGGATTTGGCTACAGGGATAGAGCTTAATCAACTTTGACCCCACAGACATGGAGAAAGGATGTAAGAAATGCTTATTAATTGCCATATTAAATTGAAAACCCCCCACCAATCTGCTTTTAATTGGTCAAATTTTGTAACTGCACTTGCATTCTTGAGGGAGATGAATTGGGTTGATTAAACAATGTTAAAAAAAGGACTCTTTTACCTAATCCGATCGCATTTCAAAAATGAGACATAACTAGTCTAGTACAGTAAGTGCCTTACTTTAAGAAGGTATTTAAAGATAGGGTCGTACAACATTGCATGCTTTGATCATATGCGATGGACCTCACCCAAATTTGAGTAAGTACACACTTGACAGTACTGTTCTTTGGAATAAGAATGCATTTCCCTTGCACGAGATCATGCAGATGCACTCATTATTCTCCAAATGTGTGGCCACTAAGGTTATGGGAAAAGAGAATGCAACCATTAAGATCATCGGCTTGAAAAGAATATTGTTGATTGTCCAGTTAATGTCATTTCAGAAGTGGAACATAATCATTCGGACATATATGCTGTTTTCATAAAAGGAATCATTCACCAATTCCAATTCTTCCGGGGCACTGGCTGATTATTCTAAGCTTAATATGTCAGATTCCTATATGGTTTTCATTTCAGAGCTCTTCACTAACTCAAGCCATCTTAAAATGCAAATTCATCATCCAATCTTGAAAGAAATATCCATTCTTTCTTTGATGAGTGGGAATCTATGAAGTAACTGAAGCTTGCATACTAGACATGGGTTATTCCTGAACTGATGCTGTCATGTTAATCTTATGAAGCATCTCACTAGATAGAGAGAAAACCAAAGCATGGATGTGAAGTAATGATCATTGATTAATTTTCTGTTGCTTCTCAATCTTAACAGGTCTCTGTAAAGTGGAATATGGTCAGTAATAGTATGGTCACAGAATGCTTCAGTTTATTAACTTATTTTCTTGTACGACCTTTGCGTCCCAATATCGAGTGTTTGCATTCCTGCCTCAACTGTATTCTTCAAGCTTTTAAGGAGCTTAAAGAATCTGCTTGAATAGATCCATTTTCTAATGACTGTACAGCGGTAAAGCTAGATCACAGTTACACGTGATCCTCAAGTTTTATAATTGTCATCAACTTTACTTTTATTAATACAAATATATAGAAATGATCTGAGAGACGTGAGGGGCACATGCACTTGATTGAAACAAGCACAGAAACGGTTATTTGGAATTTTTATAAGTTGACAACCAACCGCGGATTTGGTCTACCAATGGTGTGGCAATGGCGGTGCATGCGACACCACCTGTAAATTTTAGATGCAATCCTGAAAACCCTTTCCAGCCGCCAAAAGCTCCCAATTTCATTAAGGATTACGGTAAACCTTATCTATCTATCCTTCCATTTATCTATCCATCTATTTGTTTTACAAAGGAGGATGTGCATGAAACATTTTAGTATTAACTCAAAAAAAAGATAGACTGTAGACCACGATCAGCACAGTTACCTCAAAAGGCTCTATTGAAATGTGAAGGCTAATTCATAGGCTCTACCTTCCTAAAGTTGAAAAGGCTCAACTTTCCAGGCCCTTTTTGCAAGGTATCAGTTAAACCAATTCTGTAACTGGATCCCCGGAGACTGATCCAGACTGATATAGCCTGTGGACCCAAAGTACAGCAAAACAGAACCAGGTCAACCTTTAACCCATAACCCAACAAGCGCATCTTCTTCAGAACCAACAAAGATGGTATCCACAAATTAAACTACAGGGTCTTCGTCCATCCATTGGATTCATGGCTACCTCACTCTCTCTCCCCAATTTCCTGTCTTTCTTGTTGCCCTTTAAAAACCACTCTCCTAAAACACCACCACCACCTCAACTCTCTCTATCTTCACCAGAAATTCACTCCTTAGCCCAAAAGTCTAAGGAGAAGGACGACAAATTGGTTCCTTTGGTGGCTCAAGAGGGTCTATCCACGGAGTTATCCTCAGTAATATGTCCATCTCTTGCATATTCCAATGCCCTTTACTTTCGATCAGCATACAATGTGCAGGTTCTTGTGGAAGAGAACGAGACCGAAGAGAGGCTTTTGAATAGATTCAGGAGAGAGGTCATGAAGGCTGGTGTCATTCAAGAGTGTAAGAGAAGGAGATACTTTGAGAACAAGCAGGACGAGAAGAAGAGGAAGACTCGTGAGGCCGCTAAGCGTAACAAAAGAAGGTTGGATCCTTTTTTTTTTTCCCCCCTTGGCTTCTCTTATATCTTTGATTGTTTGGTTACATAGAAGTTTGGGAGAAAAGCACAGACAAGGAAAGAGAAGTCTTTGCTAAGAAAATTAACATAATTTAAGAGCATTGCCCATGTGAATGAGATAAACAAAATTGACAGAACTAAACTTGCTTGACTTTTTTGTCATATGACGTATTAGTATTCATCTGACGCTGGATACTTGACTGTATTAAGATAACTAGTTGCGGTTGCGGGTGTTCTTTCCTACTGAACTTCTGTTCATATGGTTCTTGATGGAAATTCAATCTTGATTGCTTTATGTTGGAAGGAAAGAGGCTTAATTGTGTTTATTGGTTGTAGAATGGAGTTTTGGAGATGCACATGAATTTTAATTACTTTCATCTCTTGTCTCCTTTTCTGTTTCCTCTTTCCATATAGCACAGTGTTCCAGCTTTTGCATTGCTGTGGTTTCAGTTTCTTAATGTTGTCCTTCTAGCCTTTACTGGATTTGTTTGATTCTCTATAAACTAAAGTTGTTATCAAGTGGTTTCCTGAGTTCCTTATCGTTATAGGAAATGAATTTAGTTGATTCATTGTTTGTACTTCAGAGTATAATTGTTTTTCTAACAAGATGAACTGAATTCATCAAACTTCAGATAGGATGATGAACTTTATTATGAGTGCTGCATTATCCAAACAGAGGTGCTCTCTATCCGATTGTGAGCGAGCACTTAGCTTAAAGATATATGTGGTCCGATTCTTTTGGAGGGTTTTCTTGAGAATTCATACGGATTAACTCCATTTTCTTATTCTATGTTTAGGCGGCCTCAGTCAAGGTTTGCACCACAGAGAAAACCTGACACGGTGGCTACCAAGAGGGAAGATGAAGAAGATAACTGGGATTTGCCTGAAGGAGATATTCCTTACTGAGCATTTTTCTTTGGTCCTGACGTCTACTGTAGATGTTCTGTATTCGAATGAGAGGCTCTTTTCTTGTTAGAACTACTCAATTCTATCAGGTTCTTTGTTGACGGAAGGAAGTTGCATTTTGTTGCCTACTGAATTGGTGTCTGAATTCTGATATAATCGCATTCTATTACTAAATCAATTGAAAATCTAACATGGCTTTACACACCATCCAACAATATAATTGTCTTGGCAAGTACCTGACGATCTAAGTGCTTGGTTCTGACGAAACATCTCAGTAATGTGAAGTGCTTTTGGCACTAACCAATTCTATCTGGTGAAGCACTTGGTTTTCCCCGAGGAAGACAATCTTTGGCCTAAATTTGTACCCATGTCCACAAGTGCATTGGTCTTTCTCGAAATATCAAGAACAAGATTAAGATCATGGACCTTTGCCTCCAAATTCTCACAGCAATTTGCTTGCAGAGTGTATATCTTGCTCATGTCCCTAGTTGGCTCACAAAACTCACCATAATATATCTCCTTTACATACGTGGTAAGAAAATTAAGCGATCCAGCCAAATCATACTGCCAAATGAAGTGGCATAAGAGTTTGGTTATGCAAGTCAGGATGCAGAAACTTCACCGCGTTACAAATCTTGAGTGCCGCAATCGTTTGCTCGGAAGATAGCTTGTAAAAGAGTCCGTCACTTTCCCTTTTGATATCACTCATTGGGTATTGATATATCTGCCGTATATTTGAAGAGTTGAAGAGGGTTTCTCGGCCACATGACATCTGCGTCCTGCAAATAACATATCTACTACTCAAGATATAAAGCTAGATTACCATTAGCTTAATTTCAAAATGAGAAGAACTAACTGTATAAACAAGATTGTAGCCAAACTCAAGTACTTGTAACAGAAGTTGGTTTCTTTTCTGGCTTCTGCTTCCACTGGTTCTGACGTAACGTTCTGTGGTAGAAGCAATGGGGATGAACAGCGTTCCAGTACAGAACTAGGACTAGTCCATGATCTGTCAACCATTGTGATGATGACTGTTCTCGAATCCATTGCTGACGTTATCAATAACTGCTTTAACTTTCTCCCACTTGAGTCCTTATTGACAAAACACCATCGAGTCAAAATGAAAAAACATATTAGGATAAAAGCCTGTCGAAAAGATACACATCTTACAGAGCGATTGGTGAAAGATGGTAGTAGTTCTTCTGTAGGTGTATATCCAATGAGAAGAGTCACTCGAAAACAAACATATAATTAGTATAGTCATAAAAACAACAAAAATAGATA
>JANIJH010000008.1:11278309-11292712 GCA_024520975.1 Erythroxylum areolatum
GGTGTATATCCAATGAGAAGAGTCACTCGAAAACAAACATATAATTAGTATAGTCATAAAAACAACAAAAATAGATACGAACATTCTCAACCTAAACATATCATCCATAATTCTACTAACAGAGGCTTGGGTCATCCCCAAAGATAACTGTTTGTTGGGGTGGAGAGTTCAGGAGGAGATGATAGTCATAGAAAGAATATGTGGTGTGACAGAACACAGAGCCAGCAGGTGGGATGAAGAGTATAAGATTTCGGGGGAAAAAGAAAGAAGCCGAATCCGTAATGCGTTGCATTGCAATTTGCAATGCCAAGATTTTCTTACCATGTTACTTGTCTCTTATTACCAAAGTAAATGAGATATGCTTAAAATTGTTCCTCTTAGTGGATTGGCTCTTTAAAGACTTTCCAGGCATGACTGGGTGAGTTACATACAGTTTATCTTTAACTGATCAAATTCCAATTTTTTAAAGATTTAACCTATTTTGATTTTTACTGGCAATTTTTTAAGATTTATCCTATTTTGATTTTTATGGCAATACTCGATAGGTGCTGCATTTGATAAAAAATTTTAAACTTAGAACAAATTATCAGTACTTGAGCCTACACTTTTTAGCTAATTAAAATACTCAATCGTTTCGACCTAAAAATATTTAATTTTTTAATTCAGCCTTTAAGTTTTTGGTTCGATTTATCTTGACAATTTTTGTTATTAAAAATTAATTAATTTATTAATGAATTAATCAGTTTTTATAAATTAATAAATTTTTATAAACTGAAATCAATAAATTCATTTTTATCTAATATTTTTTTAATTACACTTCAAATTTTTCGATTGATAATTAAAATCTTTTTTAATCATATTTTAAATTATTTAATTTTAATTAATCCAAAGTTGAACTGATAAGACGAGAGATTTAAGATTAAAAAATTCATCTTTCTCATTAATTAAGCCCTTAAAAAATAAACTGAGATATTAAGACATTAAAGAAGCTAAACATCAAAGTACTCAAACCGTTTAATAAAAATGAAGATCAATTAAACATTAATTGATTAATATATATTTAATAAAAATATACTGACTCCAAAAATTACTTGTATAACAATAAGTCAAAAGAACACGATCCCTTCATAACGAGGATAGCATTGATCATGTCTTTTTTTTAATAGAAAACTGAAGTTCTTTATCGATATAAAATTGCAAAAAGATAGGCGGCATGTCCCAACTAAGTTTATTAGAATATCTAGTAGCTGATTTAGATAACAAGTGAACTATTAGATTTATATGTCTTGGAATTTATTTAAAAGTAAAGGATTGAAAACTACAAGCAGTTGATTTGCATTTGTCTAGGATCCCTCCCAGCTCATCGATGCCATTTATTGATCCGTGGAACCGCTGCACTAAATGAAAACAATCGGTTTCTACCTCCAATGATGTGAAACCAGATTGTATCAACCAAGATAAAGCTTATTTGAAAGCAATAGCTTCAACAATAAGAAGAGTGTAATTTGAAGTAGAAAATCTAGAGAGACATTTAATAAACCGACGTCTCTATCCTCTTATTACTATTTCATATGAAGTGGTCCCCTGAACAGATTGAATTGTAGCATCAAAATTGCACTTCACAGCTCCAGCGATTGGCCCTGACTAATAAACAGCAAGTTCGTAAATATCTGTTGGTGTACCAAAATTGCTAGCCTGAGGTTGTACATTTTTCCACTCTTTAAAAAATATGTTTGAAGATGTCACAATAACGCTGGGATCTAATCTTGTATACTACCATAAGAAAGAATTTCGGACTTTCTATAAGTGCCACAGAAGTACACAAGCTCGACTCACCACGTCTACCTAGCCAGTCAAGAGATCCTGAGAAAAGGTAATAAAATTTGGAGTAACATGATATAAATTTAATATAGCCCAACATGCTCGAGCATGGTCACAGTCTAGCAATGCATGAGAAATTGTTTCAACCGCATCACAATAAGGACAATAATCCTCAATTATCATTCCTCTTCTTTTTAAGGCCTCTCTTATCAGAATAATCCCTTTACATGCTCGTCAAAGAAATTATTTCGTTTTGGGAGGAATTGGTAGATGTCATAGCTTCTTCCACGGGCCAGCAAGCTCCTCAAACACTGTGGTGCTTCAAAAGTTAAGGGATGCTCTATAACTAAACTTAACTGAGTAAAAACCATCTTTAGTAAAATGTCAAATCAGCTTATCTTGATAGTTTGTCATTTGCAAAGGAATTGAAAGTATTTTCTCCACATCAATATTACAAAAAAGCCTTATATTAATTGTAGATCTCATGCCTTCTCATGTGCTAGTATTAAGTCATTCACTTGCAAATGTTCAAGCCACTTTACAACCGGTGACTATGCAAAAAAATCTGCATCTCTCGATAATCAAGAGTCATTTTATACTGAGATGGTCTCTCCATTTCCGACTCTCCATCATATGCCAATAGCTAACAGATCTCTAGCTTGTAATATGCTCCTTCAGATAAAACTTGGATTATATCCGTTCGTTGCATTCAAGAAAGAGTTCCTAGGAAAGTATTTAACGATGAGAATTTGTGTTAGAAGAAAAGAAGGGTTATGGATTATATTTCATCTCTACTTAGCTAGCAATGCCAAATTGAACTAGTGCAATATGTGAAAATCAAAACTACCCTTTAGTTTTGACCCACATATTCTATCACATGTTAGTCAATGCATTTTGGCACCTCCTTTAGGTTTGTTGCCCCACTAAAAGGAGTTCGTTATTTTTTAAAGTTCATTACAGGTTATGATTATGATCAAAAATACATTCATACAATAATTAAGTAAAGCTTTGGCAACTATTTTGAGAAGAATTTACTTTCCGCTATAGAGAGAACGGATTTTTCAACTACAATGCCTCCCTTTCATGTCTTGTTTGTTTGCTTGAGTGCTTTCGTTTATTTATTTTAAGCCATCTGTTATGTTCACATTCTAGATCTAGACCTTTGCTATTAGTGTCATATCCTCTGTAGCGTCTCGAAAATGCTTTTGTTCCATAGTCATCCCTGTAATGCATTCCTTCACCTTTCAAGAAAACATTTTTTCAAAGCCTGATGAAATGAGCAGTTGACAACTGACAACTGCGCCGCACAAAATAAATAATAATAAATAAATTGCTATATATTAATTAAAAATAAATCCCAACTTTCCATCCCTCAATTACTCTTTTTTCTTATTTAATGCAGAAAAAAAATGTGGAAAAAAAGATAAAGAGAAAAAGTGAGTGGCGTTTCACTTCGCTCAAGAGCCATTTAATTGTGGACCGTCGATGGAAGTAGACTTAACCCGCTAGATTTTCACGCGTGTACTTTCCTATATAATTTTATTTATTTTAATTTTGTCAAACCGAAAAGGCATCTGTCTTGTGGGGGTATGGACTATGGTCTATGGATATGGTTGGCTGCACGTGGAACCAAATTTATATATAAATAAGCAATTATGTTCACCTCTATTATGTTGGATGACTTACAATCCTTCATGAACAAATTTTAAATGGAATATTTTGTTTTTAATTATCAAAAATGGAAATAAAGTTTTGAACTTTACTTGATCAATAAAAAATAAAAATTTCAACTTTCGAACAAATTCTTCATTATTGTTGTCTTGAAAAGGACAACCTTGTTTTCATCATGTAACAAACATCAACTTGCAATCACATTTGTAATAAACAAACTTTTGGTAGATGAGGATGATTCATGGGTCATTTATTATCAAACGTCAAAAACACTTAAAAACCATTTCACTCGTCATCTTGGGACCCCATTTTCTTGGAGAAAAAGGTTTTAATGCGTTCATCATTGTACAAAGAATGATGAGTACTTTTAATACTTAGCATAAACATACTACTCAAGACAAAGATAAACAGGAGATAACAGTTGAGTTGGATTCATTTATCCAAGTTTCCATAATTAAATTCCGACAATTGTAATGATAGCTTGTCTACATGTTGGATTTTACTTTGGTGATCTGATCTGTATCCAAACGAAATAAACCGGCAGCTGCAGAAAACTTTTGAGGCGGTCTCTGCAACATTTTGTAGTTCATTTCCAATGGAGGAGGACTCCAACCAATTGTCTGAAGCAACTACACCTCATACCATGGAGGCTCGAGCAGAAGAAAGAGACCCAGAAAGCAATACACTACGGCAGCCACTTCTCAAGAGAAATAGAACACTGTCTTCCAGTCCACTCGCCATTGTTGGAGCCAAAGTCTCTCATATAGAAAGCTTGGATTATGAGTACCAACTTCTTTCCTTGTCTCTTTGCATTTCCTGAATAATGTTCATGCTTCTCTGAATATAAGCGTCTTTGATGCAGGACAAATGAGAATGATCTTTTCAAACATGATTGGAGGAGAAGATCCAAAGTTCAAGTTTTGCAATATATTTTCTTGAAATGGACGCTGGCCTTCCTTGTAGGACTTTTAACAGGATTAATAGCCACCCTCATCAATCTTTCAATTGAGAACATCGCTGGCTACAAGCTTCTTGCTGTTGTTCACTTAATACGAAATGAGAGGTTTGTGATATCCAGACCCGATATATTTCTTTCCAATCCATTGTCATCTTTGACCAAAAGTTTTTGTCCCATCTTTGCGATTCAGGTACTTGACAGGTTTAGCCTATTTCACGGGGGCCAATCTTGCTTTAACCTTGTTTGCTGCTGTATTATGTGTGTATTTTGCTCCCACAGCTGCAGGACCTGGTATACCTGAAATTAAAGCTTATTTGAACGGAGTCGATACTCCTAACATGTACGGTGCTACCCCATTGATTGTTAAGGTAATTGGAATGTCCCAAAATCAGATTCTTTACGTTACCAGAGACGGGGAGATTTAACTGTGATACCACAACAACACACGTTTCACTGATCCCATAAAATGAGCTTTCTTTAAATGGAGTACACTGCTACTAGATTCCATGAGCAGTTTGACCATTTCCTGGAAACGATTCTCCAAATTGAAGCAGCTTATGCTCATGACCTGCTTCAGGTGTGGAAGGAGGCTGATATCGGTAACCAGAACAATCTCACGAGTTCTGTGCACAAAAATCTTTTGCACATTTTGTTCTTCTTTCATCTTTTCAATGCAAGATCTGCATAACGCATTAAATTTTAATAAGTAATAGCAACGTAGAAGTCCAAATTGGTCAAAGACAATATCTTAATGCAGGTAAATCTATTTGTGGTTTCAACTAAACAGACATGCATCATTTCTTTGGGGCAATACAGATATTTGGGAGCATTGCAGCCGTCTCAGCTGGGCTAGATTTAGGAAAAGAAGGACCTTTGGTTCACATTGGCAGTTGCATTGCTTCCTTGTTAGGCCAAGGGGGACCTGACAATTATCGTCTTAAGTGGCTCTGGCTTCGCTACTTCAACAATGATAGGGACCGCCGCGATCTCATCACATGCGGTGCTTCATCAGGTGTTTGTGCAGCTTTCCGAGCTCCAGTTGGTGGTGTCCTGTTTGCCCTTGAAGAGGTAGCAACATGGTGGAGGAGTGCACTCCTCTGGAGAACTTTTTTCAGTACAGCAATTGTCTTGGTAGTCCTTAGGGGCTTCATAGAAATCTGCAATTCAGGAAAGTGTGGGCTCTTTGGTAAAGGAGGATTAATCATATTTGACGTAAGTGATGTCACTCTGAATTACCATTTGATAGATATCATCCCAGTAACAATCATTGGCATAATTGGTGGAGTTCTGGGAAGCCTCTACAATTACCTCCTCCACAAAGTTCTCAGACTATATAATCTCATTAACCAGTAAGCTGTCACTCCAACTTGTGTTTGTAGATGGCATAAGAATCAATGATCTTAGTTTGATAAGAACAATCTGCTGAAGGTAGCTCGAGTTTCTTTTCTTCAAGACCTATGAAACAATTCGCATTTTGGAACTAGTAAATGAAAATCTTATTTATCAATTTAATTTCACGTTGGAGTTGGGTAAAGGTTCTGCCAGGTTGATTTGAAACTGAATGTTGCACAAGTGTGTGATAATGTTTCTTTTGTGTGTTACAGGAAAGGAAGAATGCATAAGCTTCTCTTGAGTCTGACAGTTTCAGTTTTCACCTCGGTCAGCCTATTTAGTCTTCCATTCCTTTCAAAATGTCAAGCTTGTGATCCCTATGGATCAGAGTCTTGTCCTACGAATGACCGGTCCGGCAACTTCAAGCAATTCAACTGTCCAGATGGCTACTTTAATGACCTTGCCACTCTCCTCCTTACCACAAATGATGATGCTGTTCGAAACATCTTTTCTTCAAACACTCCTAAAGAATTTCAGATCACATCTCTCCTCATTTTCTTTGCACTCTACTGCATTTTAGGACTATTTACCTTTGGAATTGCTGTACCTTCAGGACTCTTCCTTCCAATCATCCTTATGGGCTCAGCATATGGCCGCCTGCTCGGCATTGCAATGGGATCTTACACTAACATTGATCAGGGGCTCTATGCTGTTCTTGGTGCAGCTTCTCTCATGGCTGGCTCAATGAGGATGACAGTTTCGCTCTGTGTAATTTTCCTCGAGCTCACCAACAACCTCCTTTTACTTCCCATAACCATGCTAGTCCTACTGATAGCCAAAACTGTAGGAGACAGCTTCAACCCAAGCATCTACGAGATTATCCTGGAACTAAAAGGCCTGCCTTTCTTAGAAGCAAACCCCGAGCCATGGATGAGAAATATAACAGTTGGTGAACTTGTTGATGCCAAACCACCAGTTGTTACACTTTCTGGAGTAGCAAAGGTGTCGAGGATTGTAGATGTCCTCAAAAATACGACTCACAATGCCTTCCCAGTCGTCGATAATGGGGTGGGGGAAACAGAATTGCATGGGTTGATACTAAGAGCTCACCTGATCAAAGTTCTGAAGAAGAAGTGGTTCCTGCAAGAGAAAAGGAGAACAGAGGAGTGGGAAGTACGAGAAAAATTCGACTGGGTTGAGCTGGCAGAAAGGGAGGGAAAGGTAGAGGAAGTAGTTATTTCAAGAGATGAAATGGAGATGTACGTTGATTTGCATCCTCTCACTAATACAACACCTTACACGGCTGTGGAGAGCATGTCAGTGGCAAAAGCAATGGTGCTCTTCAGGCAAGTGGGCCTCCGCCATATGCTTGTAGTTCCCAAATATCAAGCTGCTGGGGTAAGTTAAAACCAAAGACAACACCTTCATCTTACCAAGCAGATTACATTCATCACCACTAAGACAACTTGAAATATCCGGGAAATGTAAGATCATTCCAGTTTGACTCACTCCATGTGATTATATTTATCATTTGTAGGTTCCTCCGGTGGTCGGAATCCTGACCAGGCAAGATCTGAGGGCACACAACATCTTGACTGCCTTCCCTCACCTGGCAAGATCCAAAAGCAGATAAAAGCTCTACTAAGTTTTGTCACTGTATTTTTTAGATTGGCGACTTATTTAGAGCCCCTGCTTGAGTATACAATTTTTTAATCAAGTACCTTGAGAGATTTGATGAGATTAAAAACTTAATGAAGAACATTGTTCACTTTTTATTATTTTTACCTCGGTAACCTGCTACATTTGTTAATCCCTTCCCACAATAAGAATACAACGAAGTGGTCTATGGCAAAATTTCGTTTGTAGCCCATCCCCCAGATGTTTCTTATTACGTGTATATACACTCGGATTTCTTTTCTACTTCTTCGTGCAGCGTAGCCGGATTCTTGGACAGAACCTCTTGAGACCTTCTAATAAATGACTTGATGAGAAGTCCTTTAGAGCGCTTTTTCTTCTTTCCTGATTTCTTCTTGAGGTGTGCTCGTTGCCCTCTCTTTAAGACAGCTAGGACTTCAATGCTGCAACCATAGTCCAAATTCACTTTTAACTATGGGTACTTATCATTCACCTTCTCAAGGATGAATTACAAATGCATTCGAGATTATAGCATCAGATTCAGGGCACTATTCTATCCTACCATAATACTAAGTGTTACACTCCTCTTGGACAATTAAAGAATTCCAAGTACTATTTCCTTCCTAGTAAAAACTGTTGACCTGAAAAGACACTTGCAGATGCCTTGATCATTTTTTTTCTTTGAAAAATTTGTATGCCTTGACCAAATTTGCGTTCAATATTTCTTGTTTCTTCTCTAGTTGCTACCTCAGCTACAGCGCCAACTATTCTCTAGACTCTGAGGAGAGTCTGCAACTATTATAGACTTCCACTAAGAAATAATGGCACCAAATGCAGTCATAGTATCATACCAAGAATAGTATAACAAATAATTTCATACTAACAAGTCCCCTGAAATAGCATTAGATAAGTGAAAGCAAAGGAAGAGCACATATCATAGTTAGATCAAAAAATGTCATGGTGTAAAAGGACCATACCTTTGGGTACCAGGAAAGAAGTTAAAACCATGAGCCTTTTCTAGATGCCATCTCTTGCTAGACAACAATGACTTGCAGTCCTGTGTACGATGGGACCAGTTAGCAAAATAAAGAAAAGGAAAAGTAGTCTACATACTTCATGACATTTCTATAGCAGCAATTACATGCAAAAAGTACCTGCTTGAAACTTTCCCATCCACAGCTTATATAGATGAGTGTTTGGGGTAGAGACTGAGGATCCCCCAAATTTGTTTTGGTTCCTACTTCAACTGAAGCTTCCCTTGCACGTAAAATCCATGGTCTCTTCTCATCTTTGAGTTTTTGGTGAGAACTGTAATTGGTTTTATGATTTCTTATAGACATGATTACAAGAAGCAAACTTGATTGAAATAACTGCAGTGTTAAACTGACAAACATATTACGGCAGAAATAGTCTACCCGTTAGGTGATGATTTCTGATCTTTCTTGTCTGTTGATATGGTCTGTAATGCATCAAGAAGACGTGCATCTAATCCTTTTCTAGGTGGATCAACAACAATAACATCTGATCCCATGAGCCATGAAAAAGGTTCCTATGGAACATCATGGAGAATAAATCATCAGCTTTGAACCATTTGAAAGCAGGACTATAATGCACATTTTGAGAAAACCTGGAACCAAAGTTAGATACTAACATCTGAAGCATCTGCATGATGCCAGCTGATGTTTCTTTCTACAACATTTGGAAAGCGTGCAACTGTTTTCTCAAAAGATAACTTTGACTCTTTATTAACTTCGACACATTTGACAGATCTGTAAAGCGATTAGAACAATATTCAATTGAATTTCTTTTGTATCAAATGAAAATTAAGATCTTAGGGACTTTAAAACTTGCACAGATCTTGCCTGCATTTTCTAGTGGCAGCCAATGACAATCCAATCACACCAGCTCCTGCATACAAGTCAGCAACTGATGCTCCATTAGGAACATACTTTTGTAACTTCCGCAGCAAGGCATTGAAAGCCTGAATTTTACAGAATAAAAGAAGGAAATTAGATAATTGAAGTCAGGCTCACAAAACATTTACCAGATAACATGCGGATCAGGACAGATGGATAAGGAAGTGAAGCTGTCAACATACGTGTTTGCAATTGCTTCATATTTTTATGGGAATTGATAAGAAGTTCATCAGGAAGGTAAACTCTGAAGAAGGCATAGTTAAGGTATGATTGTTTAAAAAACAAAATCTTCCTTTTTTTTTTTGGTTTTGATTACAGACAAAAAAGGATGACAAATAATTTATGTCATTACCTGTGTGTTTGCTTGTCCAAAACTGGATGGAGCCAAGGATATGTCAATTCCTCCAATGTGTTCCCAAAAGTCTCTTTCACCCAAGAGATGCCTCCACCTATTCCCGAATATAATCTGCAATAATGACAATAACTTCTATATGAGGGAGGTTTTGAAAAGACGAGGTGATATTTTTTCAATTCTTAAATATCATTCCACCTCTAATGCTATACCTTTGGAAACATTTTTCATGAAGAATACAGTTGTCTTACTTTTAACTGTCATTTAACTCATCAGTCTTTACAGCCCAACAAAGAAACAAGCTTAGAACAGTTATCCATAGACACGTAACATACAAAACAGGTAATATTACTCTATGCTCCATCATTTTTGATCTCTAAGCACTTCTCTTCAGGAAAGTTGTGACTCACGTTGTTAGTTGATGTTTGAAAGTTAGCCCACACAGAATGAATTAAATGGACAGTACTCCTGGATCCTGCATTTCTCCACAAGAACTGCATAATGTTTATTTGATAAATACACTAGCATACGTGTTATACACAAATCACAAATAACAGACACATAGGATCTCACATTAGCCAAGGCATCTAGTTTTTCATAGTTAGGAGACCTTTCATTTCTTGAATTCCAAACTAGGGCAACCTGCACTTTACCTGTGAGAAGATATGGAATCAAGTTAAATACTGAAAAAAAAATTACAAACAATTTCCAAAAACCAAAACCTTTCAAATTTCCATTGCAACAGAAGCAAGTTCAGGATGTAACCATTTTTATATCTGTCAGAGGCAGGAAGTGACGTGTTGTAAATTGTGACAGCCATCTGGAAGGCAACACATACAAGTTGTCTCAAACACAAGAACCACAAGCTACCATGATTCTACATTAACAATAGACCTCCACACATTTATTTCAGGTCAATTAGGTATGTTGATTTCATAATCACCTGAACATATCTCAAGTCACCAGTTCCCTCATCTTCATCATATGGGTCAATATGCAACTCAGTGATACCTAAAGATCAACCAATCAAACACCCAAACCAGTACACACTGATTAGGTACTCGCCCCCTAATGTGAGAAAATCGAAATTAGGGGGATTAACAGAGCAGCGGTATCAATTCACCTTGTCTCAACAGCTCAACCGCGGCATTAATACTTGGATGATGAGCTACAAAAACCGATACATGAACAAATAAGCTATGCAAAAGAAAAATAAAACACAAAGCAATTGCCTTAAGAGCCATTAAGAACCCAACAAAAGTACCAAATGATAGTAACTTAAAAATGGACCTTTACACTCAGGAATGTCCACTACATCATGAGTGCCCTCCTTGTACAGACCAATCAACGGCTGCACCGAGGAACCGCGAACAGCCAGTTTCGCTCTACACCTCCATCCCCACTGTACACCGAGAGCATAAAATAAAACAGCTCAACGTAGTAAAAAAAAGTAGGAAATAAAGACAACTTTCATGTATAATCAAACAGAAACCGGCATATAAATACCAATCTACAGCTATCGAAAGTGAAATCAGAAACTCCCACTCCTTCAAAGAAGTTCTCGACCTCCTCCAGAACAAGGGGACGGTGGAGATTCAACTCTTGGGTGCAACCAGAGCATCTAGTAACAAGAGAAGCAAACTTTCAACAGCTTTCAAACAATTCAACAATAGAAGAGAGAGGTCAAAAGGATTGTGTGAAAGTGTAAGAGCATACGATTGGAAATGAGGGCACTCAAGGACACAACTTTGCCTGGACGAGGGAGCTGCATTGAGGTTTACTAGTGGTGGAGCAGGAAGCTTAGGCCGCGAAGGATAGGTGCGAACGGGGGTGGAGGAGAGGCGGCAGGTCGTAAGCGGAGAGGAGGAGAAGAGGCAGAGAGGCATTTGGACTTCGGAGGAAATAGGCGGTGAAGTAAAGAAGGCGGGGAGAATGTAATGGATAATATCTCACCGGCGCCTGCAGTCTACATAAACATATCGCAAGAATTGCACTTTCAACCGTATATGGCATCGGGGTTTTAGAATTTATACGGTAAAATTAGATATTTTAAAAAACTGGATCGAAATAAAAAATTTACTTTAAAAATAATAAAATTTTAAAAATTCTATCATTATTAAAATGTTTTAATACCGGTTATAAATTAAATAAAATTAAAAATTTTAAAATATGATTAAAATAAGTATTTGTTACTCAACAAAGAATTTAAAGCTTAATTGAAAATTTTTGAAATATGATAGGAAAAGATTCTTGTCATCTAGTTAAAAATTTAAAGTTTAATTAAAAAAGAAACTGTTTCATTAAATAATTTATTTTAGTTTATAGAAATCAATTAATTAATAATTAATTTATTAACTTAAGCAATTTTTAATAATAAAAATTTTTAAAATAAATTAAACCGCAAATTTAAAAATCTTATCAATTCAAAATTTTTACAATGAAGCTAGTAAAATTGGTTTAATTTGTTAATCATTGAAAGCGTAAAAATTAAAAAAAATTCTTTCTTTTTCGTTTGCTTAAATAATTTTTACAAAAATTAAAATAAATGCTAATGAATATTAAAATGAAAAATTTTAACATAAATGTCATGATAAAAAAATACTTCCTCCTAAGCATATCCTATTTTAAATCGATATTATCGTATTGAAGAAAGATTAAATATTATACTTTTTTGTTCTTTTTTGTGTTTTTTTATTTTTAACACAAGGAGGAATTATGGAAATCACAAAATAGTTAGAATTTTCCTTAGCTAATTTTTATATTTTTATTAGAAATATTCAACAAGCATGAGATTTTCTTATATTAAAAATCCTACAAATTATCTATTAATAACCATCGGAACCAAATTAATTTGATGCAGCATGAACAAGAGCATGATATTTTAGATTTAATACTAGGCTGAGTGATGCCAATTCATTTTTTTCGATACTAAGAGATCAAAAAATTACTCAAAAAGAAACAATAACCAATGATGGAAAAATGATGTGTTAAATAATAAACCCAATCAGTGTCGAAAAAGCTAAATAATACTAAGGAGGATGGTTGGGTTGTCTAACTTCTCAAAATAATACCGATTATTCAAACTTTTTGTTGTAGTCATAGAATTAGGTTGAATTTTTAAAGAACTGAATACTAGTTTCTTAATTTCAAGTAATAAAATTAAATAGGTGGGTGGTTTTGATTAAATATATGATGAACTGAAATTATACAAAAACAAAATAAATCAACTGAATTTAAATAAGATAAAGTCAAGATTGCTAAACTTCGATTCAATAGAAATATCTCATCTATTGTAACATTGATCATTGAATCAAAAAGAATATTTTCATTATTTAAGCTGTTAGCCTGAAACACATTAGGATAGTTGTAATAAGTTTCAAATTTTCTTAAATTAATTGGTTCAAACCCAGCATCCAAACCAAAATTTATCATCTATTTACTAAGTGTAATAACATTCCATATCAAATAAATGATAGCAATAAGCTTCGTGAAAAAGACTAAACCTAAATTAAATAATCGAGATAGTTACAATTCTCTAACTTAACTTTTTTGTCTATGATAAGTTAAATATGAAAATTTATAAATAACATATTTGCTACTTATACCAACCCTTCATAACAATTACGAATCACTTAATTCCTAGATAGTGATAGAATAATCAATATTAAATTAAATTGTCAAATTAATCGAATATCAATCATTAATGAAATATAGAAACTCAAAATAAGAAATACTTGAATTAAAATGTTAATAAAATTTTGAAACACAAAACCTCACAAGATCACAATTAGAGTATTGAATCCTCTTGAATCAGAACGATTAGTTTAGCCACAAATGGCTTTTGCTCCAATAACAAAAATAGAAGAAAGACTAAGAATTGCTAAAAACGTAAAAAGAGATAGAGAACCTCTTTCTATTGTGAGAAACGTCCCTTTTCTAAGATTTTCTGATATAATCCTAATCTAACTCTAACTTGTAAAGATGTTTATCTAAAACGAATTCAAAATCATACTCCTTTATGATAAGGACAAGGTGAAGTCTTCCTGTCGAATTTCAACTCTTCAAGTGATCAACCTTATCTACTATATTAATCTTTTCAATTTATCAAAAATTTATTATTATCATCAATAGAGTCCCAATACAATGTAATGTCCACTTTTTATCTCCTAAAACAAAATAAACATTAATTTCCATATTTTAGCACCAAAATAAATATAAAACAAAGAAGATAATATCAAATAATATGTCAAGATAAAATCTTATCAAATTCCCCCACATCGGACTTTTGCTTATCCTTAAGTATAATCAATTCAATATGTAACATCCCACCCTCAATTGGAAGGGTAGAATAGTAAATTGGCTTAGGATGTGCTAAATTGGGACGGGTTAGGAGTATTGAATTATATCTCGACATGACCATACATCATATAGCCTCTATAAATGATGATTGTTTTGTACATGCACATGGTATACATGCATTCATGACATTTCTCGGCATAGGTTTCTGCTTGTGATCTTTTGTGAAATTTGTGTGATAATTATGTTTGAAAAATAAAATTTAAGTGCTCTATGTATGTTTTATATTTTTAGGGATTTGTGGGAATTTTTCGGGGTACTTGCCCGGACCGGAAAATTTTCCAACTGGCTGACTGAGTGGGTTTCTGTTACCGAAAAGGACTGTCTAATGGCATTGGGAATTTAGGTACATGATTTTAGGA
>JANIJH010000008.1:11299390-11325092 GCA_024520975.1 Erythroxylum areolatum
TCAGTGATATGCAGTAAAAATCCTAACCCGTCCCAAATTTACCAAATTGACCTTCCTATCAGTAACGGGATGTTACAAATGGCTTGTCTTAATCATGTAGATCTCCTTATTGGAACCTAAGCAGTGTCTAGTCCTGGTAGTTGATTATGGACATCATCTTCTTTAGATTTTTCATTTGATTGAATTTGAATGGGAGTATCATCATTAGCTACGTTCGACTAGCAATTTTCAACGTGATCTCCAAATTGTCTTAGCGTTGTTTTTTGAGAAATTAACTCTAAGTCCATCAAGTCACCATCAGTTCTTGGAACATCCTTTTTCACTTTGCCAAAATCTTCAATGATTTGATTTTCGACAAATTTAGCATCAATGCATCGAATCAACTTCTTCTATACTGAATCATAAAACAGATAACCAAATTGATCTTCTCCATAACCAATAAATATACACTGATGAGTCTTGATGTCAAGCTTGGATCTCCCATATTTAAGAATATGGACATAAACTTTGCAACCAAATACCTTTAGATGATTATAGGAAAGATCCTTTCTTAACCATACTTTCTCTGGAACATCAGACTATAAAGGGATGCATGGTGAACAATTTAATACATGAATTGTTGTGAATAGAGCCTTACCCCAAAACGTCTTAGGTAATTTTGCATGTGAAAGTAGGCATCTAACTCTCTCCATCAAAGTCATGTTCATCCTCTTAACAAAACCATTCAACTGCGCTGTCTTAGGAGGAGTAGTCTGATGTCGAATACCATGCTCTTTGCAATAGACGTCAAATGGTCCAGTGTACTCTTCACCATTGTTTGTTCGAATGCATTTTAACTTCTTCCTAATTTGTCTTCCAATTGAGGCATGGAATTGCTTGAAAACATCTAACACTTTATCTTTAGTCTTTAAGGTGTATACCCACGTCTTCCTAGAATGTTCATCAATGAAAGTCACAAAGTATTAAGCACTACTTTACGACTTTGGCATTGACCCACATAGATCTGAGTGTACCAATTCTAACATATTCTTCATTCTAGAAGGAGGGAAACTTTTAAAAACAACTCTATTTTGTTTTCGTACAAAATAATCAGCACATTTCTTTAAATGTGCCCGGTCAACTCCAAATAATGCATTCTTTTTCACGAACTGAGTCATCCCCTTCTCGCTCATATGACTGAGTCTCCTGTGCCCCAATTCAATTGCATCATCTCTGTCCACTAGATTCACAATATCATTGGAGACCTTTACCTATATTGCATACAACTTTGAACACTTCTTACCTTTGGCGATTACCAAGGAACCTTTAGTAAGTTTCCATTTGTCATCTTTAAAAGTGCTACAAAAACCTTTATCGTCAAGTATGCCAATTGAGATTAGATTTAGGCAAAGATCACGAACATGTCTAAAATCTTTCAAAGGCAGTCTCATGCCATTGTCTGTCTCTAAGTAAATATCACCTTTTTCAATGATTCTAACCAAACCGTTATCTCCTTGTGTATATGATGAGAAGATTTCTTTATGTGATGTGGTATGAATAGTGACACCACTGTCACTATTCCAGTTGAACTCACACGATGCATTATTCACATCGTTAGCATATGAGGCGATGTGAAAGTCATCAATGGTGGTAGTCGTCGATATGTGTTCATCATCGCTACTATCATCTTTCTTGACTTCTTTACCTTTCTTCTTACAGTGACGGCACTCAACATTTGCATATTTATTTGATCTTCCTTTGTTCTTATCTTTAAAATTTGGAACTTTAGATTTGCTCCTCCCTCTAGAACTTGTGACCAGAACTTCTAACTTTGTAAAAGAAGCCAAACTCTATGATCTCAATCTCATCTCTTCATTCAGAATTCCACTTTTTACATATTTCATGTTAATAATACCATCAACTGTATAACTTGTGATTGAAGACTTTGGCAAGTAGGTAAGCACAAAAAGGACAAGCACTTCTTTATTGAACTTTGTGCCCATTCCTAATAATTGATCCACAATATCCTGAAATTCATTCAAGTGATTTGTCATTGATGCACTTTCTTGATATTTTATCTGTACTAATTTTGTTAGGTAAAATAATTTATTGTTACTAATTTTTTAGGCATACAACTCCTCGAGCTTCTTCCACAAGATCCATGCGTGAGGCTCGTTGCAGATATGGTTATATACATTATCTTCAACAAATTGCCGAATAAACTACATACATGCTCATGGTCAAATGCCCATTCCTCATCTGATTTATTTTCAGTTTTTGTTGTGGTAAACACCGATAAATGCATTTTGTGACAAACAGAACATCTTTCATCTTGTTCTTCCATTTGTGGTAGTTGAAGCCATTTAGACTAATCGTCTTGTTTATTTTTCCTTCATCTTCGATGAGAAATGCTTTAACGCAGAATTGAACTTAACTCTGATACTACTTGTTGGGAAAAACTATGAATTAAATCCCATATGTACAATAAGCAAGAAAATAATATGTAGAAATTTAATGTGGTTTATCCTCTAATTTGGGTTATATCCATGAGTCAAACTCCGAATAAATCTTCTACTAATAAAAATAACAGGTATAGAAAGTGAAAAATGATACAACAAAAAAGTGATACTCTCACAAAAGGTGTTTCCCAAATTTACTATCCCTAGGATAATATCCTGACTATTTTGTCACTTACCCTTTTTAGAAAAAAGTTTCTTAAAAATACCCCAAAAATTACTCTCTTACATAAAATGGCTCTCCAAAATTCACTCTTGAACTCACCACACATCTTATGCATGTTTGATATGCATATGTATGTTAAGAGAGGAGGAAGGGAAAGTCTTTTATAGACCCTCCACTGTGTGATAGCTTGCTATGCAAGCTGCTGTGTAGCGACTAAAAACTTGCATAAAAGTTGTTGATAATCTTGCATGCAAGTTATTGTCAACTTGCTTTTTACTTCTTTTTTTAGTACATAAATCTTGAATGGTGGTACCATGTATGTTGATACCATCTTACCATTGTGATATCACTTGTTGGATCTAGGGAGCCCACTTTTATGGGATATCTTGATTATGGATCTAGTAATGGAACATACTCATGAGTTTTGACATCATACTTCAACCAAAAACCTTAAGGCATTAAGTTTATGGATTCTTTATACTTATATATCCTTTACTAGTTTCATCTATTTCTAATGTAGGATTTCTATTCATACTTGACATCCCAACAATCTCTCCCCTCAAGTGTGAACTTCCACATTGGGCTTAGGCTCCACCTTGAGCGAAAATCTTTTTCTGTCTTTTTCTTAACAACTCGAGTATATGGAATCACCAAGAACCCTTTTACTCTACTGGACTGGGCCTACTAGGAGTCTCCTTACTCTTCTTCGTGGGGAGGCAATGACGGGATCCGACTACCGTCTCCATACTCATCACTTACCGAACCATCAGCTTTGATACCACTTGTTAGATCTGGGAAACCCACTTTCATGGAAGATGTTCATCATGAATCTAGTGAGAGAATATGCTCATGAACTTTGACACCATACTTTAACTCAAAACTTTAAGACATTATATTTATGGGTCCTTGATACCACTTATTGGATCTGGAGAGCCCACTTGCATGGGAGATCTTTATTATGGATCTAGAGAGAGAATATAATAATGGACTTTAACATCATACTTTAACCCAAAATCTTAAAACATTAAATTTATGGTCTTTTTGAATTATATGTCATTTACTAGTTCTATCTCTTTTCAAAGTAAGATTCCTACTCATATTTGACATCCAACATAACTAACCCCATGAGCGATGATAGTAGTATGATATAATCTTCGTGTAAACGACCATGTATTTCTGTAATAAGTTCAGTTATCTCGCAGACACATTGGTGCAGGATTTTTCTTGTATATCAGATAGGAGGATAAGGTACAATTCTGCTACGATAAGCTCATTGATATTGACTATTGAGCTAATCAAACATTTGATATTGTAATTAAAGAATTATTTTCTGGGCGATATATATCGGTTCTGATGAACAAAGCTTGTAAAAAATCAGTGCTGAAGCTTGAAGAAAGAAACTACTTGATTATACACAATATCTTTGGCATTTACCCCCATGATGAAGTCAGCATGAGCATAATCCTTAATATATTGAATGGTGAGCTTGTCAACGTGATGGAACTTAAGGTTGTCAAGCAAAAGCTGGACGTCTCGAGCATCAGAAAGCGCGTCGGCCCCTCCATAGCTGATAAATATTGGAAGGTCATGCGGGATATTTGACAGGTTATAAACTGGTGGTTGAGCTTCTCCATAATGCATTAAGTTGTAGTCTGCAGTTCCATAGTTGTATTTTGCTACGACCCCATCTCGAACAGCTGAAAGTTCATAATGCAAATCATCTCTTCACCCTCAGCTAGTGGTTTTGCAGCGAAAGCAATGCTTGACATGAAAGCAACGTATAAAGTAAACTTGGCATGGTGAGATACTTACTTTGAGCCAAGTGCACCATATTCTTGGTCGATGTCGACTGGGGCTCATTTTTGAGAAATAAATCAACCGTGGAAGCATTCAGACAACAGTTCTTACCTTTAATTGGCAGAAGTGCATACAGTAAGTACAAATGGTTTGCCCAGAAACTTATCTCTTCAAATTGCAGTAAGAAGTTGTTGGCTTGTTGATTAAGAAATCAAACACCAAACTAACTCACTACAGCAGTTAAAGTGTTAAACAAATATTTATACCAGTAATAGCAGACAACAAATCATAGCAGTCAACTCCAGGATAAGCACATAGCGCTTTAAGAAACTGAGATACTTGCTTCCTGCCAAAAATTAGAGACGAGAAAATTAAGAAAAAATGAATCCAGGAAAGATTTTATGTAGGAAACATAAATTCTTTTTTTCCGTATATAGATTTTCCTTCTAGCATCAGATACTAAGTTTTTCCCTCCTTACCCTTTGGGATTAAACTCTGCAAGACCGAACAAGGTAGTAATCTGTAGGCAGCAGACAGATTTTTAATGCTTGCATACGGTATGCAAGTGAATAGGGGAAAGAACAAAATTAAGAATGCATTGCCCTTGCTCACCTCACCAACAAAGGCTCTAGCAGCAACATCACCAAGTGCAGTGGTCATGTGGCTCAAGTACGCTATGGGACTCAACAAGGCAGCTGATTTCAGCTTGTCCACTAGTAGCCCTTCTGAGAAGGATGCCAAAGCTATCAAGGTTCCCTGCCGAAATCCAGTAACAAAATCAAGAACAGATCATTTGATAATTTGATTGAATGATTTGCACCCAACAAATTTAGAACATCTCTAGCAGATAAGTAACAGAACTAATGATTAAACTACTACAGGTTCATCTTTTAACACCCGAAGAAAAACTAGTATGTTGTGGAGTACTAACGAAATTGAAGGAGAATATGGGTACTAAGGCATTAGGGGAGGATCTTACCAGGGAGTGGCCGACATAATGCATCTTCTGCCCCGTTTGATCGTAAATATAGTCAAAAACAGCGGGCAGCTCAATGATAACCAGTTCATCCCAGGACCAATTCCAGAAATCCTGTCAAAGCAATATGAGAAAAGGAATTGAACTCTGAGAACATAGCATAGTTAAAAGTTAAAACTGGGTGCAGTGCAGGAATAGTTCCATGATACTTCAGTTCAAAAGTTCACTCAACTACTTCCATTTCACTGGATTTTTCTATTACCCTCAAACTATGATAAAAATAGTTGCATTGTTTACTTTTATGATTATGCATGTCCTCTATACTCTCCAATTATCATAAAAGACCAATGAAACAAAACAAAGTGACTGTCCATAGAATTAGAGATTTTGCGAAAGAGAGAACCGCGTCACTGGGATCGAGGGAGGCGTGTCGCCTGCTAAATCTTGTTCCTCTAGTGTTAGCAATCCAAACATCAAATCCTTTATCAGCTAGTATCAGTGGCAGGTTTTGCTCTGGTGAATTCAGGAGCCATGTCATTCCATCCTGCATACACACACAATTCATTTGGTGACTAACGGGGACAGATAAACCATCACAATTCTATCAACTATAAATGACAAGAACAAACTTAAATACCCCGAAGAACAAAGAGACGAAAAATTAGGTTGCATCAAACTATAGATAATTTATAAATTTAAACTGACATTATTATTCTTAATTAATATTATTTTGATTAAAAATATTAATTTCTTCTAAAGAGATTGTTTAGCACTTCCCTAATATCCAAAAATAAAATTTAGAAAAATTTGTTATATCTTGGACGAATATAAGTGTCATTCTTGACTTTATATGCATGTTTATAATTTTTCTTCCAAAATTAACCTTTCATTTCTCTCTCATCTTAATTATACAGATCACAATTTTAAGACAATTTAATATACAATTTCTTTCACATCCTAATTTTATGGGAGTATTAATAAGGATATATCTATAATTTTATTAACTTTTTTAATAAGCATGTATTTTTTTTAAACGAATCTTATCGGAGGGAGTATAGTATATTTCTTATTTTTCTCTTTCACCAGCTAATGGAATTCTACGTTCCAGGATAGGCTATAATAGGCGGCTAGGCCGTAGCCGAACGTATAAAAATCAGCAGCCCATAAATGTAACTGGGCAAGTCTAAAAACTAAAAAGTCTTGCGGGATTCGATGAAATATATACAGCCCACGTTAAAATCAAGACAGAGAAATGGAGTGATGCATGGATTGCATGTGTCCAATAACCAGAAGATGCAATGGGAGGCTCTGTCCCCTGTCCCCTGAAACGGTGCTTGGTTTTGTGGACCATCAATAAGCCCATTCTTTACGTATCCCCCTGACAGAAAGTACCAACAAACTTCGACAATGACGAATGACGATTCCCCAACTTCACCTACGAATTTGATGTTAATTCCCTTTTGAGATTCTTATCCGTCAAGTTCAATTTTGATCAAGTTTTAAGCTTTTCAATGTAAAGAAAAACTATTCTTATAATAACGTATTGAATCTAGTTCATCACCTTTATAATAGACCAAGCTGTGGAGTGCATGGCACATGCTTGTTATTAGCTTCTTCATGCTTTTTTGGAGTTATCGAAAGTAACTTCGTTAGTGCCAAGTGCCAACTATAGAGTCCCTTATGCCATTTCCTCAACCTAAGAGTGAGTTCAATTTCAGATGTTCATTCTCGACTTCGTTGTTCTTCATCTTTTTCTTCTACTCCTTTTCTTATTCGTTTTCTACTCAGAATCTAGCTATACGAGCACAAAAACCAACTTGGCTTCTTTAAAAACATGTTCGCATATAAAGTTGTGCGAGCACTTACCACTAAATTAAACTCCATGCTGTAATAACACTGGCTGTCTGTTAGCAACATCGCCCCCAGCACGACCTTCTGGTATTCTTTGCATGTTAAGTATATACCCATCTTGAGTTTTTACCTGAAAGCACGAGCGTCCGCAACTATGTTAGTCCTGTATTCATACGGATAACCTTGATTGTTATGGAGCTGGCTGTACGTGCTAGGAAGCAATGAACTTTATGAAGGATATATATATAAGATTACAAATTGGATCTCTTGGCATTTGTACCCATGAATGATCACTGAAGAAGCGCATATCCCAACTATGGAAGGATCCAATACGACATCATTAGTCTTGAGACCTAAAGGACCACGGTTCAGGCCATATGCTTGACGGGACAGAGTCAGTAAGACCAGGAGGCAATAGCTAGAGCCAGCTGCTAGCAGAGACATGTCACTTGGAGTCATAGCTTTGCTTTTTGTGATTTGGTGGGTGAGAGTTTTGAGAATGACCCTGTCCTTTATATAAGAGAAGAAAAGGGAAAATACAGTATGGGGAAAGGAATTGTTCTAAAAAATCTTCTCGCCTGGGCTCAAATGCTCAACTGAATAGCTCGGCTTAAAGTTGGGATCTTCAACACACTATAAGCAACGACAGGAGAATGGGCCTGCGGGACCCTGCTAGCCGTTTTTGTTCTTATCGTCAAGAAACCTGAAACCTGGTAATCATCATTCATCATGTATAATATCGACTCATTATCTGCTAATTGTGAAAGCTTGAAGATATTGTAAGCTCTGGGAATAGGTGGTCGAATCTGTAATCATCCTCAACAGGTTATAAGAGGCAATGTTTTGTTTTGCGTACAACAGCACTTGCGGGTCCATAAATTGATGTTTTACTTCATGTTGGGTGTTATTATTCTAAAAAAAGAAGAAGCTAAATCTAGAGACCTGTCTAGATTGAGCAGAATGTGGGACTGCCTTTAGCTTCTCATTCTTGCTTTCTTGTACGCTTTATGCTATCTATCCCTTTCCCATTTCTGTTGGATTGTTTTGGTTGCTAACAATCCAATGGTTACTAGACAAATCAGTGATTGGTGCAAATGAGATGGGAAAATGAGTATGCACAGTATGGGAAAAAGTAGAATTGGATTTGGCAAAATTTTGTTAGACTTTATTAGTTGCAGAAACAAACTTAGCCGTGCAAGGTCCCAATTGAGAATCATTTGAACAAAGATACCAAGGCAACTGCCAATGTGTCAAGCATGTGAGAGCAAACCGCATGCACACGCGCATCTACACTGGTTCTTTATGCCATACTCTTTTCTGCAAAGGCTACCATCGAAAGCTTTGCCATTTCTGCAATATGAAACATACCCCCATTAAATAATTGAACTTGTCATTTGATAGAAGGAATGGGATTTCAGGGATTGATGGAAACAGATCATGTGCGGATAACAATTCTGGTGGCTTCCCCATAATTTCATTCTGAGTGGTGCTTTGACTATGTTGTGGCGTTCACACTGCTGCACCATTGGTTTCTGCAGAATATCTAGTGTGGACCAAAATTTGACCATGGTTCTAGTTATAGAAATGCCTATGGTCCATATTTGCCTGTCTGTCAACTGTTTCCACTAAATATTGATATTATAAAAACTGTATGAGTTACAAATATCACGGATTTCTTGGAGGAATGTAGAAAAAGAATAAAAAATGGAAAACTACCAGCAGAATTACACGAACTTTTTGATGATTATGCTAAGATTCACATGTCCGTTATTCCCAACTTCACTATAAGCTTTTGAGATTAAAAAATCAAAATGTTATTGCCAAGCTTTTTGTGGCGCCAGGGATAGTCAAATGGGTCTAGGCTTTTCGTTCGTCTGAGCTTCAGCCTGCCCAAATGCTTGAGGGAAGCTACTTAGCGTAAAGTTGGGAACTTCATCATTGCAGTGACCATTTCGCAGACGACCCTTCAGTTAAAGCAGAAAGCGGCTGCAGAGAGAGGGCATTCGATCCTCATCTCCCCTGAACGTTCATGTTTTGTGTTATTATGCCTCCAACTGATAATTCAAACTATAAGACAATTGGTTGTCTGAAAGATGAGATCTTTAGGCTAAAAGGTTTTATGATTAACGGAAAAGCAGACAGGCATGTCAAAATATCAACTGGTCCCCTAATTCAGTGGTCCACAATGCACATCATACAAAATAATTAGTAATTTTTGTAGCTTCTGCAATAAAAAACTTGCAAGACAGATTATTGTGCAACAGGAAGGCATTTCAACATTGTTCTTGCTCTCCTTGAAAACCGTGGAGAAAAGTTCCTCGGGTATGGAATTTATGCGTAAATGATAAACAACAGAAACAACCTTTCTTCTCCACACAGCTGAGTTTAAGCGTAGTCATTACCTATACCTACAACAAACGGTGCCCTTAGTGCACTATTTGTCCAGCTTGCAAGGTATTTCAGTTCTGTGATTCACATAGCCGGATAATTGTGTTAGAACTAGACGCTCTACTATGAAGCATCTCTGTAAAAAGCTACCAATGTATGTAAAGGTAATGACGATCTGTTCTGATGTCATGTAGTAGACAGTGGAACATATAAGCCACCAAAATTTAATAAGCATCACATGCATGGTTTTAGTTTGCTGTAGAGCACCTCAAATTACCAGCCTGGAAACTAAAATATCTATCTCCACTTACAACAGAACTGCTGTAGAAAAGACTTATAGAGAATGATGATCACAATAGTACCTCCATTGCAAGTGCAGATTCGTCTCTCCTCACTTATTACAAGAAAGATATTAGGCGAATTTTCATCTAGGATTAATAAATTAAAAGCCTGACTAACTTTGGCACGTACCACCTTCTCTATAACTTTCTATACACGCCCTTAATCCATTATAGCGAAGTCGCATTGTACTTTACACATAAAGATTCTGGAGATTAGTTACATGTAACATATATGACCAAGTGGGTTCTACATTCGATCATGTTCCAACTGTCCGGTAGGCTTGCCAGGATCTATGTCTTACCATTTACGGCTACAGCTGGGCTCATCTTCTTTTTCCTCTCACTAAAACTTCGGCAAGAAATCAAGCTTGGGAGACAACACTCCACAGATTTTTGTGATTTGTCCTTCTCAAGCAGGGCGTGTCCATTCGGAGTTCTTTCACTGCTACAGACAGAATTTGAACCAGATATATAAGGCGTAGTATTTGCAGATTTAGGAAGTACGTCGAGTATGGTGGCCTCAACTCCTGTCTTCTCATTGGCAATGTTCTGGATGCCTGACGAACCTGCATCATCAATGGGTTCTTCTGTGGGACTCTCCTGGAAAAGTTCACATAGCCTCTTCTTTTTCCCTGCTGGGGATGGTTCAGGTACAAAACCAGGACTAGTCTCCTCCAAGGTTTTGTTGACTTTAGGTGTACCAACAGAGAACCTATGATGGACTGGAGTGTTGCCTCGAGATGGTGTAAAATCTGTATTGCGGGGGAAAAGAATCATGAAGAAATACAAGCTGAAATTCCTACTACCGAGTAGGTGCCATGACGCAATTGCAGGATTGCTAGCTTTACAGCAGAAAGAAATCTAACTGACAACGTCGCAAGCTATATTAAATTAATTATATTCTCCTGTATCTAAAGCTAAGTAATAGCATACTCCAGAGGGCTAAATCCTTGAGAGACACCGACAGTATAGTGTAATGTGTGGGAGTGATATCACTACAAGAAACAGACAAAGGTCCAAGCAATGGGTGCTAGAAATATTTAAACAAAATGCAGATATTGTTTCCTTACCACCATTGACACTGTAGAAATCATCTTCACAGTCGGAATCTAACCAGGGCCGGGAATCAAAAAAGGTTTCATCTTTACTACCTGCAAAGTAAGTAAAACCGATATCAACTTCAAATATTAAACAGATAAATAGAGCTAATTTATGGATACATCCATCACCTGCCAATGATTTTGTGCCTTAGAAAGCTAAAGTCACGGTAACAATATTAAACATTTGTAGCATAAATTCACAATAAGCATGGATCCATGAGCAACCAACTTTCTGCCAAAGACTATACTCTATTCAGACACAAGAACAGATACTTATTCTCAGTCTGTTAAAATCCGCACAACCTGTTTCATCCAAAATCACCACGGCATTCCTTAAATTCAGCTTCAAGAAACTATGTTAAACATATTACCTAGACCTCCATATTCCAATGGGCTGCTTAAGTCAATGGAAAACAGCTGTATTAATTAGCAAAATTTGAACTGGAGTGAGATAGTTGTTTCAATAAGGGGAAAACAACAGGTAAAATCTACAGTAAAGATGTCTTCTTTCAATTTTTCTTTTCACTGTTCGGCATCCCTCAGTTATCTGTAGAAACAGTAACAATTACTTACCAACTAAGGACCAAAAGGTCTTTATCCATTCCTAAAGGATAATTCACCATCAAGCACTTCCTGAATGACCAATGCCCCAGCTAAAGGAGCAAACCTTTCCAAGTCGGCATACTTGCCAAACGATAAGCCATACAAGCAAACCTTTCCAAGTCGGCATACTTGCCAAACGATAAGCCATACATCTTAATGATGCAAACAACTAGTAGGTATAATCCAAATCCAGATGGATTGTCCCATGGGAAATCAAGGATTCTAGAGTCAATAGAATGCTATGTCCAAACAAATGAATCAACCGTTCCATGCTCCTTTATGTTAACAGCGACTTGCGATGAACATAGAGTTCAAGATTCTAACAAAAGTTCAATACTTGCTTTCTTATAGGGAAACTGAAGTACTTCATTCACAAGTTTGATTTCAAGGGAGAAAAGTCTCTTTTTTCATATTATGATGGGACATAGGAACAACCTCATCTCCAATCATTTATGTTCTAATTTATTTGTTTATCTAAGATCACTCCAAATAAAAATGTTCTAAATATCCCCATGCTTCAAAAGGGTTGTACAGTCCAGTTCCATCACTTTCTCTTCATCAACTATATCGGAACGGAAGTGAAGAGGCTGGCTGAGGGAACTGGCGGCTATGAAGATATAGATGAAAAAGGTGAAAGAGATTGTGTGGAATGCACAAACAAAGAGGGTCAACGTTTCTCAAGATTGGGCCAGAAACGTAAGGCATGATATAGCACTTTAGAGGGAAAAAAGATCAAACAAGTATGTCAAACAATTAACAGAAACATTGCATCAGAAACTTGAACATATATTTCTAAGACGGAAGGAGCAGCCACCCTCGATCAAATAATTAAGAAAATCACAATAAAAACGAAAGATATAATTCTAAAAGTCCAATATCGATGCCAATTAATAGTATGAGATATTGATATCATCAAAAACATGGTCGTGCATAACGAAAATAACAGGACACGTACCCACCACCCACTGTAAATCATACACCGCGGGGAAAGCTTTAAGAAGATGATACGTTTATTAATATTGGACACTCGTGATATAAATAAAAAGCAAAGAGTTGAGCATAAGGCCAAGCAATAGCAGAGACTAGAACATACCAAAGTCATCAAAAGTCTTGTTGGAAAGGTCAACAGTTGCCGGTTTATCTTTGATGGGTGATTCTGGAATCACGAGCTTGTCCGTTTTGGAGCCAAAAGTTACTCTCATTTTCATGGTTGAATCAGAGGTACCCTTATGAACAGAAGCACAAGAACCCATGATCCCCCTGAGGCTATAACACCAAGAGCACCTCTCTGATCGTCGTCAGACACTGAAAAAGGACATGTTTTTTTGAACCTTTCACAAAGAGGTTAAGTTGAAGCAGAAGAAATCAGAGAAAGGGATTGAGACTGGTAAGAAGGGAGTTACTTTGGCGCTATTGTAAAAGCAGGAGAAAATGGGAGACGGCTTACAAGAAAGAACAGAGAGAAGAATAAAGAAGAAAGAGGACCAGCAGAGAGAGAAAGAGAGACAGATTGACCTTGAAAGGGAAGTTATGGAGCTGATGTGTGTATGTATGCCATTGGTATGGTATGGATTAATGGAACATGGTCTAAAGATTTGCCAAGAGACAGTCGGACCCACTGAATTGAGAAAGCTTTTGTTGAAATTGAGACTTGGAAAAAAGAATGGTAAAGGTTTCGACTTCATTCATTGCGAGTGGCTGCTGCTATTTTATTACCATGTGAATTGGTACTCATTTTGTATTTGTTTATTGAATGGCACAAATTGCTTATACGTCTAAGCATATCAGACACCACACAACAAGACAAGCTACCAACATACTACCTCAATCAAGCAGAATAAGATGGGATGTTCACATTCAATTTTAACATTCTGTCTCTAGCCAACTTCAGGGGCCTTAAGTCACCATGGACAATTATGAATCAATTTGACGTTTGAATTATTTATAAGAAATGATCTTTAGATCTAAATCAACCCGCCTTAGCATGGTTGTGGTATAGATATATAACTGATTCCACTTTTTCTACCAGTCAGGAATCTACAAATTTAAATCATGCTTTTGTAACATCCCCACATTTACACCTGTTTTCTGAATCCTTTTTCTCGTAACATCTCTATAGTTAAGTCATGCTTTCATTGCAACTTAATACGTTTAGAACTTGAGAGTTTCATGATATAACTCAGAAGAATGTTTATAAGGAGCTTTCCTTTATTTTGTGAGATTTGAATAACAAGACTGCGGTCAAGGGTCTAAAGCAGTGGTTGGCAATTTACTCAAATGTGTAATCATATTCCTAATCATCTTCGTGATTGGTATCTTTTATAAATATCCCCAAAGAATTAATAAACAAACAAAAGCAGATACTTTAGAGTAAACAATTGGAAGGTGGGTTGCATAGAGAGAAGCATAAACATGCATGTTCAGCATTTTCCACCAGCCTTGCTGCTATCTACCGTTCATGATCAGCCCAACAAGCTCGATGTTGTTTGTTATCTGTACCAGTCTTGTTCATCTGTGAATTCCAGCGTTTATGTCCTAGAAATTCTTTAACACTGTAGAGAAGCGATTCGAGAGAGTGACTTCTCTTTATTCTAAAGCGCTGATGCCTTTGGCTATCCGACAAGAATAGGATTTTACATTTGATGATCACATATTCTCAAGGCCTTCTGATGATGACTCTTCAGGCTATTAGCCTGGACATGCCAACTTTCATGAGCTTGAATTGCCTCATTCAGTGCCTTAAAATGTATACATGAATTGTACTGTAGGATTACCAATATTGTTCGCTAAGCAATTCTTCTTCCATTATGTCAACTGTAGAAGAAAAGGATCGCAAATTACGTGTCTATGCATGATGCCGCACCTGGTTGGCAAATTAACGACCATCGGCGAAGGTGTTGTCGTTTCAGTAACTTTCTCCCTAATGAGACAAGTGTGAGGATGTGGCTATGAGCTTAATTGAATTATAGCTCAAAAAGATGGAATTGAGAGAGAAAGAGAGAGAAAACATGGAAGCCAAGATTTGTCATTTGTGGGCATACTCATTAAAAATCGATTTAAAAGAGTTAAATGGTAATAATATACATATTCTTCTTTTTATTTTTTTTACAAAAAAAATATTTACGTGACTTAAATTTGTTATCTTATAATTACAAAAGAATAATTTTATTGATTATTTTGAAATTTCGTATTTAAAAATTTATTTTAATGTTTATAAAAAAGATTCTCATCTATCGATTTATACGATTTCAATTATGTTTAAGCATAATTTTATTTTCCTAAATTAATTAAAGTATTTTATAAAATTTAAAATATTTTAAATATCTATTGAACTAGTTAATAAGACTAGTATGTTACTAATTGTTAATTATGGAAGAAAGTCTGCATAAAAAGATTGTTTAGCACAAACATAGTAATTTTAATATATTCTTAATAGAATAAAGTGCTTTTTAATTAATTTTAAACAACAAAATATCTTAAAATAAATAAAAATTATTTATTTTTCCATAATTTATTGTACGACTTAAAAAGTTGGTTGGTGATAAGCAATTTAGTGTACAGGCACGCGTAAAGGAAACCAGCTATTTGATAGTAACGTGTATTTAAATAATTATAACTTTATAATAATTTTAAGGTTTAGTATTTCGTTTATAAATATTTTCATTATATGTTTATAACTTTATAATTATTTATTTATGAATAAATATTTTTAAAAAAATATTCATTAGAAAATTTTAAATAAATAAACTACAAATATATTAATATTAATAGCCGAGTAACATAATAAATTACAAATAAAGATAAACTAAATTAAAGCATACATACATGAAAATTAAAACACATGAGGAATGCATTGATAGAACACTTACAGGAAAAATATAATAATTTAGAGGATTATGCTATGTTTATTTTTAGTGACGATATTATTTTTTATTATCTTCGATGTAATGAATGTTTTGTGCTTTTTTTTAATGTTATAATGTTTTTGATTTATGAAATTTAATAAAATTTGATATTTGATAAAATTTAATTATATTGTCATTTACTATAATTAAATAATTTAAAACAATACAATATATTTCATACATTATTTCATTTAGTATTATCAAATAACAAATTATAGTTTAATTGAAATTTATTATTTATTATTTATTAACATAAAAATATATCAAATGAGAATATTGTGTGAAAAATAGAGTTATAGATTGAAGTGAAAAGTTATGTAACATCTCTAGAAAAAATTCTACTACGTTTTGAAGAAATAGGCTGGAGATACCCTAAAAAGGACCCTGAGGATCAGGTTACTTGTTATATACTCCCTCCTATCTAAAATAAGTGTCGTTTTAGAGAGATTTTAATTATTCAAAATAAGTATTGTTTACGATTTTCATGCATGTTTATAATTTTATTTTCAAAATTACCCTTGAATTTCTTTCACATCCTAATTATATAGATTATATTTTTAAGGCAATTCAACATGCAATTAATAAGGCTATATCAAATATTTCACTAACTTTCTTAATAAGTGTGCATCTCTCTAAAATGACACTTATTTTAAACAAGAGGAAGTAACATTTAAGAAAACCATTACTGCATGCATGCATGATATTTATGTGTACTTGACACGTTTTACTGCGGTAGCTCAGCCTTCTATTTCATAAGTCGCAAGAAATAGGGTATGAGGTAAGGCAGCGTATTCACAAATTCATTGTTTAACTAATTATCCGGGGACTTGTCAACCATTCCATGCAAATAAACCCTACAAGTGTCGAAGATGAAACGATGATGCAAGCGTAACGTCCTTTCTGTTTCATTCATTGTCAAAGTTGGCATTAGCCTCGGTTTCTACTGTCCATGGGGTTGGTGGATATCATTTTCAAGAGGTTCACTCTTTTCCATTTATATGGTGACACATTCGTAAGTGTACATGTCACAACCAAAAACAGAAAAAGATGAAAGGAGAAAATGAAGCCGCACACGACTGCTTTCTCATTTTGATGTTCAACTTCTGTAGATTTTGACAGCAAATCCCGTGGATAGCTTGTGATGGATAGAAATTAGTAGGTCAATGGGGCTAAATAATAATGAAAGAAAATTAATAAAGCTCCTTTATTTAATCGATTCAGCAAGTTTAATTATAAAAATTTTAAATTATTTAACTTTTTTGTTGGGTTTTAACTTTCCAATTCAATTTATTTTAATAAATTTTATTATTAAAAATTGATTAATCTATTAATTAATCAGCTAATTTTAGTAAATTAATAATTTTTTATAAACTAAAACAAATCAATTAATTTTATTTAACTAGTTATCGGTTTAACTTTTGATCCGATTTTTAAAATATTCACTTAAGGTGTAGTTGTTTGGGGGTAACGGGAAAAAATGTATTGATATAAAATGAAAACTCATATTTGGTATTAACCTTTCATTGAAAAGATAACACTTTCATTCCCCCATTTTCAGCAATATTCCATTTTTTAGGATTACTAAAAAAATGAAATTTATTGTTGTCAATACTCTATTTTTATTTCTCATTACATTCATTCCTATTCTCATCTTTATTACCCTATGTGAACCAAGCGCTCGCTCGATGTTTGAGCAATTCCAAAAGTTTGCAATTCATGTCCAAGGTGATGACTCACCTTATCACCTTATCTACAAAGTGTAGTGATTTCTTGTTATTATATGATTACCAAATGCTGAAAATTGACAAATGAAACTGGGGACATAGTTATAAACCCATTATGCAAAACTACAAGAGCCTAATAACAACAATTAACTGCAATAATGAGATTGTGGCGGTATGTATGAGTAGCACACAGAGTGGGGCTGTGGCTGTGATTGTCCTCCAAAACCTCCAAAAAGAGGAGACTTATGGTCATTTCTCAATGACAACAAACTTCAACTAATTAGGATCAAGAAATGAATTGGTTGTCTTTCACTAGCCTTGACCCTTTGTTTTTCTCCTTTCCAAAATTGAAATTAATTAAAAAATGAAGAAGGATAAACGTGGCAGACTTGTGGTACAAATGTCAGGCACCACGTCGTCGTATGATTGACCTTGATCGGATAAGACCCCTTCTGATTGGCCAGAGATTAGGCGTGGGCTCGTAGTAGGTGAGGAATATCTAACTATCAAGGACTAAAACCGACGTCGTTACAGGTTTCTAACAAAAGCAAAAACGAGAGTTCTAACGGGACATCCTCCTGGTTTTGGGCCGATCTGTCGGCTCGCTGTTCCTCGACCGCTCCGTTTCAATTCCCGGCAACCATGGGGGTGGTGCCCAAAATCGCACCGTCGATGCTGTCTTCGGATTTCGCCAACTTGGCTTCCGAAGCTCAACGGATGATCGGTTCTGGGGCTGACTGGCTTCACATGGACATCATGGTACATTTTTCTCTGTATCTATATTTGTTGTCTCTTTGCCTGTTTCTGTAGTGTAATTTATAAATTGACTCTTCAAAATGGTATTTTGATTTCATAGGATTGCTTGAATACCTTCTTAGATTGATGGCTCTTTGTCTAATTTTCTGCAGGACGGGTACGGTTAATGCTCTGTTTATATGTCATATGCTCTGCTCTTTGCGATAAGTTGTGGCCTGCGGGTTCTTTTTTCTTACCTTAAACATATTTCAGTTAACTTACGGTTTCTTTTGCTTAATGGGTACTTCGTTATAAAGTTGCCAACATTTTGTTGTCTTTTGATGGATCCAAGTTCAATTGTTTGATTGTCCACTTTGGCCAAGCTCTGCAACGATGTCGAGCAACTTAAATTTCATATAAAATTTGAGGAAAGAAATAGGATTCTGAAACTTCATTTCGGGCAGTATATGTAGTTAGCCAGTTTGGAGCTGTACTTTGGAAAACGGACAAACTAACTTGTAAGATGTGGATCGTCAGATACGTTTTTGGAAGAGTGAGAACCCCTTAGGGGAAAGGACTTGGAAATATATGAAGGACCCTGTCAATACAAAGAGTAGTTGGTTTTCATTGGAATAGGCAGATTTTATGCTAAATTCATGGTAACATGATTTTATTTGGTTTTACTTCTTACTGAGATAGTTCATTTTATGGAAGTAAGCTATCTTGTTTGGTCTTTCTATGCTTCATTCATTTCATAGGATTTTATTTGCTATTATTTCCCTCTAAGATAGTTCATTATGGATGTATGCTGTCTTACTAGGTCTTGTTGTTAAGATTTAAGTTACTTGCAATTTGAGGCTTAATATAAGCTTTGTTTCTCTTGCATTGAATGTCAAGCTGATGTTTTTGTACGTATGGCTGGATGATTTTTTTCTTATTTTTGCATTTTTCTAGGCACTTTGTCCCAAATCTAACCATTGGCGCACCAGTTATTGAGAGCTTGAGAAAACACACTGAGTAACATTTTTAAAGCTTTTCAATTTATGTTATCCTTTGAATGTTTCAAACTCTTAACAGGAATTCCTTGCAGGGCTTATCTTGATTGTCACCTTATGGTCACAAATCCTTTAGATTATGTTGAGCCTTTGGCTAAAGCTGGTGCTTCAGGATTTACATTTCATGTTGAGGCAGCCAAAGGTTGATTATCTACATTTTTCCCATTTCATGTTGCTGCCATTTCCTACCCCTTCTTGTTTACGTGAAACATCTTATGAGGCTTCTTGCAGATAATTGGAGGGAACTTGTCCAACAAATTAAGTCTAAGGGGATGAGGCCAGGTTTAGCGTTAAAGCCTGGGACCCCAATCGAAGAGGTCTATCCTCTGGTATGAAGTTGGCACTTCTTTCCTCACAGATGAACAAACATTGCATCTGAAGCAGAATATTTTATCAAGTTGCATGCTAATTTTGGTGCTAAGTAAAAGATAAATCAATTTCCCTGAGATATGTGATACTATTTTTAACATACAGGTTGAAGATGAAAATCCTGTTGAAATGGTGCTTGTGATGACTGTAGAACCTGGATTTGGTGGACAAAAATTCATGCCAGAAATGATGGATAAGGTTCCATATCCCTTCGATCTTCTTTTAATCCAATCTCTAAATTATTTGACTAAAATAACTTAATATACCTGTTACTAGGTAAGGGCATTGAGGAAGAAATATCCATTGCTTGATATAGAGGTGAGAATATCTCGTATCTTACAATCTAGAACTTAAATCTTGGTTACTTTTGTACCTGTTTCTTTGCTTGTCCACAATATTTGTGATTGATTTACTCCGTTAGTTGTGTGTATGGATGGATGTGGAGAGGTAGAATTGCTTTATTCTGTTATAAAACATCGTTTGAGTTTTTGAAGTATGTTTTAAATCACCCTAGGGATTTGATGATATATAGGCACCGTGTAGGACCTGATCTGGTGTATGGGTTTGTTAGTACACAATGTGCTAAATCTTTGACGACCATGTACATTCTATAAACATGGTGATCTTCTTTGGACTTTAGTAACCCATTCAAGGATTTTGTTTATCTGATATATTGCAGTTGAGATAATTGCATATTATTCTTTGTTTTCTCTCTGTTGAATACTATGTAGCATTTTGGTTACCTAGCTTTTTGTCCATGGCTCCATTTCATCTTTTCAACCTGTCTCTTGGTTCCATTTTCCCTATGCTGCATGTTCCTGAATATCTGGAAGGGGGAGGAAGTCTCTCTTTATGGCGATCTGTCTCTGGATCGTGCGTTTATACTTGCATGCAGTATCTGTTTACTGCATATGCATAATATGTCTTCATCCGTTTGATGCATTAGAGTGTTTGAGAAAATACACAAGTGTTAGTTTTTCCCCACATTATTGCTAATTGAATTGTGTTGAAATTTATTTGGTAGGTGGATGGTGGTTTAGGACCTTCGACAATTGACGTGGCAGCTTCAGCTGGAGCAAATTGCATCGTTGCTGGAAGTTCAGTGTTTGGAGCCCCTGATCCAATCCATGTGATCTCTCTCATGAGAAATAGTGTTGAGGCGGCACAAAAATGAAATCGTCACCAGACAAAGAGGAAACATACTTCATGGTTTAATTTTTACCATGTACGTGACAAATTTGCATTCTTTATGGTTTGTGGAATTTTGGGAACAAATAAGATTAAATATCACCGTTTACTTTATAAAGAACGGTGACAATTTGACATCCTAGATGCACTTATTGGAAGCTTAACTTTACCGATACCAATTCCTATGGAATCGGATTTCCTGTTTAATACTTATTTCTGTTACAAAGTGTGATGGGGATATAATCTTTGCATTTGTGAACAAGTTTGGCACAAATCATTTGAACATGCTCTAGCGATCAAGAAAATTCTGGCTGCCTGCTGGTCGGTAAGCCTCTTCATATATTATTGGGCTGTTTCCTGTGAGAACGTATTTCAGGTTTGCATTAACCATTTCCGCTTGCCATTTGCAGAACATTGTGGTTCGATTGATTCATATGTAGCTTGCTTAACACCTCTGCATTAGGAGTGCAATAGTTGAATGCTTCTTTAATTCCTTGTTACCGTACTTCTTTCCTTAAGCATAGGAAAGGCACCGAATTTCCACCTTTTTAGTTTCCCCCACTTTTGGCATGATACCCTCCGAGAACCATGTTTATCGTGCTCTTTGAATAGCCCACTGTCTTCCTCCGACAGGTGTGTTAAAAAGAGTATCTGGATCATCCATGGGTTTCCTATTCACTTGGAAACTTTATTGTTCTCCCATAAGAGTAAAATTTGGATGCGTAGATTCCATTTGCATGTGTATATGCAGTTTAACTATCTTAGTGCACGTGAGGGACAGTTTGGTGACATCCTCTGCTAACGAAACCTCCGTGTCGCAGCCAAGGCATGTTCTTCCACGCACTCAGTCGTGCGAAACTAAATTTGGTGTCTTTCCAATCTTAATGCCAACAGAAATTAGTGGCTTGCACGTGATAACACGTGCTTGCTGTAACCTTGTACTTTCACCCCTTGGTATTAGCGTCTTAAATTTGTCAACAGTTTGACAGAAAGTTAATCTTTTGAGATAATGCTTCTCTCAACGCTTGAACGGTCATTTCAAACACCTTTTGGTTTTGGGGTGTTAAAAAGACATCTTTCCCATACTTTCTTTAACAGTGAATCTGGGAATGATGATGGAAGGCATCTTGACCACTAACTAGATACCAGAGACTTGAAGAATTTCTAGTAGTTGGGCTCAGATGTGAGCAACTAATCGACTTGTAAAAGAAAACCAAAGCCTAATGGTCTCTTGCGTGACGGTGGTGCCTCTATATATAGCATGAAAAGGTCATTAAAAAAAACGAAATTACCAAAATTGGTCAACAGGGGGACGCTTGTACTGCTCTTGCCAGGTTCTGGACACTTATGAGGCCCCATAATTTTCTAAAGGCCCGTGTTATGCTGCGCTCTATGGGTGGTTCACTCATGTAAATCCAGATCTGTTTGTGAGCTGTTCTTCCAGATGCCATTGCAATGGATATTATGGCTTTTGAGAAAAAATGAAAACGATGCATGTTTGTTTATGCGATGATAATTCACGGTAGCCTATGCCTTTTCAAGCATATAGTGCTTTCAGCTCGAGTTATCCATGGCCAGGTTGACCTATCAATCCCTAGCCTTTCCTTATCTGCCTCAACTTTACCATGCATCGGCAACTCTTCATTGCTTATTTCATTTTATCTTCCTCTCATTCGATCAAGATGTCATCATTTCTATCAACACTGATATTGACAACATTGGCAGCACCAGTTTTCCTTCATTGTAATCCTTGGAATTGCATACCCGCATATCTAAAGAGATTTTTAGAGTTTCCTCACCAATGCATGAATTCAATATCTCGTCATAGTTCATGAAAAGTTAATCCCAAAAGATAGTCTCACATGTTTATGTCTGAAATTTCTTTATCGGAAGAGGCATTTTGGTCCTTTTAATCATGATAGGTGAGGATGAAAAAGTAGCATTTCTCATCCTTTCCTTCAAAAGCTCATTCTGATGTGATCTGGAAAGGAAACTGACACCAAGTTGAGCAAATTTGACGTAACCATGAATGTCTGCCATTATGTTTACGTGCTATGGTGTTCATGATACATATCATACGCTTAATTTTCTCCACTGTTTCTTTCCTTTTTTTTTTTTTTTGAGGTCCTTGTTTCTTCTATTATTAGAATTAGGACCTTAGCCCTACGAGCTTGCTAAACTTGATAAGATACGAATTTTCTAAATGTATGGACACCTCGATAGTACAAACAAGAGTTTCAATGTCTAAGTACATGTATGTGGCTGAAGTTTTGTGCGTATCATCGCCTATATAAGCAGGTTTGAAGCCCAAGAACATCCCATCTTCAGCAATTAGTAGTAATGGATATTATCACCGGCCATTGAAAACTTTGGGATAGATAGCCATCCCCGTTGGCTTATGTTGTGGAGCCCGAGGGAAAATACTTACCTAACAGCTGGAATCATTAGACCAAACTTATACAAATTCTTCGTCAACCCCAAGAGTCTTGTCTATGGGAAAACAATAACCTACTTTGGCACCAAGTTGTTATTGATCCAATATATTCACCCTGAGACTTAAAAGATTATTTATTTTAATAGGTCTACTTGTATAGAATTGAGTGGCAAATGGAAATGGCAGCTCTACTGAGTTTGTTCAATTTGATAGTTTTGGTCTTTTCAACCTGTTTACTCGTTCCTATACTTGGTGAGAATTCACTGAGCTGTGAAACTCAGTCCCCTGATGCTTGGGGCTACACTTGCAACGGTAATGGTTCGTTAGAAAGGTGCGAGACGTTTGCAGTTCTTCGCACTAATTCCTACTTCTCATCTCTATCCAATTTAAGCTTTTATTTGGGATTGAATCGATTGGAAATTGCTAGAGCAAATGGCTTCTCTGCTGACAAAGAGTTTCTGCTCAAAGATCAGCCTCTGTTGATACCAATTGACTGTAAATGCAGTGGTGGTATATTGCAGGCTGAAGTTACCAAAACTACCATAAAAGGAGAGAGCTTTCTTGAAATAGCTGAATCACTGGAGGGCCTGACAACTTGCAAAGCAATCCGGGCAAAGAACTTGGCAGTTTCACCATGGAATCTTGCTAATAAGGTACGATTGGTGGTACCGCTGCTATGTGCCTGTCCATCTTCATCTGAAGCTAATCCAGCAACAAGGTTCTTGCTTTCATACCCTGTGAGCCAAGGCGATACTATCTCCAAACTGGCCATTAATTTCAATACTACTACAGAAGCCATTATTAAGGCAAATAACAGATCGTCTACAACCTTTAAGCCTGAGAACCTTATACCTCATACGACTCTTTTGGTACCACTCAATGCTGAGCCTAACTTCGGTCCCTTTGCAAAACCAAGTCAACCCAGTTCGCGTTTTCCTGCTAGTACAATCCCGATAGTCGATCGACACAAGAAAAAGTCCAAGATGAGGATGATTGGAGTCTATATAGCTGTTAGTGGGGTTGTAGTCGGAGTAAGCATTGCCATTGCTGCAGCTTTCTTGGTGATTCAACTTAAGAAGAAGAAACAGCAAAGTTCACTCAAGGAAGGGGACTTGGAGCTGCAGCAGCTAAGTTTGAGTGTGAGGACCACAAGCGAAAAGAAAGTTTCTTTCGAAGGGTCCCAGGGTTCTCTCAATGAACAGATCGTTGACACCACACCAAGAAAACTGCTTGTGGAGATATACACAATAGAGGAGCTGAAAAAAGCAACTGACGACTTCGATTCGAGCAATCATATAGAGGGCTCTGTCTATCATGGTCGTCTCAATGGCAAGGACCTGGCAGTCAAACGCACCCGGAAAGAAACTATGTCAAAGATTGAGTTTAGTCTATTCAATAACTCAACTTGCCATCACCCCAAAATAGTTAGGTTGTTGGGCACATGCTCAAGTGAAAGTCCTGATTCATATTTGGTGTTTGAGTACGCCAAAAATGGATCTTTGAAGGACTGGCTTCATGGTGGGTTGGCCATAAAGAGCCACTTCATTGCCTCGTGCGATTGCTTCCTGACATGGACTCAAAGGCTTAAGACATGTCTTGATGTGGCGGCAGCCTTGCAGTATATGCACCACATAATGAAACCAAGTTACGTTCACAGAAACTTGAAGAGCAGGAATATTTTCCTGGACGAGGAGTTCAACGCAAAGATTGGAAATTTTGGAATGGAAAAATGCCTTGACGACGACACCAAGGGCCAAGAACACCATGAAACTAATCCCACCTATTGGAATCTTGGTTACTTGGCTCCTGAGTACGTACATCAAGGTAAAGTTTCTCCAAGCATGGATATATTTGCTTATGGGGTAGTTTTGCTGGAAGTCTTATCAGGAAGACCTAACAAGAGTGGAGAAGATAACGTTTTGCTGTCTGAGAAAATCAAGTCCATATTGCTGTCTGAAAATGCAGATGAGCTCAGGGAATGGATAGATACTGCACTGGGGGAAAATTATGCATTTGATGCAGCTATAACATTGGCCAATCTTGCACGAGCTTGTGTTGAGGTAGATCCTTCTTTGAGGCCAAGCTCAGGAGAAATAGTTGAGAAGTTAATGAGATTGGTGCAAGAATCAGCAGCAGAGGAGCACGCTGCTGTAGTCTGCGAAAGTTCTTCTAAGCCTCTAGTTATGTGACAAGTCTGTGAATAATCTGATTGAACGATATTCAAATTAGCTCCGTTTCTCTCGCTTATTTTTCTAGGTGTCCTATCGCCACTGGTTTTAGCTAGTTTCTTTGAGTACAGGAGTTCCTGTATATATGTACTATGGAAACCAATGAAACATAAACGCAGTTAATAACTATTCTTATCTTCCTCGGCGAAAAAGTAATAGAGCTCTTATCTCAAGTCGACAATCCAACCCTTAATCTCAGGCATCTCCAACCAAGACACCAAAACATTAAATTTGGTGTGTTACTATTTATTACACCAAATTTTTTGATGTTTCATAACATTGGTTTTTGGTGTGTTACTATTCATTGCACCAAAAGTACAAAAAGACAACTTTAGCCATGTACTTTT
>JANIJH010000008.1:11326564-11337968 GCA_024520975.1 Erythroxylum areolatum
GAACTTGTAAACCTAGCACATGCACTATATAAGGTATTATTCTATCATAACGAAGGTACGCAATCATAACCTAGCTTCTCTGCATTCAGCAGCCTCACCTTCACCAAAACATTGACTTGAGCGTCGGAGGGGCTAATCGGGACACAACCCCCGACTTGCCTTCTTTGTTTTGCAGGAATCTCACCGTCGGAATCACAGCAAGCAGCAGTCAACTCATGGACTCAAACGGCAACGTATAATTTCGCCAGAATCCGACAGAACCAATATCCATTTTCTTTTCTTTTTCCTCTATCCCATCTTTGTCTTACTCGGAACTTGAATATATACTTAATACTGTACGTGTCTTTTTTTTTTTAAGCAAGCAAATGCATTAAAAGAACGAGAAACTAAGAACAGAAGAAGCAACTAAACCCACCAGTAGGCTCTACGTGTCTTAAATGTTAGTGATCAGAAATTTTGTTGTTCGGTCTATTTAAACATAAAAACTTTAAATTATTTAATTTTTTGGTTCATTTTTTAAATTTTCGAATCTATGTACTTTTATAACTTTTATTTTTAAAATCTGATTAATTTTGTTAAATTATTAAGTTTTTATAAATTAAAATAAATCAATTAATTTTTATTTAATAATTTTTTTACAATTAAACTTTAAAATTTTGAGGATAATATCTTTGAATGATATTTTAAATTCTTTAATTTTATTCAATTTTTAATTCATTTTATGAAAATTAAACCTTTTAAATTTTAAACTTCTTATCTTACCCGTTTAGTTTCGGAAACTATTTAAATCACTAAATTTCATAATATTTGTAAAACAAGTCAACGACAGATTAGGTACCATTTTGATATAGTTGGCCGACCTTTTTATTGTCACTATAGCATCACCATTTTGTTTTCTTAATCAACGGATATGTTTAAGGATTTTTATTCTTTTGAATTTCCAACATAATGTATTTCGTAAATGTTAGAGGGTAAATCCTAAAACAACTTGTAAAGTTACTTCTTTGTAATCATAAGATTATAGGTTTAAGTTACGAAAACAACTATTTCTTTGTAATTATAAGATTACAGGTTTAAAATACGAAAATAGTCTTTTTTGTAAAAATACAAAAAAAAACTACATATATTATGACCCTTTCTAGACATCGGAAAAGCCGAAGCCTTGTGCATTAGATACCCACTTGAATTCTTAATAATTTCGCATTGTGAAATCCCAAGCAAGTGCAATGAATTCATCACTTGAAATTACAATGTAGTATGAAGAGATAGATGACTTTCCATTTGTGTATATTGATTATCTATTTATCTTTCAAAATTTTGGAAATTTTCATGCATGCATATAGAGACAGAATTTATCCCAAGTGGTTGATCTTCCACAAATAAATTTGCAGAAAAGAAAAGGGAAAGACAGATGAACCATCATTGGAAAAAACTCTACCATAAATGGGATTGGGAAGGCAAATCCATAAGATTTTTTTTTTATTGCAAACCAAATCATGGCGATGAACGAATGCATCTCTCAATATGCACAAGAAAATGAATGTCCTAACTCCTAACCAATAAATCAGAACATCATGACCTTAAACTCATCAAAATTGAGCACCCCATCCCCATCAAGATCGAACTGAGCTATCATATTCTTGCACTGATCAATACTTTTAGACACACCCATTCTACTCAACATCTTCTTCAAGCTCATGGGTGTTATACAATCACTTCCTTCCATTTCATACATCTTAAAAGCCTCCTTCAAATCCTTCACTTTATCTTCCTGTTCACCTCCTTCCACATACCTTATAAAATCTTCCAACCCCAGAAACCCATCTCCGTCCGAATCCGAATACTTCACCGCCGCCTCCGCCTCCGCCAACGACAGCTCTCGTCCGATGTCTGCAACACATCGTTGCAGCTCCAAAGGTGATATTTTTCCATCTCCATTCTCATCGAAGTGCTTGAACACTTGCTCGTACTGTTTCAACTTTTCCAACGTATGATTACACATCTATAATCTATTACGTAAAGTAGGCCAAAACAAACACACAACTAAAAAGATGAGCACCACTATACGTTAAAACTGATGATGTTTATGAACAAAAGAAAGAAGTTAAGAGAACAATGGAAATTGTATCAATTGCTATGGAAGGTGTATATATATAATAGCGAAAGAGCAACAGATCGGTATATACGTCACGGAACAGATAAGCCATCCATGGAGGTGACGCGTAACGTGACTAACCAGCTAATGAACACCAGAAGGTTCGGAAGTTCATGGTGGAATGTTCCCTGGAAGGTAAATGGAAGATGTAGCGTGGTTTCTGAAACCGCCGACTTTGTGGGCCGGGTTTTGATGACATGGCTCATGTCATTCTCATGCAGGGCGTGAGTCATGAGGCATACACGGGATGTGGTATTTGGTCGTGGTGCGGTTAATTTGTGTGATTGGCCTGGTAAAGTTAGGTTGTTGGTAGTTAATTAGGTGTTTGACAACATTAGGAAAAGAAAAACCGAGTTTTGCCACATAGTACAGAAGTTGACACAGACCAACCGCCAAAAACTCCTTATCCACTAGCACAAAAACGAGTCGCCTTTTGTTTCTTTTACAGAAATCAGGAATTGACTTCTTTTTCTGCTGGTACTTGAAAATTATGAAGATGCTTCTAAATTTTTCTCCAATACAAAGACGAATTTTGTTTCTTGTTGATGGTTTTGAGTTAGTGATAAGCTTAAATCTCATCTATATGAAAAGAAAATGTCAACAGAATATAATAAGATAAGATAAGCTTAAATCTCATCTATCTGAAAAGAAAATGTCAACAGAATTTAATAAGATAAAAGATTTTAAAAAAATTGCTTTCTTTTTTATATATATTATATTATTACTAACTTAACCCAATGTTATTGTCTCTGTTATTTTTACTGATGTGACTTGTTATGTGTTTCAAAAATTTATTAACTATTACTATGCGTCGGCTAAAATTAAAACAAAATAATAACACAATGATCTTGTTTGACAATTAGCTGATTACATTAGCTGTTAATTGATAGCTAATTATATCAGCTGATTGCTTTAGCTATTTGTCATTTGATGTTTGGTAAAATTAGCTGTTTAGTATTAATTGTTTATATGTAAAATGACTTATGAAGACATTACTTTAAAAAAAATTATAAGGGTATAAATATTATATATTTTAATATATATTCTTATAAGAATTTAGATTTTAGATATTAAATTTTAAAAAATTAAGCTTGTAACTCTAATAAAAAATATAGAACATATAATAATAATAATAATAATAATAATAATAATAATAATAATTCCTTATTTAGGTTATTATAACTTTGAATAAAACTTTAGATTTAATGTAAATCACTACTCTCATTCAGGGGTTTGTTTATGGCCTTAACAGGATCACTACCACCGCTTTTCGTCCCAACAGACTCAGAAGAAGGATACGCCTTTCTTGGCCCTTCCACATACAATTTTGACTAGTCAGCAGCGCAAACAACGATTGTTTTGATCTCAGCTTTGCCACGTCCCTCAAAACTCGTTGCAATCCCAATCCATGACTGTTAGCACCAAACCCATGTGAGAGAACACATCAACAACAACGAAAACATTCTACAATATTGACTTTCTTTTGTTTCGTTCCAATTTTTCTATTCACCTTGACGCCAGGAGGTGGGCTGAGAATGGAAATCCGTTTGCTGCTGCGGATTGAAGAGAAGCAAGTAACCTGAGGAACTCTAGCTGCTACCGCCATGATTTGTGTTGATCAAACTGCCGAAGAAGCTTTGATTACGGTAAACGATCTGGGATCCGAGCACTGAAAGTCTGAAACTAAGAAATTGCAAAACAAGAAAGCGAGAGACGAGAGATTACCCCAAAAACGAGAGTGATTTAGACGTAACGAGGCAAAAATTGGTATTCTGAATTTGGGGTAATCCCTTGATTACCCTAAACACTGCTGCAGAGCAGGTTCTCATTTTTTGCTGGTTGGGTTGAACCAATTAATCCAACCAGTCAACCACCGAATAAATTTAATAGCAGTTTAATAAAATCAAATAGATATTTGATTTTGGTCAATCATTTGACAATGTCTTTTAGCAGAAATGCAAACAAAAATTTGCACTAACGAGTAGGTTTAATTTTTCACCAGATAAAAGAAATTTTATATTGAAATAGTCTGTTAAATGAAAATTGTAATTCGTATCATAAACAAACTTAGAGTAAATTATAATAAAGATATAACTACAAAATTTATATTACATTTATGTTTTTTTCCTAAATTATTTTTGGTCATTAATAATCTATTAAGACTAAATATTAATAAATTATAAAACTACCATTAAGTTATATTTTTCTTTATTAAGGAAGTATTTAATCAAAACCTGAAGTTACTTAAATAAACGCACGAGTGCTTCTTGAAATGAAAATTCTATTTGAACATTACTTTTATATATATGAAAATTATCATTACGATAATTGTCTAAGTAATTCTTTAACTTGATATTTTTAAAGTTATCTTGTACAAAGTTTGTTATATTTTAATACATGTTCTAGTCAACGATAGCTATGTTGATAGTTATTAGATACAATATTAATTATATAGAGGTAGTTGAATATTCAATATATAATTCATTGTTTTAAAGTAATTAGAGATAATATTTTGTTATTTTTGATTAGTATTGATTCTAAAAAATCTTTGCTTAAGATAAAATTATACTTTATAAATAATTTATAAATGTTATTAATTGGATGGATTACTTTTTATTAAAAAAATTTAAATAATTATATCGAAAGGGAATAATTTGAAGCATAACGTTAGGAGAGTAGTTTTACTCTCCTGCAACGGGTGACACAAAACATGGTAAAACGACATCACATCAACGCTATACAGAATGCAGATCACTTAACGGGAATGACGGCTTATCAAAAGCCATGCGCAGAACACACCAAAACGTTGGAAAAGAGTTTTTCCTCACGAAAGGAGACTCTAGAGGCCTCCAAAATGGGGCTACGAGGAGTTGTTCATCGTCGACCTTAACGACCGAGGTAAGAATTCACAGCCCATATATGCTCATGCATTCTCTTTTTCTACTAGTCGTTGATTGATCTATTCAGGATTAAGGGCCATAGTAATCCTTCTATTTGTCACTGGTGGGAAGAAGAGGAGTCTTTGTCCGGGTCCAAACCATCAATTAGTAACAGTGGAAACTAATATGATTGATCTTAAATAAAATAGATATTATTTTTATAATAATAAAAGTATTGAATCATACGAAAAAATTATGATATAAAGGTTAGTAAAAATTATTTTAACATTCTTAAATATTTTAATCCATAGATATAAATTATTTAATTAAAGAATTAAAAATAAGTTAAAGAAGTTTAAGTTATCTAATATTAAATATAATTTACGGTTATAATTCATATTAATTGTCAACATATTTAAAAACTTAGCGAGTCACATATGAAAAACATATTAACAAAGAAAAGTATTTTAATCAAATTACACTTAATTGTAAAGTTCATAAAATTTTATAATTAAATATAAAATATTTAATGATAAAGATCAATGTCAGATATTACTTATTTTGAGCATAACTACTATTGAATGACAATTCTTTGTAATTTTAATTAAAGTTCAAAACCTATTTAATTTCAATTAAATTATTATAATGTCCAAAACCTATTATAAATAAGCTTAAGTAAGCTAACACTCATTCCTAACTCTTTTTGTAATAGTTACAGAGTTCTCTCAACATGCTATGTGGATATTATTAAAAATAGGATATTTATACAGTTACGGTGGTTGAGATGGATCGCTTTTAAAAATAGCTATAGAGATACTGCAAGAAAATTTTAAGTTTTAGAATAAGGTACGAATAAATATTCGTCTTTTATTATGATTTATATGTTAATCATTTTATAAAATTTAAGTGATCTTGACTTTTAAAAAATTATTTACAAAAAAGTTTTGTAATCTACTTCCTTAAAACTCAATCCTTATCAGCTCAATTCCCGCTTAAAAATGTCAAGCCTTTTCATTCATTTAATGCTTTTACATAGTTAAAAAAGGAAAGCATTTAATACTTCTCAAAAACCTTTTCATTCATTTAATGCTTTTAGATAATGTTTCGGTTAAAAAAAGAAAGTATTTAATGCTTCACAAAAGCCAAGCATTTAATGTTTCTCAAAAGCATCATAAGTTGCTTCTGCCAAATCTCCATACTTGATAAGTTCTCGACGAAGCCAAAGGTGTAGAGAGGGTCAAGCAGGTTTTTCCAATTGTAGGAACCATGCATTTCACGCCACTCCATTGATATATTTTCCTTCGGTGATGATATAGGAGTTGTGAGGCCTTCCTCATCGTTAACTTCTTGTGAAATTTTGAGAAGGAACTCTAGAGATTTGCGAGCACGACGGGCTTTTATCTTTGGTTAAGCAACTAGGTGTGTGTTGATATACAACTCCTTATAGACTTTGATTGTGGAGGAAAGACGTTTCACTGTTGGTGCACAGCTCAAGTACTGCATCTTCGTGTTTCTTCTAAATGCCCTTTTGATGGCTTACTAATCTACTTACTTACTTAAGTATTTTTGAATTATGAGAAGAAAATTTTTTAATTGAAAATTGTAGTTATATGCATCAATTATATGAAGCATAAAAATTGGTTTGCACAAGCATGCATATATATGAAGCTTAAAAATTTAAAAATTTCCACTTGTATTTTACCCAAAAATGTGAGATCAATAGGTTATAACAATTTCTTTGACAAGTTATTGTGCAAAATTGGTGACATAAGGGAATGCAATATAGTTCCCCCTTTTCCCTATATTTTCAATTGCCTTGTCATATCAATAGTTTCATATAAGAGAAGGTTTTTAGTATCAGAATTTAGCGCCTTTTATTTGTGGTCTATATATCCTATTATATAAGGGATCATAATCCTTTACAGAAAGGTTTTTTCTTTACAGACACATTAAAGTTCTTGATTAGAAGGAAAGAAGAGGTGTTGTTAGAGTGTGTTCTTTGTGGTAGGGGAATGAATTTCATTTTGCAAAAGATTAATTAGATCAGAATTTCATTTCTATCTCCATTTTTGTTATGTTCTGCCTTCTTTGTAAAACAAGTTTATGTTCTTTTTCTATTTTTTTTGTTTATGATTTTCATATAACTGCTAGAACTATTACTTTCTATTTCGTTTTTCATCTTGCTTCTAGGATTGTTAGTATAATAATGCTTTATAGAAGGTTCCTTCTTTGAAAAAAAGTTCAGAAGTTTTGGTTTAGAACAAAGGAATATGTGCTCTTGTAGTAGAGTGAATTTCATTTGGTAGAAGATTCATTCTAAGTGATGATGTTAGAAATATAGTTTGTATATCTATTGTGAAGATATTAGGTTGTTATATATGTTCTTGCTTTGCTATAACTACTGAAACTACCTCAGAAGATAATGGATCATGTGCAATCAACATAGAATTGTGCCTGTGGTTTCAAGGAGAAACCAATGTGGTATGAAGAGTGAAGATATGAAGTCCAATGGCAGAAATTCTTTTAATCTTAAAGAAAATCAGACTCCACTATTGAAGGAAAATGCATCAGGTAGTCAAATAGAAAGTACAGCTGCTACTGGTGCTTTAGGAGGTACAATGACAATCTTTATGCGAATTTAATAGATCTATATATGATGTCCTATTTGCATTAGTTTTGTTTTTACTTAAAGCACGTCCATTTTCGCTCACATTCAACTATTGTGTTACTTTTGTTAGGAGTTCAAGAAAATATTATCAGAAACTATTGTTTACCACCTTCCTCTTCAATTCATATACTTTCTTTTATGTTCAGAGGAAGTTGGTTGCTTAAACAAACGGCTCAAATCAAGGAAAAATTTGGAAGTAAATAGCCTTCCTACCAAGTTCACTTATCTAATTTTTCTTCTTTTCAATGACACTACATCAAAAAATTAAGATATAAATTATCTTATTGTAAAACCATTCATTGTTAAATTAATTAGATCTAAATAGGCATTCAGTAATCAATTATTGATTTTTGCTTTGCAGGATTCAATTATGGATGAATCACTAAGTAATATTCTTATTGATATTGCACCTCTGTCATCATTACCTACTGTGAACAAACAAGTATGTACATACCATTAATATTATGTATAATATGGATCACACATGAATTATTATTCTTATTCATTTAAATTTATGCTAGGATTCTATTCAATCAAAAGCACCACAACCAGTTTCTGCATCTGAAATTGTAAGATAATCTTTTGCTTTACAAAGTTGAATTTCTTGTTTGTTGAAAAAACAATAACCTAGTAACCTACAGAAAGTGCCAATATATCTGCTTCTCTTATAAGATACTTTTCATTATGCAGGATTCAAATCAATTTGAATTACTCAGCTACTTTTCAAAAAATATTCTTGATGGGTGTATTTCTCTATCTGCAATTGATAACAAAGTATGTATATCTATTTCTTCAATATATTCATGTATTGTGTATTCCACTTATTGAGTTTATTTAATGACAGGATGATACAGCTGCAATTTATGACACTGAAATAGACATTACTTATTCAGCTCAAATCACACCTTAGATTTCCAAAATGACAAGACCAATATCAGAAACTTTTGAGGATGATATGCCTTTATGTGATTTAATATCACGACAAATGTCTTCAACTAAGTTGATCACCAAAATCAAAAGAGAAAAGTTAACTTAACTATGAAATGTTCAAGAATGACCAATTTTTTGTCAGCTACTTTTTGTTTAGTAAACTATCTATCTATTTTGGGGCCTGCAAGTATTTTGCACTTGAATAGTAAACTATCTATCTATCTTTTGTACTTGTATAAATATGACTCTCATGTTTTGGGACTCATTTTGTTTGTAATATTCCTATTTTATCATAATCTTATTTTATGACATGCAATATGTAGATATATTATCTCCAATTTTTCCTTTCTTGCAACAGATATTGTAACATCCAAATACCCCTTGGGAGGATAGATGAGTGTCACACAAGACAGTACGACAATCCAAAATATTTTGCGAAAACATAGCATTCAAAATTTTCTATTAGAAGTAATTCAGAATAAAAATACATCATATTATACGCTGAACATAAAACAAACTTGTTTCAAACTGAAGATCAACCTGAAAATAGTTATTACAAAATTTACAGCAATTCAAAAGCAAAATACCGAAATATCCCTATGTCTCTAGGTTAATTCAAAATAAGAATCATCCCATTTGGAGCTCTACAAGTCAAGATATAAGCAAAATACCGAAGTATGTTCAGTAATATATTCCAATTCATACTATTCCAATAGATTCCCTCTTTTTGATTTAATCAATCTTTTCCAATCCAATTCAGAAGGCTAGCAATTTTTATGGAGAGGTAGAAAAATGTGTTAGGAATCTATTGGTTCAAGTCTCATGTTATTTGAAGGTCGGATGACAAAATTATGGTCAAAAGAAGCAAAGGTGTTCAGGGTGAGTCAACCCTTCGGTGAACTCCCAATCATGTCAGCAAAGTCACTGTCGTGGTTAAGCACGAGGGTGACTTCCAATATACCTAGCAAAGTCACCGTAGTGCTTTTTAAACCTCCAAGCACAGTCTATTTCTTCCTCTCATCTCACAATCGCAACATCCCAACTTTTTCAACAGCCATTTTTTCAGAAACTCAACTACAGATTTGAATCTTCTTCGTCTCTTCCATTTTTCTCCAAATTTCTCACTTCTAGCTTATTCAATGAACACATATAACACTTAAACTGATTCTTCTACTTTCATTTCATCTTATTATAACTCAACCATTTAAAAATTCAAGATTCAATAAAAAACATGAAAAGAAATCCAATCTCATTCACGCAACTTCCAAATTTCTGCATTTTCTATTTTCTGTCATTTTCAACAACACAAGTACTTTAGATCATTTCGTTATCACAACCTCACCAAAAGCTATATTCCATATCATTAAACTCATTAAAAACCATCTCTACCTATACTTAACAGATTCATGCATGTACAGTGAAAACAACTTATGTGTATTCCACACTATCACTGAAATGTTTCATACACAATTCATGCATGTATTCCTTTCTTAATCGTGAAACATCATCAAACTTATTCACAGTACCAGAAACTTAAAATTTCACTTACCTTGCTTCTAGAAAAATCACCAGCAGTGTGAATGAAAAGCAAGGTTTGGTGTTGAGGACAAACCAAGCAAAACCGAAGAACAAACAATGAGCTTCATCTTTCTCAACTTGTGATTACGTGTTCAATTTACTCACTGACACATGGCTCGAAGCATGTGAACCATTTGTCCATCATATATAAGTACTACATGCCATAATACCATTTGTCTATTTTTTTAAATCCAAAATACTCCAAAATTTTCAGAAAATTTTCTAAAATTCTCAAAAATTCCAAAATAATATCAATAGTTCCCAAATGAGTTTTCTGCAATTTAATCGCATTTATAAGTCCATTTTTTTCTAAAAAATGTCATGAATGCATATACAATAATTTGTATATGTCAAAATTTATAAGCACACAACAGCGACTTACTCAATTATGCCAAGCATAAAATTGCACTGAAATTCCTCAATGTTCTAACCCCTAACGTGGGGTGTTACAGATATATTTGTTTTCCTTATTACATAATTAAACTTCAAAAGAAATGTTCAATAAATAAACATAATATTCATAAACATCTTTCATTCTATTAATGAACCATTTGTGCATTCAAGCATAAAATATTTTGCTAAACAAAACGAAACTTTGTTTCATATTGAAGTTAAAGCACATAATTATGAAAAGATTAATATGAATTCTACTTAACATAATGCTTTAATCATATGTTAATCAAGTAACATTTATACAAGTTAGTTCTATAAGCTGGTAAATTATTTGTATCAATAAATATTTTTATAAAAATTATTTATTGATATAAAAATTAGTTACTTTAAATAATATATTTTTTTCAATTCTGTAATTAAAATTCATTATTTACTTTATAACAATCCGTGCAAAGCATGACGTTGAGAACTAGTTATTCTATATAAAATCGGACACTGTCCTGATTTTTCATCAGCAGTACTCTAAAAGCAAGAATTTGTTCAATAGAAGACAAGACCATGGTTTTAAAACCCGGACCGGACCGGCCGGTCCAACCGGTGACCGGTGGTGGTCCGGTCCGGTTGATGCTTCAAAACCGGTCTCCAATTGACTCAGTTTGAACCGGTCAAAACCGGTCAATTGACCGGTCGGACCGGACCGATAATTATTTTTTTTATTCTTTAAAAATATTTTTAATATTATATATAATTAAATATAATTATTGCATAATTATTACGTCACACCGGTTCGATCGGTGGTTG
>JANIJH010000008.1:11427930-11446955 GCA_024520975.1 Erythroxylum areolatum
CTAAAATAGAAATAGAAGGAAAAATTTAAACTCTCTATACCATTGAATAAAAAAAATCTATTGAATTTGTGAATCGAAACTACGATGAAGATAAAGAATCCGAGAACAAAATGGACCCGAGGGGTTTGAATTACCCCCCAATTGTATTTCACCAAAGATGAAAGAAAAGATAGAGAATCTTTTTTTTGAAAGCTAAAGAAAATCGGGTAAAATTAAAACTTAATAAAGGCCCCCTTCCCGGTGAAAAGAAATTGGATATATCTATGCACAATGCTCACATGCTATAAAAATAATCAACAAAAATAAAGTGCAAAATAGAAGACTCCCCTTAATTATGAGCATCTGAAAGGAGATGTACTATAATGTCAGTGGATATAGTAGAATGTCATGTGCTGTGGATTGGTTGCTACTTTGGTGATGTGGGGCTACTAAAAAAGAAACATAAGAAATTAAGGTTTTGCTTTTTTATTATTATTTATTTTTATTTTTAAATTTGTAAATTTATTATTATTTAAATAATTAGTATATTTTTATTTTATTATTTATTTTCTTAAAAATGACAAATTTCTTTAAAACCAAGTAGATTATTAACATGTATATAAAGCATGATCACGCCTTATGAATGTTAGTATTATGAAATTTTAGGGGTTTCATTCCAAAAAGCTAAATCATATAAGGCGTGATCTAGCCTTATAAGTTTGAGTATTATAAAATTTTGAGTCTTTGATCATAACAATTGAATTATACAAGGTGTGATCACGTCTTATGAAATTCACCTTATGAAATTTAGTATTATGGAATTTTAAGACTCATTTTCCCTTAAGTCAATAAACTGACTTCTTAAAAACAAGCGAATAAAAATTTTATATAACTAAAACAAAATTAATACAAACTATCATTTTTTGGATTGTCTTCCAAAAGTGCAATTATTTAACATTGTTGTACTCAATGAGGCTTTTTCTTCTCAAACTTTCACATAATTGCAGTTTTGTACTCCTTAACTAGTGCTACTAGCCCTTCTTTTTACCCTGTAGAGTCAACCCTTTAAATATAATTGCAGATAATGAATCTCCTTCACCTAAATAAACGCCCTTTAGGTGATCAGGTAACGCCATTATTTTTATCTTCAAAGTCTGTAAAATAAAAGGTAAGTTTTTCTTGTGAGTTATAGTAGTTTTAGCATTTAAACTTTTCAAATATATTAGCATCTCTGATAATGATTTTATAACTTCACATATTTCATCAACTTGCTTGTTCACTTCCGGTTTAGTATTAAACTCCGATTCATCATCAATACTTTCTTCTTTAAAAATATCAAGTACAAATGAATTCGTAATATTTATATGGTAAATTGAATGAAAATCATTAGGATACTTTATTGCTTAAAAAATATTAAACTTTACTATCTCTTCATCAAACTCATCATAAAGAGTACTCTCATCCTAAACCAATAAAATAAAAATTTTGTATATGAGTTAATTGAATTTCAATTAATGAAAAGGTTTTAAAATAATAAGATTAATAGCTTTTTGACATAACATAGCTTTTTCTTACTTATAAACAACTCAAAGTAGAGGATCCAAATGGCTGGACAAGTCTAATAATAGTAAAATAAGAGATCCACACCATGAATTATAAAAGAAAACTCAAGCTAGATGTGATATCGTATTAGATGACCAATACTCATATTCATTAATCATTTACATGAATTATAATTATGTTTGATGTTAAGAATTTTACTTTTTAATTGTAAAGTGTATGCAAATTATGTGATCCTAGCAACCCAATTGATAAGTCAACAACTCGTAGTGAAATTACAGATCAATTCAATCGATAATTATAAATTTTAACGTGTCTCACTTTCGATCAGTTAACTTATTAGTAGTATCATCTAGTCAATAAAAAATAACAACTTTCCTATCAGATAGTGATTGATTATTATAATTTTGTTTTTGTAATTAAGAAGACTTGGATAGGAATCTTCAAAACTGACGCGAAGTGAGACAAGGCTTATTAAGTTACAACAATCTTACCACCTAACGATTGATTCATGTTCTTCCAAATCTGTCAGAGAAAGGTAAATTAGGAGTTGATCCCAGGATCATTATACAATGCAATGGATACGATAAAAAGCAACTAATCCGCTAGCTAGCTAGATCAATTGGGGTATTATTCCAAAAGGGACAAAGAATGCACACCGAATTAAGGGATTCTAAACGGGACAAAATCATATTTGCTTCAAGTTTGAGAAATTTGAGACATAAGCAACATTGATTAATGATTGAACGATTGAATGGAAGTTAGTTGGTATCTTTTACTAAGTTCTATCACACTAGCTCCATCAACTACATCTCATCATCTGATGTTCCATCAACTTTGATGTTAAAACTTTAGGATTTAGTTACAGATCATTCAGTGGTCTTCCCTAACTACCTTGTATTATTATATACCATCATTGCTCAGAAAGGGAAATAAACAACAAGAAAAGAAAGAGAAATCGTAGCTAATAGCATAGTCTCGCAATTCGAACCGATTAGATGGTGATTTGTGGCTATTGACGGAGTAAACAATAAGGTAACAAAGACTAGGCATTAATTAGCAAGGAATAAAACTTGGCGCTAAAGGGGTTTAAAGATCTGATCATTGATTGATTGATTTCGAATTTTGAAAAGAGAATTTCTTTATCTTGATTCTTTAGCAGCAAAAGGAGTCATGTTTGTTAGGAAAAAGGCATGGAAATGGCCCAAGTGGGCACGAACAGGAACTCTAATTTGTCTCCTTTCTGGTAGGCACAGCTGGAATTCGTAACATATATAGGTTTAGTGTAGTTTATTTTATTTTAGGTATCGTTACGAATGATATTTTTAAGTTCTAACATTCAGAGCGCACTTGTTCTATTCAATAACCTAAAATATGTTAGTACAAATTAATTATAATTTATAATTTATCTCAATTTAGTAATAAAATAATGTTTTTATTATATTTTGATATTTTAATTTTCCTTAATTTTAAACTAACTCTCTGAATTACGTTAGCATCAACTATTCATCAATTCAAGATTAGAAAAACTTCGACCACTAACCACGTTAAGCAATATGTTTAAGGCTTCACATTACAAGCAATTACATGTTAAGGCTCTCAACTTTAATCAAAGGATCACGCCAACATTCCTGCTCCCAAAAGCGTTAAACTTTCACCTGTGGAAGCGGTACTTGCCATTGTACATCCGCTCGAGTTCCGAGCTGCCTAGCTGCGTTTCCCGACGAAGTCTTGAAGAGAAGTACGGGGAGGCAACGGCGATGTGGCATGCAAGGTTTAACAGTCAACTACCATCCGTACGTACTTATCTTCGGAGAAGTTGACATGAGAACTAACAATAAAGTACGTAGGACCATGATAAAAGATAGCCAAGACCATATTAAAGACGCTCACATGAGTTGCTGCAGCCGTCCACCACCACCTTCGCTGACCCCTACAGTCACCTTCAAGGAAGGGAATTTTGAAACATATTAATCAAACAGTCATTCGGCTGACTGTAGGGACGTGGTCATGGATCATCCTCTGCTGAACCATGGTTTTAAGAACTTGTATTTACTTTTTAAGCGCCACTTTGGAAGCCTCAAAAGGAGTGATCAACTCAACTTCACACTTTTTTTCCTTTTAATCTCGCCAACAATACACTATAGCTTATCTTTTCTTAGGGAGCCTAGATGCGTTATTCTTTAATATAGAACAATCCCAGCTTTTATTATTACAAGAACTTTTAAAATGAAGATAACTCAAGCATGCACAAAGACTTTCATTCGGGGAGAGACCGTAGAGAAACTCCACGAACTAACCCCTGAAAGGCAATAAATTTTGTCTTTGTTCATCTGGAGGAAGGGGCTCAATGTGAGGAAATATGATTCATGGGCATTCTGCATGCGTATATCCTTACCAAGATCTTGTTTCGTCACCTGATGGATAGATTCATCGTAGGTATACTTTATGATGCATCTTATCTCTAAAATTAATTGAGGCGGTGTATTTTTATAGCATTTTACTCGGTATACATAGATCTTATAGTGTTCCCGCAATTCGATGGACTATACCATGCATAGGATAAGTAGACATCATGCGGTTTGATAAATCCTTTTTCAATTAAATAAAGACTATTTAATGCGTTGGTGTTAAATATTTGGTTGAGTAAATCAAATATTCAGATCAAGACAAGAAAAGGAAAATAATTAAGGAGAGGTGTACTTCTGTCTCCATTTGGATTGCAGTTCCTTGGTCTTTGACGGTTTTAAGATTAATAATGAACTGTCATCAGCACACCAATTCAACATGAAAATGAACCAAAGCCTTAACCTCTATGGTTGTTTGATTAACACGATCTTTGATAGTTTACAATTCATATGGACTATGCCATTCTTATTAAGGATTAAATAAAATTAAAAAATATAATAATTTATAAGTATTTAGAGATTTGAATTAAATAATAAATTTAATTATATTTTAAAATTATTTCATTTTTGATATATACTAATTTTATGTCGTTCTAACATCTGTTAAATTATAAAAATTTTATTTTGTCAATTTAATTTATAATATAATTTTAAAAACAATGGTTTGAATTTAAAAAATCATTGTAAATCTATTAATGGTTAAGAATTGGAATAATACCACAAATCCTTTTACCGTATATACCCAAACCATGCGGTCGGCAGCTACAACACTCCAGCTGGCAGGAGGTCTCTCCTGTTGTGCCACGTGGAGTGTGAGGTACTCGTCGAGTTCATTGCTGACTGTGTAGCTTAGCTGCAACCGAATGCGACAATACATACCCTAGTTTTACAGGGAAGGTAGGGGCCTATAAGATTCACCAAGATCCGCCACTGGGATTGAGTTCTGGTACATCCAGCTGTACTCTGATATCACCACTTCGTGGGTCCTCCTCCGATTTTTCCGGTCCAAATTGCAAATATCATGACGTGTACCTATGGTATTATACGGTCCCATTGTACTGGAGAAAAATGCTTGGAACATTGCATTTACTTGTTCCTTTACATTTTTTGTTTTTATGGACAGACCACTGGGCCTGGCTGCTTATGGAAAGTCGTCTACTGCAGTCTTGTCAGTGGAGCTTGGGCAAAACAATCATAAATTTACCATTTCACTTGAATAACTTGCCATCAAAAAGCAGGATTGACTGGTAGCCTCTTCAACAGGTAAAAGAGTAGAAGTGGACAGATATTTGACTCTGTCAACTAAGCAACAACTTGAAGGGATGGATTCCAGCACTGACAAGAAACCCTGAAAGGAGCACCTGACAAAGTATTTTTGTTTCCTACTACTAATTTTTAGCTGTCTTTTTTTTTTCCTCTTAATAAGTTCTGAGTAATAGAAATCTTTTGTACGAATTCCTAAACACTATAAGGTATAGGTCACATAAGATAATACATTATAAAAAATACTAATTTATTATAAGAGGAAGATCTTACGTTGCTTCTACAATAATGCTCGTCGTTACTTTGACGGAGCCACCAACATCGCCTCGTCCATGACCACTGGACCCATCAGTCCGCCTTTTGAATCTGATAGACAACATTTGACCGACCACCCACTGTTAAAACGTTAAATGTAATAATTTATTATCAAATCTAACATCGTATTAATTAAATATGGTTCTATAAATAAATACAAACCTCTGCACACACTACGCTGGCGCTCACTTCTTTCAAGTTTCTTTCTCTCTCCATCGCTTCAGTCTGGCGTCCCGCTAACACAAACAAACAAACAAACACAAGACAGTGAGCGAGTTAGAGAACAGAGCGGAAGTATAATTGAATAGCACTGAGGTTACGCCACGCGTCCTCTCACCAATGACGGTGTTCTCCAGCAAGCAGGTGGTTCCCGTCGATTACGAGGCCGAGGTCTCCCAACTCCTTCTCGATTCAATTCTCGCCGGCGATGTCACCACTTCTCTCCAGTGCATAGCCGACCCTTTCGTCGACGTCAACTTCGTCGGAGCTGTGTGCTTGAAGAGCAGGAAGAGCGAGGTCGTTTTGCGCGGGGAACTGCCCTGCGGAGTTCGCTTCGACTTCGAGGAGTTTAAAACCGACGTAACCGCTCTGTTCCTCGCCGTTCATGGAGGACATGTTGCTCTCGTCAAGAGATTGCTGGTAATGAGATCGCTACATTTTCTTTTACGTTGCATTTGAAAATTTAAAAGGACCTGATTTGAGCTAGCGAGTATTGTACTCTGTCTCTGTCCGGATCATGTGGACCACAAATCTATCAGCGTTAAATGCGCTTTTCCTAACATTGGTCCTCAAAATATTGGTAGTTTAGTTGCTGGAAAAAAATGGAAAAGGAAAAACAAAAGAAAGGTCGGACTCGGAGCTTTCCAATTGAAATTTCTCCTGGAGTCTCATTTTGTGTTGCGGTTTCAGTTGAAATGTGTGACCTTACTATTCTTATTTTTATTAAGTTTCTTTTTACCTAGTTTGTTTGATTATTTAACTTCCGCTGTCGAATGAATTTGAATTTCGCTAAATTTTGGATAATTTTCACTTTATTTCGTATTGATCACAGCACAAATCTCTTCACGCTTTAGTCTCTCTTTTGGGGAAAAGTTTTCACATTTCAGCTTCGCAGGCAATGTACTGGGAGTTAAATTCAATCTAATCCCATATTTAATCAATCATTTTGATTGGAGCTTTTACTCTCTTTTGTTTATGTTTTTTCTTTCTTTCTAGAAGTCAATCAGGTCGGTCGGGGTTGTCTACGACTAACTCTGCCTTTACTTGTATGGAATTTGCGGTAGTTTAGTTTCATATTACGCTGATGTCTAGCAAGTTTTTTACCGGAGGATATATTTTCTCTGTAAGATTTCAATGGAGTCAATTTTAGTTTTCAGCGAAACCTAGTGTTGTAACGAAACTTTTCGCGAGTCATAATAATGGGTAGTTATGATTTTGGTCTTGACAGACAGCATAATTATTATCGTTTTCTGGTAACCATGTCGATCTGTTCCCCATTTTTTCAACCATCCAATTTATTGCATTGGATGATTGAGATTAAGGGGGACTGGGAACTGGGTTTTTGGGAACAGAAGACTTGTTCCTCCTTTGTGGAGCAATTTCATAAAAGTTGGAAATTTTGGTTTCAACGTAGCCTCTTGTATGGAAGTCTCTTAATTTTTTCTTCTTCTTTTTTTTTTCTGAAATCATTGGTGGTCTGCTCGGGGACTTGTTATCTTGGCTAATGGTGGAAGCCTATAGTGCCTGGTGCATCCCCTCTATTTATTAAATGATTAAAAATATTTTATTGCCCACTTGACTGTAGCTTTCCTGCCATGTTGTCTAGCACGTCAGTAATATTTCCATCTTTGTCTATAGATGGCCATGCAATTATTTGCTTGATAAGCTGCTGCGATGTTTTCACGCTAACCGACAAAAGCTTTTAAACAAACATGGCGACAAATCTTTGAAGTAAACACAAGGCACCTTATGGAGCCTATTCGCTGTTCTTACGAATTACTGAAACGTTTGACTTTTCTTAATCGCAGAGCATTGGAGCTGATGTGAACCATAAACTCTTTAGAGGATTTGCAACTACAGCAGCTGTGAGGGAGAGCCACCATGAGATACTGGAGATATTACTTAAAGCTGGAGCATCTCAGCCAGCTTGTGAGGATGCTTTGCTGGAAGCAAGCTGTTACGGGCAGGCAAGGTCCGCGGAGCTGCTCTTAGGCGCTTATTTGGTCCGACCACATGTTGCTGTTCATGCACTTCTCACAGCATCCTGCAGAGGATTTGTGGATGTAGTGGACACTCTCATCAAGGTAATTTTTCATCACCGAGTGATATTCTTTTAGCTTATTTCAATTCCCATAGCATTCCCAGTATGAGAAACATTGGATTTCCCAAACTATGCATTCTTCAAGCATAAAGGTTATTCCTTTATTTGAAACCGGTTCTTCTAGAATAGTAAGTATACTAATTACTCGTCCTATATTGATGTGGCCGATCTCACTTAACGGCAGTGTGGCGTGGACATCAATGCAACTGGTAGATTACTACTACTGTCCTCTAAGCCTTCTCTGCACACCAATGTGCACTGTAATGCGCTTGTTGCTGGTGTAGTCAGCAGGCAGGTTGCTGTTGTACGTATGCTGCTAAAGGTGAATTTTCATCTGTGCTCTTTGTTGAAATCTTTAAAGGACTAGGGTGGTAGAAATACATTCAAGTCTGACGATCACCTTCTTTGCTATGAACTATCAGTGTTATGAAATTGAGATTAAAAAAGTTGATTGATTTACTCGAGCATACTTGCCTTCCAAGTGTAAGAATTGATTCAGAGGTGGTAACTGATTCTAATGAGGTTAATACTTTTTTGTTTATTCTGTCCTTTTGAGGTGAATTGTTAATGATGAAATTGCTTGATATTCTTGTCTCTAGACACTTAAACAAATATACATTATAATCTGTTCTGGAGACTCAACTGGTCACAGTCAATGACAGATTACAATCTGACAAAAATTGATTTCTCTCTTTGATTGATTTATCTTTCTTTTCTTTTTTTTTCTTTTTTGTGGGATAACATCTGTGTCATCTTTGTTATCCTCCTTTAGTAATGCATATTTCTGTTGAATGGCTGGAAAACATGTGTGATTAATGGATTGACAGGGCGGTGCTAGAATAGATGTTGATGTGAGATTAGGGGCTTGGTCATGGGACACATCTACAGGAGAAGAGTTCCGTGTGGGTGCCGGGTTAGCTGAGCCCTATGCCATCACTTGGTGTGCAGTTGAGTTTTTTGAAGTTACTGGGACCATTTTGAGGATGCTTCTGCAACGTGTGTCACCCAATACTCCTCACTACGGAAGAACCCTTCTCCATCATGCTATTCTTTGTGGCAATGTAGGAGCTGTGAAGGTTCTTTTGAGCTCATATGCCGATATGGAGTGCCCCATCAAGACTTTGAAAACTAAGTCTCGACCAATTCACATGGCTGCCCGTTTGGGCTTATCAGGTGTCCTTCAATGCCTAATTGACTCAGGTTGTGATCTAAACTCCAGGACAGAATCTGGTGATACAGCCTTAATGATTTGTGGTAAGCAAAAGCATGGAGAATGTCTCAGAATACTGGCCAAGGAGGGTGCTGATTTTGGCCTAGTTAACGCTGCTGGACAATCTGCTAGCTCTCTTGCTGTATCAAGTAGATGGAACCTTGGTTTTCATCAAACGGTCCTTGACGTTATCAGGACTGGAAAGATTCCCAAATCCAGCAACATTTCTGTTTTTTCTTCTCTAATCATTGCAGCTCAAGCAGGTGATGTGGAAGCTACAAATGCACTGCTCACGTGGGGAGATATTAACCTAGACCACCAAGATGATAATGGTTTCTCAGCTGTCATGTTTGCTGCTTTGAAGGGTCATGTTGATGTATTCCGGGTGCTTGTACATGCAGGTGCTGATGTAAAGTTACATAACAAAGCTGGTGAAAGTGCAATAAAATTGTCTGAAATAAACCAAAACCATGATATGTTCGAGAAGGTAATGCTTGAATTTGCACTTGAAAGGGGCAACCAGAATGCAGGAGGATTCTATGCATTACATTGTGCAGCTCGTCGTGGAGACTTGGATGCTGTCAAATTATTGACTTTAAGAGATTATGACGTAAATGTTCCTGATGGCAGTGGCTACTCTCCTCTAATGTTAGCGGCAAGGGAAGGCCACAAGGCCATGTGTGAGCTCTTGATTTCTCAAGGGGCTAACTGTGAATTCAGGACTACTAGAGGTGAAACTGCTGTGTCCCTGGTGAAAAAAAGTAATGGTGCAGGGAATGATGCAGAAGCAGTGATACTTGACAAGCTTGCTCGCGACCTGGTTTTACGAGGTTCTCATGTACTGAAGCACACCAAAGGAGGAAAGGGAGCTCCTCATGAGAAGCAAATAGTAATGGTTGCAGATACTGGAGTACTAAAATGGGGTACATCAAACAAGAGAAATGTTGTATGCCGAAAGGCAGAGCTAGGTCCAAGCCCTGCCTTCCAGAGGAACAGAAAGAACACTGGTGATGCAGACCTACCTGGCATGTTTCATGTTTTAACCACCAAGAACAAGGAGCTGCACTTCGTCTGTGATGGTGGCTGTGAAGCGGCCGAGCTTTGGATCAGAGGCATAAGATTAGTGACAAAGGAGGCCATTTGTGGTAAATAGAGGGCGTAGGCAAGCCCTTGAGGGATAAAGGTTCAGATAGTAGATTAGTTCTATTGCTGAGTACTTCGCTGTTAAGTAGGATTTACCATGGAGTTCAATTGTAAAGGTTTTGATCTACAGTAGCTGTAAATGCTATTTTCCATGCTCTTGTAAAGTTAGTAGCGTTCATGACTTCTTGTCTTCGATGGCTATTGATAAGTGCAATCTCATATAAAATGGGGGATCGGAAATGGCTCTTTGACTACAAAACAAATGTTCGCTTGTGGGCATTCAATCCCCTTACATTACATAATCTCAGACGATAATATGAAATGCTGAACAATATAAGATTTGATGTCCCAGGTTCTTGAAAAGTCTTTGCCGGCTAATTAAGCAATTAAAGGAACCCATCATGGTAACTCCAACTCTATGCTACAGAATTAAGTCAACAAATGGTTTACATGTCAAATTCTCCATCACTTCACTCGGTTTCAATACAAACAAGAAGTTGGGAATGCGACATTCCTTGACTAGACTTTATATCTCTTAACTCTGTTATGATTCCTCATCCTTTGAACCAATGATTATCGTTCATAACATATACACAGGTTCTTTTAACAGGCCTTTGGTTAATAGACCCTCGTATCAAAATTCAATTGCCAAATAATTAAGACTTAATCAAACAACAAATGGCATCATAATGGTCAAGTCAGCCCGCACTAATTTCACTCTCTTCTGCTTTACAAGTGTCAGTGTTCATGAAGCAGTGGAACATAAAATTGTACTTGACAAGCACGCAGCCTTAGCAACTATTTAAGGTCGAAATGGTCTACAATCATATTTATGTTCCTGTAACATTTCAAATTCGTCTGGACGATACTTAAGACAACTTAATCGTTATCTAGCGGGCAATATACAGACATACGACAAAAAGAAAAATCTGAAGAGAAGTTAAGCTTCACTGCCTTGCCTTTCGACATGCCGTTCTTATGCCTTGTTTTACGTATCACAATAATTGATAACCACCTTACCGGCAGCCTGGCGGAAATACCTTGTGGTAGGACTTTGCTGCCGTTCAATAATGAAGAAACATGAATCATTAAGTGAAAGGACATCGTTAATCGGAAGCTCATCTGCATATGCTCCTTGGTTAATATTGATCCCATAACTAAAATGGAAGATTAAGGTTCATATAAATGACACTGAAAAGAAAATTGACAATTAAGGGCCTGAGTAACATAAATCTTACTGCATAGATAAGGTTTCACTTATTACATTTGGATCGTATGGACTCACATATAAGGTTTTAGGATCCATGACTCAGACAACAGCTAATCGATTCAAGGGGAGCTTTACACAGCATCTTTCAACAAGTCAAGCATTCCAGTAAAATCATATGCTGGATGAACATATCAAGGCTAAGTTTACTGGCATAAAATCGGTTAAAATAACATAAAAACAGGATCCTAATACTTCACCAGCAGATGCCCTTCAGTTCTTAATTTGCTAATTCTCGAGATGATGCAACTACAACTGCATCATTTTGAGAGGAAGCACTACCTTCAACAGTGGACTAAATATCCACAATTTCGAGCATACCCTCCACGGAATCATCCTCTAGGACACAAATATGAAGCAGAGTTTCAATGCCAATGGACAACTGTAATGCTCATCACACATACGATTCAGATTTCATACAACTTAATCATCACAAATAGACCGTATCAATAAAAAAAATTGGAGAAAATTCAATCTTGTTTGAATTTAAGAAGAAATGAAGAAGAAAAAGAAGAAGAAGAAGAAGAAGTTCAGAGAAATGAAGATGAGGTGTTTGTGAAAAGGACTTATAGGTACCGAGAGTCAATTCATTCCATTTTTCAATTTTGTTTCAGTACTTTCCTATTTATAGATATTGGAGAATCTATTGCCAGCAAGTTTAACAGATTCAAAACTAATTTATTTTTCTGTTAGTTTATTGCATATTGGTTATATCCAGATTTGCAACTTGCAACCAGCTGTGAAGGCTTGACGAGCTCTCTCAATGGGCCATATGAGCTTCTCTTGTTGGGCTAGCCTATGATCCATTACATCCTCCCTCATACTGAACTCTGGTAGGGAGATCAAATTCAGTTTGGACTGAAGCAGTAGGAACTGGTTTTTGGGCAAGGACTTTGTCAGTGTATCTACAATTTGCAAGGTTAAAGGTATGTATCTCGATTCAATGACACCATTTGCTACTTTCTCTCTTAAGACGTGTGTGTCAATTTCAACGTGTTTTGTCCTTGAGTGAAGGACTAGGTTCTTTGCCAAGGAATTAGCACTTGCATTGTCACAACAAATGATGCAAGGAGTTGGAATTGTGTGTCGAAGTTGTTGGAAAAGAGAGTGTATCCATAGGATGCCTGTAGTGGCTAGATCCATGGCTCTATACTCAGCTTCGGTGCTTGACCTAGCCACCACTTGTTGTTTTCTTGAGCTCCAATTAATAAGGATGCCTCCTAGGAAAACAATAAAGCCAGTGATGCTTTTTCTATCGTCTATGCAGTTTGCCCAGTCAGCAATTGCAAAACTTTCCAAGTTTAAGTTGACCGTGAGCTTAAAATAGAGACCAGGGTTAATTGTTCCCTTTAGGTATCTTATGATCCTTTTGCAGGCCTGCCAATAAGTTGTTGTGGGAGTATGTAGGAATTGGCTGAGTTTGTTTACTGAGAATGAGATATATGGTCAAGTGTTTGTGAGGTACTATAGAGCACCAACAGTGCTTCGATACAGTGAGGGTTGATGAAATGAATCATCATCCAGTTTCGACAGCTTTTAGGAGACATTCATTGGAGTATGACAAGGCTTGCAGTCCAACATATTCGTACATTTAAGAGTGACATACTTAGACTGTGTTAGGAGAAGACCTTTGTTGTTTTTGTGGACTTTAAAGCCAAGATAGTAGCTCACAGGACCCCCAAAAGTTTGAGAGCAAATGTCCTTTGTAGGAAGTTAAGAGTATTTGTCACCAATTTTGAGTTGCTTCTAGTTACTAGTATGTCATCGATATAGACTACTAAGTAAATGATGTCACCTTCTGATTGTTTGATAAACAAGGAGGTATCTAACATTGAGTTGTGGAAATCCAAGTTAACTAGAGCTGATTTCAAATTGGTGAACCATGCCTTGTTGGACCAATGAAGGTTGATAAATTAAATTCTTCTATGTTTTGATAATAATAAAACTTAAAGAATTGGTTAAGAAACAATTTAAGGTATTTGGATTAAAATGATGGTATACCAATTTTCGAGTCAGATGAAATTTAATCAAAATTGCAATATTGAGTATCACAACATGTATTTCATGAGAAGATCTCGATGAAAAATTCAAAATAAGCATCTCAAGAGTCAAAGATTGAAGATTATGTAAGATCTGTCAGTTGGAGCTAGAGGCTAGTCGACTATCATAATGCAAGTCGACTATTAACAATTAGACCTGTCAGTTGGATAAATGGATTAGTCGACTATCATCATATTAGCTGACTATTCGAAGAGCGGAGATGAAATTGTCATAAAAACATTGGTACTAGTCGACTACTCCTTGAAGACAAGTTGACTATAATACATTAGTCGACTATTACATACCGACTAGTTGACTATCATTTGCCGCTGAACATAATTGACTGTGTCAATTGATTTCAAACGGGAGAAAAATCTTCATAAAACGGCTAGGAGCATTCTCCAACGGCTAGGAGAGTTCTACAACGTCTAAATACATCTTAAAGCCTGCATATAAAAGGATGGAACTCCAAAGGATTGATGTACAAGTCAAAAAGTGAAGCATACTTGCTATAGTTCAAATTATCTTCATTTTGCTCTCATTTTGCTCTTAGCATGTCCTAATTGTATTCAGCTATACTGAGCTTTACTACTTATCATTGTTATTATTGTGAGCTGAGTGTTTAGAGAAAAATCACTTGAGAGGTAAGATTTGTACCGGGAAAACAAATAGTTTGTAAGGTGTAGCTTGAGTCGGAAGTCAAGTTGAGTTGTAAGAGTTCACACTGAACTAAAAAGTGTGTAGTAAAGAGCTTTGACAAAATCCTAAGTGGGACCTTAGGTAGAGGACGTAAGTCTTAGCACCGAACCTCTATAAACGTTGTGTTTGTGTTTCTTCTCCACTCTTTACATTTAACTTTGCTTGTTTGTTTCGTCTGCTTTAATTCTTTGTTTTTGTAGCACTTTGCGAAAAGATTAAAAGATCTATTCAACCCCCCATTCTAGATCATTTTCACGCCTTTGGGGCTTGCTTTAATCCGTAAAGGGTTTTGTTGAGTTTACACACGTAGGATGATTTTCCAGGATCTTCAAAGCACGGAGGTTGCTCCATGAATACTGTCTCCTCTAAGTCGCCGTTAAGAAAGACATTGTTAATGTCTAGCTGTTGAATCTCCCAGTTGTAGGTTACAACTAAGGTGAATATTACTCTTATGGTTGTTCCTTTGACTATAGGACTGAAAGTGTCATTATAGTCAAATCCAGCTGTTTGATGAAAGCCTTTGGCCACCAACCTGGCCTTGTGCTTGAGGAGTGACCCGTCTGAGTTATGTTTGATGCGAAAAACCCACTTGCACCCAACCAAGTTCATAGTGGGTTGATATGGGACAAGTGTCTAAGTGTTATTCTATTGCAGAGCCTTGAATTCTTCTTTCATAGCTTGAAGCTAACGGGAGCATCAGGTTGCTTCATAGGATGTATTAGGTGTGTGGTTGCTTCATAGGATGTATTAGGTGTGTCGGATAGCTTCATGGCTTCAACCTCCTGAGTTTGTTCTGTTGAGGGTCTGGTTGCTTGTGTAGGTGGATTAGCATGTGAGATGAATGTATCACTTGTTTCTTTTAGCATTTGAGAGGCGGCAATGGCTGGAGTGATATTACAGAGTGTGTTGGCATTTGACGGCTTTGAACTTGTCAAAAATAATGCACAAAAAGGTACGTCAGTTTCATTAAATATCACATGACGTCATATGTAGATCCTGCCTAATCTATGAAAGCATCGATATCCTTTGTGTGTTGAGCTATACCTAATAAAGACACACTTGTTTGTATGGAAGTTCAATTTGTGCTTGTTGTAATCCCTTAGATAAGGATAACAAGCACACCCAAAAATCTTGAGATAAGTGTAGTCAACCTTTTTCTAAAATAGTATTTCATAAGGAACCTTGTCTCCTATAGATTTTAATGGTGCGTTATTAACCACTAGGTTAGCTGTTAGAAAAGCATCGACCTAATATTTTAAAGGCATGTGAGCAAAGGCCAGAAGAGTAAGTCCAGTTTCTACTGTAGCTCGATGTTTCCTTTCAGCTATTCCATTTTGCTCATGTGTGTATAGGCATGAATATCTGACAGTGACTCCATTCACCAAATAGTCAGCTATAGGTTTTAACTCTCCTCCCATATCTGTTTGTAGGCATTTTATTTTGCATTCAAAACTACTTTCTACCATCTTTTTGAACGTAACAAATACATCAAACATATCAGACTTGAGTTTCAAGGGATAACACTAGGAGTATTTCAAAAATGAGTCTATAAACACCACATAGTACCTGTATCCATCAATGGATATGGCCGGTACAGGTCCTTATAAATCTATTAGTATTAATTCCAAAGATTTGTAGGCTCTACTATTTTTAGTTTCAAATGGTAACTTATGCATTTTGCCTAACTTACAGGCTTTCCAAAACTGCTTAACTGTATTGGTAAAAGGAATATTGTTTTTATTAAGAATAAAGTGAACAATTTTGAGAGCTGGGTACCCCAATCTTGCATGCCATCTAGTGACAAATTCTTTAGCAGTAAGGAGTATATGTTGAATATTCAGTGTTTTGGCTAGGCTGGGGCCTCTTTTATCACAGTTTTCAATGATCCTCTTGAACTCTACTTCATATAGTCCTCTTTTAAACACTCCTTTGATCAGGATTTCCTTTGTGTCCAGGTGCTTAAACTCATTGCCAATAAACTCAACATAAGCATTATTGTCTTTAGTAAATTTTGAAATGCTGAGTAAATTTTTGGTTATATTGGGTACATGTAGGATATCTTTTAGGAGTAAAATGGGTTTGTGTGGGTTAGATGACATGATATGTATTTGACCTATATGTGTTATCACCAACTTTGCACCATTGCTTACAAATAGAAAATCATTACCTGAGTATGGTGACGTTATATTCAGATTACCTAGCTGAGAGGTGATGTGGTTTGTGACACCACTATCTGCATACCAGGCTTGATCTGCCACTATTTTTGGTGATACAATATAGGCTAAGTTGTGTGAGTAATATGCTTGATTTGCTGTGTCTTGAAACCCTTGGTTTGAGTTGATATCTGTTGATTCACTTCCAAAATAGGGACCCTGATCAATTGAGGGAAACAGGTATGCCATGTTTCAAGATTGAGGTCTTGGAGTTGGATTGTATGAGCCAAATGAGGCTCTAGGATTTTGAGCTCCTAGGTTGTTCATCCTGAAGTTTGATTGAAGGTTTTGGTCAAACCTATAATAGCATTGAATAACTGAGCATCTAGGCTTTGCACAAATTTGACAGTAGAGTCTGGGACTAGACCCAAAACGTCTACCATTTCTACCTCTTCTTCTGCCTCTTAAACCTCTACCACCAAATCTTTCACCTCCTTGATTTCTAAGATTATTGAGCTCAATTAGATTAACATTACTCAGGAATATTGATTTTATGATGCTATTTAGTTGAGTGATCCTTTGCTCGTGAAGCATGAGCTGGTATTGAGTGTTTTCAAGAGAGAGTTTCTAATTGTGAGGAGATGAGTACAACAATTGGATCAAATTTATGACCAATGCCATTTAGAACACTCATTACAAGATCCTTCTCCCTGATGTCATCTCCATCTGCTAGTAACTCATGACCGATATTCTTGATTTTGAGCACAAAATCTGTGTCAGATTCTCCTCCCTTTCTAGTTGTCTGTAGTTGATTTCGGAGTTGCATAATTTTTGCCATTGATTGTTGACTAAAGTGTTTCTCCAATCTTGTCCAGATTTTAAATGAAGAATTGCATTGAGTTATTTGACCAATGAGGTTGTCATTGATTGTTGGGATTAACCAGCTCATTAAGAGCTTATCTGCCTTCTTTTAAACTAGATAGTCACTGTTTTTGACATTATTTTCATTTTATGTAATGAATTCTAGTGGTATGTTGTTAGGTTGAAAAATAAATTGTTCAAGGCCTAAGGCTTGGATTGTGGGTAGAATATTGGGTTCCAATTGATATAATTGCTTCTATCAAGCTTAACTTGTTGAACGTTCAGTGTTTTGGTTAGGCTGGGTAGGTTCGTGTTTAATTGGTTTAGGATTTGAGTGATGGTACCTGCCATTGTCATTTGACTATGGCTCTGACACCATGTGTGAGTTTAAGAAGAAATGAAGAAGAAGAAGATCAGAGAAAAGAAGATGAGGTGTTTATGAAAAGGACTCATAAGTACCGAGAGCCAATTCATTTCGTTTTTCAATTTTGTTTCAGTACTTTCCTATTTATAGATATAGGAGAATCTATTGCCAGCAAATTTAACAGATTCAAAACTAATTTGTTTTTCTGTTATTTTGTTGCAAATTTGTTATATCCAAACTTGCAACTTACGACCAACTGTGAAGGCTTGAGGAGCTCTCTTGATGGACCACATGAGCTTCTCTTGTTGGGCTAGCCTATGATCCATTACAAATCTAACGGACTATAATTTCACACACAAAAACCATTAACTAGAAAAGAACAGATAGTTATACCGCCAAAGCAACAATCATATAGAACTTTACACTACTTGTTCAACAATAATGTGATCAAGCATTCCACTGAAATCATCCTACTATAACAATTGCAGGAATTTGTGTCATCCTATTATAACAAGGTTTATGAATAATTTCTTATCACTTCAGTGTTTTGTTTCGATAAAGAAAGAGTTGAGACAAATGTTTACAAATGATAAATGAGTTGATTCATAATATATTAGGTTTAATGTTGGAGTAAGTATTTTATAATTATACTTGAAGATCATGAATTTTATTGTCAATGTCAATTTGTAATACGAGTTTGTAAGTCTTTGGTAAGAGTATTTCGTCTAGCTGATAGTGATGAGAAGGCAACAATGAGTTATTTTGTAATGCTATAAAGAGAGCGAATGACGTAATTATACCTATTTAAAAAATAGGACTTCTTTGTATACGTGTTTATCTTAAAGTCACCAATGAGAGATGAGAAAGACAAATTTACTCTATGATGTTTGCAATTAGGGTACTTTTAAAATCTAGTGTCTATTTTAGACTAAATTTTACAAAGAAAACTGAAGTCAATAAGAGAATATTGTTAACTATTACACATAAGATGATGTAAAATCTAATAAGCTTACAAATAAAGATTTATAAGCATGGTGATGGTGATTTTAGGATGTCCATTGCTCATCATCAACGAGATAAACATAATCCTGGTCTGTATATAGTTTTTCACCTTTGATACTTGTTAGAAAGTAATCATCATTTTAATTTTTTATAATATTACTTTTGTTATCTTACACTTGCTTGGTGGGACCAATTTTAGAGTGGTGTTTCAGAATGGTAAATATTTCACTAATGGAATTTTTAATTCAATGTGTGAGTGTATCAAGATATGAAAAGAATTGGAATATATTTGAATCCATCCTTATTGTTCGATACAACTTAAAACTTATGGAAAGGTATGTTACTATTATTCTTAAGTTAATATAATTTCTTAATAAATTAGTTTTATTTGCTTATTAGGACTTTTAATAGAAAAAGTGGTTTTGTAGATCCAATTTACCT